>VWZL01005928.1:545819-935502 GCA_013396915.1 Stercorarius parasiticus | reverse complement strand
TGTTTTAAAAAAAAAAAAAAAAAAAAAAAAAAATAAAAGGAAGGGAGATGTGCAAATGTCCAAATAGCAGAGGGCTGCCTGGGTACGGTTGGGTGAATAGTGAAGACTGGTGCCTGGCTGGAGGTAGCCCTGCAATGGGGACAGATGGGGCTATTGGACTGCATAGGGCTGCCCAACGTGTCTGCGTTGACAGGCGAAAGCTGTTAGCAGTCTCCCTGCAGCTTTGCTAAGTATGGCATTAATAAAAGGCTGTAATAGCCAAATGTTTCTTCATTGCTCCTTGCACCAGCAAGTAAGGGTGTGTGTGTGAAGGTGATGTGAGATAGGTGGTGATACTAAATTCTTGGAAAGAAATGGGGGGAAGCTTGAGGGCAAGGTCTAGGGAATGAAATGCAGGTTTTGTCTATGGCTGGTGCCAAAAAATTTGAACGACTCTGTTCAGATGTCTATGCAAAAAACCCCAGGGTCAGAAAGACTGTTGAATGAGCATACCTGCTGGCGCGTAATCAATGGCCATAACAGGGGCTGGGATGGTGGCTGAAGTTGCTTTTCATATGCCAGAGATCTAAGGAGTAGATAATAATAATAATAAAAAGAATATTTTCTAGTGTGCCTTAAAGGTGTTGGAACCTGCCTGTCTTGCCACAGCATGCTTGGGATTTGTCAAAGCACCTGCTCTGGTCAGTAAGTACAGGGAGGAGACATGGGAAAACCTGAAGCCCTAGTTTATCAGTAGAAATTGCAGTTTGATTTGTAGTTGCCGCTGTGTTCAGTTCTACTCTGTGGTGCTGGAAATGCCAGATTTCTGATGCCACGTCTGCTCTATAAAGATGTATGATGCCAATAGCTTGGCCTAGACAGTTAAATTTGTTTCCATAAATCTCCTTTGGATGTATTTCCTTCTCTTTGTAAGTGAAAATGAAAAGCTATTTGGTGATAAGAATTCTTCAGTCCAGAAGCGGTTGGTGGCGGCTGGATTGAGGTCATGCCAGCAGAGAGGCTTTGAAGACCAGCTAACTTTTTGACTAGCTTTTCTGTGGATTTTTAAAGTGCTGCTGATACTAGTGAAGATATTAGTTAAGCTTTAAGGTGTTATTTATGCCTTCACAAACCTCAATTATTGCTCCTGCTTCTCCCTTGCCAGCACAACCTGACCTGGAGGCATCAGAATTGTGCTGCTTTAACTCTCTTCCAATGTAAGACAGTAAACTGCTTCTGTGGTGGACACAATTCTATCAGTGTAGCCATGTTCTGTAAGGATATCCGTTCTCATACAAGGGAGTATTGAGCTCAACTGCCCTCATTCACACTTACACTAGGATAGCTGCACTCACTGCTGATGTAACTATGTTAGCTTCAAAAAAGATAGATTGCGTTCCTTGTGTAATCATGCTTTTTGACATAGACTAGGCCTGGATAATCTGTCTTTTGGGATGGAAAATAGAATCGGTGTAATGATAAGCAGTTTTAGAGGGTGAATCCAGCTTGTTTAATCACTAATATGAAATGTGAGATACACTTTCTCAATTGTACTTTTCAGATTGGTATAGTACATCTTGGATTGTTTCTTCCTGTTTCCTTTTCTGCTTTTTAATCCCTGTGATACCCTCGTCTCCCTTTCCCTGTTTTTGCTTCACACCCGGACGATGTGGCAATTTCCAGTCCACTGGGGCGTACATACCAGGGACACATCTGAGAAGAAAAGTAATTTTCTTGTCCCCGTGTGGTCCCTATCTCTATCAGTGAGTCCCTGCTATGGTGTACCACATGAAGCAGTTCATGCTCACCATCAGAGTGGTGTGATGAGGAGGATGATAATAGGTGTCAGAAGTGATGAGTATCAAAACATATGCAAAAGCTAGAAAGCAATACAAGTTTCCTTTAGCAACTACAGTGAGACCCTGGGTCCTGTGCCAAATCAGCAATTCTTGGTGACAATGGGAACTGCCCCAAAAAACCCTCATTTTTCTTTCTGTGGCTTAAACCACTGAGTGTTGGTTTGAGATTTCATCTCAACTTCAAACCAGAGCTCAGCTGAAACTGTGAAATTGAACCGATTAGTTTAAATTGCAAACTTCATGTGGTTTAGATTGAAAAATGTGTTGATCTGCTGGGATCTGTTGAAAGTTGAGAGTTCATGTACTTAGGGAATCTTAGGGAAGGTTGGCTGAATAAGCAGGTAAATGTGAGTTTGTGCTATGGAAGTTTTTGTTTCACCAGGACAACCGCAAGCAGACTTAGTAACTTGTTTTCCGATGGGGCGGAAGCAGCATTGGGATGCGATTTGTGTCAAATGACCAAGTGTTCCACACGTCTGATAAATAACAGAAATCTGCACTTAACCAGCAAGTTGTAAAACAGACTTCCTTCAAAGTAGTAGCGCAGGGGCCAGCTGAGCCTTCCGGATGGCAGACACACACAGAGGCTGTGCTCATGAGTCTCTGGCTAGTGAGTTAGCGTCCGGCCAGCCCGTGACACACGATGTTCTGGTGGGTATCAGTTTATCCTGGCAGCACCCTGCCTTCCAGCAGTACTTCAGTATTTCTGCTCCAAGCCTCTTGAAGATGGGCTTTTGTCCAATTCTTTTTTGACTCTTTTTTTTTTTTTCTCTGATAGCTTAGTGGACAGAGCAGCATTGTTATCTTATTGTATCTTTTTTCTGTATCTTTCTGTAGCAGTTACACATAAAAAATTGTATTAAGTCTTAGGGCTAGGAAAGATGTTTTAGCTCAATGAATGCAGCCTCACATCACTCGCTCGTGTCTCTTGTGGTAATGGTATTGTACTCTTTTTCATTACGTTATAAAAATAAATGATTGCTGAATTTTTGTGTAGAGCCAGTACTTGTCTACGTGGCTGCTGTGCTGTTGCCTCTGTGGCAGTGGTGTACTCAGCTGGTTTAGCCCTTCCCCTGCGACGTCAGAACACTCTGAGCTGGAGCTGTGCATCCCACCAGAGAGGAAGAAGGAGCATGTGTTTTCTATTCCAGCAAGCGGCCAGCAGTGAGGAACTTCTCAAACTTTTGGACTAAAGTCACCTCTTGCGGGTGGTCCTTTCTGCAGGGCTCTTGCAGCTTGGCCTATTAATGGATAGGCTGGGAATTAATTTAATGGCTTTCTTTTGCTTTATACCTGAGTCCGGGGTGGTGGGAACACACCACTTTGCTTCTTACTATGGTGGAAAATTTAAATATGTATTGCAAGGTGACCAGTTTCAATGCTACTTAGAGACAATAAAGTGGAGCTCTTATTCCTGTATCAGAATCAAACCTACCAATGTTGTATTTTGCCTCTTAGACTGGTTTTTTGATGCTGAGGTTGGTGTGAATAGATGATACAACTTGGCAGGTGGGAGAACAATATTGAATTGCTGGTCTGGTAGTGTTACAAGTGTTATGTCAGGTGGCCAAACTGTTTTTCAGTCTCTTCAGGCAAGTTATGTAAAGTTTAGTAAAATCTGTAACTTTGTATGGGTACTCCCTTATAAATATTTAGAGTTCTCTTTTTGTTTTGTAAATAAAGTGAAGAAAAAATTTTTTTCTAAGAGAGGGCTGAGTTTCAGCAACAGATTATCTGGGGTTTTTTAGCATTTATTTTTTAAAAAGCTCATACTTAAGTCAAAAGATATGGCCGTAGTGGATCAGATTTTTCCAAAGAAAAGCCTTAATGTCTTTATTTGTATCACCAGTCATATCAAGTATATTTTTTCTAATTATTTGCACATGTAATTGCCACGAACACATAGCAGATCTGCTTGTGTTGACACAGTTGCAGAGATGCTTGAACCTTTGCATGAACATTTGGAACGTTCTGAAATGGTTTTCTTGACTTTGGCTATGCAGGGGATTATATAAAAATGAACTTTTATTATTACCACCCTTTGTTCACAGCTCCACCAAAACTTTGGAATAGTTTCTCAGAAGTAACTTATGAGAGGGCCATAGTAATTGAGGTCAGATGAGCCATTCCTTTGATGAACAGCATGCTAGGAACTGCATTAAGTGGTCAGCATCCATCTGGAGATGAGGTTTTATCGCAAGCCTTTGTTGCTGAATAATTAACTGTGCAGTTCCCTCTGATGGTTACTGTTTTGGAGAAGTGGCTCCTGCCTTCTGAATGGACTTCAGCAGTTTTTCTTTCTAAAAGAAAGGTTCTGATGAGCTGCTTTTATATTTCATGAAGACTTTTTTTTTTCTCCCACTCTTTAGCAGCTGTCTAGCTTGGGGGGAGGGATAAGTTTTGATTAAAAACTCTGTGAATGCACATTGCAGAAGGAGTTCTGGCTTCCCGGGAGCCGGTGCCGCTAATGAACTAATTGGTGCAGCTGACGGGATAAACTACCTGATTTTTCATCATCATCTTGTTCTTCTAGAAGGGAAACAGTTTGATGGTTTGTAGGTAAGGCAGGATTCATTTGTTCCTTTGCATGCAGCCAGGCCACTCTGGGGACATGAGGAGACATCTGCCCATGTTGCTGGGTTATCTATACATGCGCTCCTGAACGTACCCTGTTGGAAGCAACTAAAGCCTATTTTTTTCCTTTTAGCTTGACATTTTCACGTTGAACATGAGACTTTTAGATTTAACTGTCTTACTGTTCTTTATGTAATGTGACTTGGTGTCTCAAACAAAATCCATTGCTCATTCCCCTTTGGAAGGTGGGGGGTGTATGTGTGCATGCAAAGTCAGGCAAAATTGGTAAGTTTTTGCTGCTTCATTGTTGCTGTTGGAATTGCAAGAGGAGAAGTGAGAGAAATTACGTTGTACTGCAGGAGACCACACTGCTAGAAATCATTCGTTTGCTAGTAATCATGGGTTTATTTAACCAGTCTGATAAAACACGTATTAGTTGTATGTTTTACGTATTGTGTACATGCATACTTTCCTCTTAGCTTGCTGTTCACTGCCTGGTATCTCAGCCTTGGTTTTAGTTTTTGTAGATTTTCTTGGTAATAAGATGCCAAGCTTTCAGGTTATGTAATGTTCTTCATGTTCCAACATTAATTTTTGCTGAGTTTTTTGATACTTGGTAAACAGGCAATGTGACAGTTTTACCTGTAAGGAAGTCTTGATCTCAGAAAATGATGATCTTAAAAATGACTTCCTGAATGAAAGAGCAGGGCAACTGTTAATGTGAAATTCAGGAAAGAAACAAGCCAGTTAAGTGTACGCAGTAATAATCGAGGTAAGTTATGGCACGAGATGGCGTGCCATTGAACAGTCCCTCTTTGTAACAGTTATAGAACTTGGGTAAATAAAGTGAGCTTCAGGAGAGATCTGTGCACTTCCTTATAGTGACAGATGAAATTGTGCTAGAAAATCCCAAAAGGTAATTTTTACATCTGTTATTTATTCACGTAGTAACAATGACAGGTGAATTTACAAGAGCAAAAGCAAATTCCTTCCTTCCTTTTCCAATCCAGCCTATCTTTCCTCATGCTTGTTCATGCAGTTCTAGTAACTAAGGGTCTGTGAAGGGCTATGAATAATCAGCTCTGGTGTCCGGGGATGTCATCTTTGCCCTTTCATTTCTAAGACAAATCATACTTTAAGCGAGAACAGAATATTAACGTTGTCATAATTTGTGTTGATATTTGTGGCTGAGGCACATAGTAACAGAAAAACTCTACAGCCGTACCTGCCAGAGGGGGCTGTTCATTGCAGACACACCAGGGTCTTATTCGGCAAGTCGATGGGGAAGGTTCTTTGCAGAGCTACAGATCCAGAGACTGGTGTAAGGATCCCTGTCAGCTTCACTTGTCAAATATTGCAAGAAGCTGGAACCTGCAGTAGGCAATTGGGTAAAGGTTATGTATTTGATTATTTCATAGCACAGCTAAGTTAAACAGCCTTCCAGCTGTTTGTTCAGTATTAATAATTCACTTCATCTACACAGGCATGACACTGCTTCAGAGTCATTTAATTTTTTTGATTTAAGGAATGCTTTCTCTTTTATTAAAAATGCAGGGTATATTTGGATTGTTCTATCAGTGTCCTCTTAGATAGTTAACATATTTCTCCCTGTGTAGGGAAACCTCAGATGAGTGATAAGGCATCACCCACCAGAAATTCTATCAGTTCTCTGTACAAACACCACCAGCCAGTCATCTGGTGACAACAGCTCTGGTGTTTCCTATGGCATCTGCGAGGGTAGAGGATCACCTTCAAGGCAGCTATGCCCAGTGCTGGCCTTTACAAGACAGTCCATGAAGCCTCTCACAGGGTGCAATATTTTTTTTTTCTTTACTGTGGCTGCTGAGCCAGGAGGCTCTTACTTTTGCTGCTTTGAAATTCCATTGCATGTTGGTCTGCTGCATAATAAACCATACTGCCTTTCCTATGAGTAGTACAGGACTAGAATGTTTGTGTTTGAAATATAGATTCTGCTGCCTGTAGTGTGGTACCTCTTTGAATTTTTAGAAGCTGTCAGTGTGGGAAGCCTATAGGATTTTTAATAGTTTCCACAGTATACAGAAGGATATTTTGATGTCTGTGACTTGTTTGGGGCCATACAAATGAGTTATTGCCTGTGAACTCTCATTAACTTTCCTAACAGAATTGCATTTTGTACCTTTCGCTACCAAATGAAATTCTTTGGCTCTCCTTAAAGGAGCAGCTTAAACCAGCCGCATCTCTTTTGGAAACCAGCTTGATCTTTGTGGTGTGAGAGTATCAAATACTTACAGTAAGACTCTGCAGTTTCTGTTGTCCTCCTACTAACCCAGGTTTGATACTGATGTAACTATTGATTTCCAGTACTGCCTGGCTAAGCTGGAGGAGTGGGGGGGAGCAGGCCAACAAAGAGGTGGGTGGGGGAAGAATCAGCCCACTGGTCATATTGAAGAGAAGATTGTAACAAACACATGAATATGAAGTGCGTGAAATGAATGATACATCAGGCTCTCTGCCTTAATTCACTGAACAGACCCAAACTCGTGCAAATGGTCTCCGTGCACAGATACTTCTGTTACTTTTTTTTTTTTCCATTAGTCACTGTAGGGCACTGGAGAAGAGGATGGTTTCTCTCCCTTGGACTTTCTTTGAGGCAGAAATAATTAAAATCTCTGTTGCTGGTCTCTCGAGGCCTTCAAGCTAAGAACACAACTCTTTCACCTTTTCATGCAACTTAAAAGCAGGCAAGCTCAAAACTGGAGGCTTACATGACCATCATTATGTCTAGGAAGACAATTTTCATTGTCAAAAATGGGTAGTAAAGACCAGAATTATTTTGGTCAACAAGAGAATAGCCTACCTATGTGCCACATGCTGCAGCCAGGAGCTGCCTGTGTCTGGGGGTCCTGCCATAGCAAAGAGCTGATGAGGTGAGATATGACTATTTCCACTGGTTGAGGAAAGCAATAAAACTATGCTCCCTCCCAATGTGATACAATGAAAATAATCCCTGCTGGCAGCAAATTTGGTGATCAGTATGACTGTGCTGCTCAGATACAGGAAGGTATTCACAAAGGCTAATTTCAGCCTGGTGAGGCTCATCTCTCCAGGGACCTCTGTAAAGAGAACGGAGGATGAGCAGCCTCTCTGGAGAGGGACTGAGCAGGAGCCCTGTTTAGCTGCTGTGAATCACCCTCCAGAGCCAGGCTCTGACCATCGGCTGCAGAGAGGAGTCTGGAGAGAGCCTCCTTGTTAGGCTAAAGATAACCTGTGTGAATACCCTTCTGTCTCTCAGAAAAAAATCCACCCTGCCTGGATCCGTATCTGTTCCATATGTGAAATGGAGCTATTCAAACACATTTAACCTGCTATTATATTATCTTCAGAGCAGCCGGTACACAGAGGGATAGCTACCTGCCTCTCATGTCTGCTTCTCTAGTCTGACCTTCAGCCCAAGTGATAGAGATGTGTGCCGTGGTGTGCAGATCCTCCTCGGGTCACACAGAATGGGACTTTTCCTCTTTTAGAAAAAGAGGAAATTTTATACAATACACTGTGATCATTCGCTTTTATTTTTTAACTATGTCAAGCACTCTGAAATAGAAGGACAGAATTAATATTGTTTGTGCAATGCTATTTCCCTCCCTTGTGAGCCTGCATTATGCCACAGCCTTCAGTTACATGATTACACAGTGTTTTTTCCCACAGGGGACTGTTCAGTGAATGGCAGCTTGAGCTTGTTCAGTATTTCTCTTTGTGCTTGTCTCTCAATGCACGTGCGCCCCCCCAAGCCGGTTCCTGCCCATCCTCTGCTCTCAGTTGCTGTTGTAGCCTTCTCGGAGGCCTCCCTGTGTTTGCTCATGAGAGGCTCTCACTAGGTGCAGCACACGCTCGGAAGCTGCCTGCGAGGTGTTCAGCAGTCAGAAAAATAGTAGATGATGTCATAAATCTGTAAGTGTGCTATATCATAAATAACTGCACACGTACTTGTGAGCAGGAAGAGAGTTCAGCTGACAGTAACATATGTTTTTGCAGTAACTTAATTTCATTGTAAAATCCACTGTATATTTAGACATTAATTGAAAATGTTATTTAAAGTCTAGTATTGAGTATGTCATTTGAATTTCAGACATGATTAACTCAGACAGCTACCTCTGGCCTTTTATTGCTTACCCATGGGAAATGCAAATTCTGTTTGTCCTATGCAAAGTCAATGCTTGACTCTGCTTCTCGCTTTTGCTTAGGGCAAACCCCTTTTTATGGCTCCTATTGAAGAGGAGGCGCAGCCAGCCATCGGACATCCCTCTCTGCTGGCTCCCCCCAATGGCTGTAATGTCAGTAGATTCCCAGAGCTGTTTTGATTCCTGAAGTCCAGCCAAGATTCCAGCTCTGCCATTTCAGATTCTAACGTCAATGGCAGGATTAGAAGCCTGAAGGGGTTGGACAGCATGAAAGTTTGACCTTTTTTGTATACCAAAGTGAATGTTTGTGGGTTGGGTTTTTGTTGTTGTTGTGGGGTTTTTTTTGTTAAACTACTACTCCCTTCACCAAATCCAATAGCCAAAAGAGAGGAAAGATGAAGTTACAGTCTGATCCCTTGCAGTCTCCATATAGAATGCATTTTTCTCCTACTTATCCAAACTGCTGCTTTGAATTCAAGTTCCTCCTGTGTCCCCTGCAGATGTTAATGAAGATGTGTGCCTTTGCACATGTATATCCTACCAGCTCTGCTTCTTTCTTAAAAATCCTCAAAATAGGCAAGAATTTTGCAAACTCCATTATAATGTGAATATACACTGAATGGAGAATGTGGGCTCTTTGGTGGTTTGCACTTACTGTATGTGTTCGTATGTGTCCCCTCGAAGAGCTCAGCTGGACACTTGGCAAGAAAGTTGCCCATTTGCCTTGTTACAGCCCCTGCTCTTGGTGCCATCTGCATTGCTAACCCCAATTGTTTTGATTGCCTGTGTTTGCTTCTAAATGCTAACAAACCTGCAGTGCCGCATTTTACTTTGCAGTAAGTCAGGAGTTGTTTCTGTACTTTTAGAAAAGGGCGAACTGATTATATTGGCAAGCCTTCTTTCAGAGGGAGAGGGAGGGCAGTTACCCTTGTTTGCACAGCCTGCATTAGGGAGAGGTGTCCTACGTGTCGTTCCCTGAGGATGTACTCCTGCAAAACTCAGCGGCTCTTGGCACAAAGTGCTCTGCTTTCAAGCTCTGCCTTCATAGCGGTATGAGAATAATTTCAACAGGGCATCTCCTGCAAGAATAAAGAATAACAGAGCACGCAGGAAGAATTTTGACACCCTCAATTTTTATCTCACGTTTTTTCCAGCTCTAATCCCAAGAAGAAAACTAAATGGGCAATTTCATGATGCTTTGTAGTGTTGAAAGTTGCACCTCCATAGTCTCTGCCCTGAGGATGTTTCTAGGGTGGCAAAGGTAGAGCAGTCTCGGCACTCGCTGTCTGCAATATCCCATAGGAACGTAGAAATTCATCTCTTGTATTTATTGGCACTAAGTGGGAGCCTCAGTGCTCGGAGAGACTGGCAGCCTTCCCTTGTGCTACACTGAGAGGGGCGGAAGGGAGAGTCTTCAGAAACTCCTTCAGCAGGAATCACTTGCACTAGCTGGGAATAAAACACAGAGGGAAGAAAAGGAGAGGAGGTATCTGACTTCCGAGGGCACAGTAAAGAATTACTTTCTTGGAGGAGGGCCCCAAGTCAGCTGGATTTCTGATCCTGTGAGACAGGAAGAAATATAGTCTAGAACATAATGGTGTGTGGGATGGGGTCTGCCTGCAATGAGTTGTAATGCATCTCTGCTTTGTATGGACCCAAGCCTCTCTTGCTCTCCGTGGATGTCCTAGATCGGTAGGATACGTACTTGCAGCTAATCTAAATGCTGCAGATATTGCGTCTGTCTAAAGCATGTTTGGAGCACATTAACTCTGCACACTGCTGGAAAGAGTGGAGGGAAGTATATTTTTTGCAAGCTGGGGATGGTTTCTCCCAGATCTTGTCTTTTCCAGGATGTCAGAAATTGTGAGAGGGCAATGTGATGTGCTAACCGGGTCCGGGTGGCTTTGTGTGTATGGACTCGTGGTGACTATTGAGGCCTGCTGGGTTTGAGTGGCAGCTTGACTGTCGGGTCTGAGACTGGCAGTGGTGGGGAGAGGTGACAAGTGAGCGCCTCCATAGAGACTGTGCCGTAGCCTCAGGCAGGGAACCTGGGAATAGCATCACTTCCTGCTTGCACGGCACACGCTGCAACCCATGGCATATAAAGCAGGAAAAATGATGCCTTTGGCAGGACCTGCGGAAGAAGTGTGCAAAGCTTGGCTGGCAGAGCTGCCTGGCTGTGCCTGGGGGAGGCTGCAGGGGCAGGGGAAACAAACTCTTAAAAAGGTCTTGAAATGATGGCAGGTGAGTCCCCTCCTGTCTCCTGCAAAACAGCAAGAGCCTCTGCTGCTTCTGGGAGGAATTTACTTGGTGAGACTTGTATTCAGTAACCACAGAGGCTATTAAAGATGTGTCTATGACTTTAAAAAAAAAAAAATTATTCAAAATTTTTTCCTCATAGAATCTGTTTTCAGTTTTCAAATGTCACAGGGGTAAAAAAACCCAAACAAACTCCAGAAATATTTGCACATCAGAAACTTGAGTTAAATGGCTTCTTTCTCTGCATAGTAATAACTAACTGGTTGAAAACAATTGCTGCTTCTTTTAGACTACCTATATTGGTAAATTTAGGCTTTTTTGATCATAACATCTATTTATGGAAGGAAAAATTAAAATCAGTTGGGGTTTTCTCCCTTAAAATGAATTAAGGCTGTGACCTCACATTACTTGACCCCATGAAAAAGTAACATCACAGCTACTTTTCAATAGATGAGGAAAATATTGTTACTCATCAGTAAAAAAGGGGGTTTTTTTGTTAGATATTAAATGCCCTCTTTAAATATAACATAATTAATTTAGGGTCATCTGAACCCTATAACACGGTTAATCAAGAAACCCACTTTCATGTGTAACATTAACAAAAAATGTGATGTTACTTGTAATATAATCTTCTAGAGTCAGATTATATAGATTTAATAAAAGGTTTATTCTGCTTCCAGAAGAAAAACATTTCCAAAGCCTAAAAATGCAGAGAAAGAAACAGTTTAACGGCAACAAGTTTGAGTCTGTCCTGTCAACTGGGCTTTTGCTCAAAAAGGGGGGATGAAGTCAGGCCTGTGAGAGCAGTTGCATGTTCTTGCAGAAACAAGGTCTTCTGGGTTGAAGCTCTTCTGTTTCTCTCTTCGCATCTTTCCCCTGTGATGCCTGTCTCCTCTCTCACTTGCGTTCCTTGCCCTTTTCAAGACCTACTGGATCTGAACAGCAGCAGCAAGGAGGAAGGTTGCATGGGGGATGCATGTGCTTCTCCATCCTGTAACAGTTAGAACAATATGCAGGTAGAGAGGGATTTGCATCGTCAAACCACACATCCTGTCATTGCACAGCTTTGAAGTGAAATTAAAGGAGCAAATCCGCCCTATGAAGCAAGCACAATAAAATCACAACTACAGATTTAAAAAAAACAAACTAGAGAAAATGTTTATAAGAAATGTCTGAGCTTTTTTTTTTAGTAGCTATTGTTTTAAGTATAATGTCTATGGAAGGCTGGAACATAAGCTGACCCAATTGTATAATTAGTCCAAATTCATTAGAAGCATACATGATAGGAAGGAGAAAAGAACCAGTAATGACTGAATCAACGATTCCATTTTGCAGAGATGGGCTACTGCAGCCAAGTGCCTTATATATCAGCTCAGAAGCGAAGTCATGTGTATCTCATGGGTGTGTGTTTCCATGGAAATTTTTTTATTTCTGGGGAGACTGAAAGTCTTTGTAAGATATGGAAAAAGTAATCCAAAAACTATGATTTGATAATGCTGCCTTGGAATAATAATATAAATACCCCAGAGCCACAGAGCCTGCTTTGGCGTGGGAGCCAAGTGACATCTCTGTGCACATCTGAAGTGTTTAATTAGAGAAAAGGAAAACGAGATAGAAGAGAATGTGTTCAGCTCCCCCTCTACTGCCTGCCTGAACTGTGAAACTGCTCTTTGTAGTTGATTCATGTGCCTTTAGCTTGGCTTAGGGAATTTTCCCATGTTAATATTTTGATTTTCAACTATGTAATGGCTTCTGGAAAGAAGTATTGATAATTTTCTGAGCCTCTGCCTCAAACACATGATTTCAGCAGTGAGGTGTGTGCTTTTGAAAAGTGTGTGCTGCACACTACAACTTCTTGATACTTTCTGAAGCTTTTGTGGTGTACTTTTTCAATGACTGTTGCATTTTATGTGTGCTCTGGGTTCAATGCTTTTTATCCCTAGAGCAGTGTGAAAACAGTGATGTCTTGTAAACAGCTTCAGCATGCCAGGCTCTGTCTGCTGTAGATGGAAAACTGTTAAAACACACAGACAGAGAAGATGTGCAACTGAAGATCAGCATTTTAATTAACATTTAAGAAACTCTTGACTGGGGTAGCAGAACAGGGAAGGAACCGGAAATATGTGTTGAATGGTTTTAGAAGCTGATCTCCAGTAACCAAGAAACATCATGGTACTTTGAGGGAATTGTTCCCCATGTTTTGGGTGCACTGGGGCTGCAAAAACTGCAATGGAGAGTTCAGCTCACCTAATGTGCTCAGGGAGCATACATGCTGCTCTAGCTATGGGCAAACTTAATATGAATAGGTTTTACACCAAGTAACCTTTAATATTATTAATATATACAATGCACTGTTAGGTTAATAGATAGCAAGAGGCTGAATTATTGAAGAAGTTAATTGGATTTAATACTGATTAGTTCCATTAAGGGGCTATAATAGTTGTACTGCAGAAAGAAATGTGTTATAATGAAGAAGCAAGTGCATCTCCCGCACTGCACAGAGTTCCAGTAAGAAGCCAGTGATGAGCCTGCAGAAGGTCCCTGATGCCAGTCGGAGGGAGCGTGCCCTGGGCTGGGGGCAGAGGGGGAGGCTGCTGTGGTGGGGTCTGTGTAGGCCACCCCTCCAACCAGGCGAGGCTTTCTGCAAACTGTGTTCAGAAATCTGTGTGTGCTGACGGCTGGCAGAGGCACCCAGCAGCAGATGATATCAGAAAAACTGTAGTTCCCAATGCCTGTTTTGCCTCCTCCCAGACACCCCTGTGTACCATTGGAGATGGGAGGGATAGAGGCAGCCACAGAAGCACAGGCTGGGGACTATGTGATGACGATGGGTGTGTTCGACCCAATGGGATTTGCTGGAGAGTGCAGAAAATCTTAGTCAAAGTGACTCAGGCAGTTGTCTATCATCTATGAAGAAACACGGCAACTGGGGAAGGTTGTTAGTATTACAGTTGTGTTTAAAAAAGGCAAGGAGGAGGACCAGGGGTACAGGAGGCCAACCAGCCTTGCCTTGGTCGCAGCAGGGAGCATGTCCTCTTGCAGAGTGTTCCCAAACGTGGGAGGATGAGGAGGCAGTCAGGAACAGCAGCACAGATTAAGTGTGGTTTATAACTAGCTACGATAAAAAGGACAGCTATGCAGGTAAGGAGTGAATATCCAGACTCTGTTTGGTTACTACCTTCACCAATGCCAACATTTATATTCCTGTCAGATCAGTTATTACTGCTGTGCCCTTTTCAAGCTAATGTAATATCTGAGTTATTTTGATAGTTTCTGAAAATCTGTAATTGACAACTTTGATGATTAATTTTATCTATAAAACTTAATGTGAGCATTGGAAAGGATAATTTTATTACTGGTTTTGGTTACCTGATTAGTCTAGCAAGAGTTTCCTGCAAGGTTAATTGAGTGTTTAACTCACGGCTGACTGTGATCCCATTTCTTGGAATGGGAAGAGAGAGAACCAAGGAGATCCTCAATTCAGAGACCAGTGAGAGTCTTTGGATTAAGTTACCTCCAGGTGAAGCACTGAGTCTAAACCAGTAGCTCACCAGCTGTGGCTCTGGCAGCAGAAGGACCCAGTAAGAGGTGGCTGGCAGCTACCACCTCCTCGCTGGGAGGAGGGACCCCACTGTGATCCTCTGTGGTATGGAGACTCCCGCTGAGTTCCTGCAGGCATTTCAAACACCCCTGACAGGTACCTGCTGGCAGGATTCAAAGCAAAGAATAGAGTCAGAACTTGTAGGTGAGATGCACAGATGGAAATAAAGTAGCAGATACTGATCACGGTAAGGAAGATAATCTGTCAAGGTAAGAAATGCTCTCCTGCCCTAGAAAGAATGAATTTTGGGGGACAGGATGTTTTCAGTGTGAAGAAAGAAAAGTGAGATTCAAACCCAACTAGGGAAAGAAGTCCATACTGAGATGTCAGCAGGAGAAGTGAGGGCAATAGAAAGAGGGGAGGAACACAGCAGATGAGGTCTCAGTGGGGGAGGGGAGGGAAAGGGGAGATTTAAATGGGGGGGAGAACAGAAGGTAAGTTAATAGAAAGTGAAACAGAAATTCAAAAAGACTGTAGAAAAAACAACTTTGAAAAAAGAAGAAAAGGTGCTTCAGTGAGATCCTGCAGTTCACCCAGAGGTGGGTGACAAATGGTTAGTGTGTGGGTGTGTGTAAGAGGACCACGTTTGATGGGTTTTATGCCTTTGTAATCTAAGGTAGGCAATTCTTTTGAATGAGGTGAGTTTGGGCGTCTGTCTTGGGATGGAGAGAAAGGCTTTGAAAATGAGACAGAGAAAGAGGTAGCACATGGGTTCTTTGTGCTCCTGATGTTCAAGTCTGCATAGTCCAAACTCCAGGTGGTACTATGTCTCCTCCAGGGAGGGCTGCTTTGTAGAAAACTAACATGTCCTGTAACTTTGGCTAAAAGATCTTACGTGACTTGGGAGTACAATAGAAATGAGATTCTTAGAACCTAGCAATAGAGGTTAATGTTCACAGTACAGTAAGAAATCTTTATATATCTTATTGGGCAAAATTTGTAACGTTAAGTGCGTTTAGAAAAAGACCTGTGAACCATTTATATTCTGCATCCAGTTTAATCATGAAGAACCTCAGTGGAGCTTCTCTCCTGAAGCTGGATTGAGACAAAAATGCTAGCTGGCCCAGGGGGCATTTGTCGTTCTTGATTTAAAACATCATAAAATTTTCAGCAGAATTTTGAAATTATTCTGTTGGGACATACATGATCTCTACTTCACTTTTATGTTTCAATAGGCACAGATAGTCTCTGAGCTTCTTCATGGGCAGTTAGGAGTCTACTGCCAGTATTTGAGTTAGTCGTCAGAGATGGAGAGCTTCTTGCTTGAGGGACTTAAGCCTTGAAATTTGCTTCCTTCCATCTGCAAAAGCATCTTGGTGTATTTATTTTCAGAGCAGCCATGAAATCCCATTTGTTCTTCTGAAGCAAGGCTCATGAGGCAAGGCGAGGTGCAGGGGACTGGAGCCCATTTGCAGCTACTGGGGTAAGAGGGGAGCGCTTCCTGTGAGCAGCTGTCTGCTGAAAACATGCGTGGGAGCAACCAGGGGGAAGGCAAAGGGTGTCCACAGCAAGGACTGCGGTAATGCTCCCTGGGGTCCCTTCAGGGAAACGGAATTATAACTGTCATGTGAGGGGAAACCACCCATCCTTCCTCACCTGGCCAACCTTGCACAGTGCATACATGAGAGAAAAAGGCACTGCTAGACTGGCAGCACTATGGCAATGCTGTCATTTTGCGGGCACTTGAACTCACAGTGCATTAGGTACCTGAGCCTTGTGGTTTTAATACACGCCTGAGCAGTGGAACGTGAAGCTTGCCTAACAGGCATTGCTCAAGCTGTCTTTACCCAAATAGTGCATTTCAAAGAGAAGCCTTCTCACACAGAGTCATTTCCCATAATCTTTTCAGTGCTGCAAGGCAATATATGTCAAGAGATTTCCTTGTATTAATCTAAATAGAATTTTTAATAATTAAGACAACTAAGTCAAGTCAAAATAAATTTAATGGCTCGTATTTAATATTCTTATTAGAGCCTTATGAATCAGCCAGAAATGTTAGGAAAAAATTCAACTCAGCATATATCAGTAGTAAATAATAGAAGCCTGGATTGCACCCAAGTCAGGTCCTAAACTGATTAATACAAGCAACTGGCTGTAAGTCTTCCCTGAAGTCTGATGGTGTAAGACTCTGCTAATATCGGTGTAGGATTCATAATGATGTATTTCAAAACCTAAGTCTAACTGATGAGGAAGCTGATGCAAAATCAGTCCATGTTAGCATATCTTTACAGCCTGGATACTACTTAAGTTTAGATAATGTTTGACAATTAGTATTCAGCGCTTCTAGCGTTTTCCCAAAGTGCTAGCTCTGAGTGAAAGCAGACCACATTAGAGGAAGACGTGCTTCTTTAAGTGCTGAAAACAAGCAGGGAGTTGTAGAGTAACAACATTTATTAAGTGCTTGTTGCACAACGGGGCAGTGCGGAACTTAAAGGAGTTCAAAGTTAGTGCCCCAAGTAAGGGACTCCGTATGCGGTGAAGTAGGTTTTGCTTTGTGGTGTCTTTTGGCTGTGAGCCTTGTGAAGCTGCTGGTTTAGTGTTTTGACTTCATGTTCTGGGAATTCCTGTGTTTTAGAAAATTTCTGTTAAATATTTTAGGGTGTTTATGAAACATGGATACCCAATCAGAAGGAGCCACTATAAATCCCTGCAGACTTGTGGTCATATTGCACTCCTCAGAAATCAATCGCAGCATCATGAGGGTAGGTAAAGCCAGCTGTTAAACAGGAGCTTTGGAGCAGACAGGCTCCCCAGAGCCATGCTGCCGCTGGCTGTCCCCTCTGTGCTGTGCTCCTCCAGCAGCGCGGCTCGGGTAACACAACTGGGTCTGCGTATTCCTAGCAGAAATTGTGCTTTTGTGCATGGTGGGCGAACACTCCTCAGTTTTCAGACCTCCATTTGGTACATTTGTGCCTAAGTTAGTTTTGCTTCCTCCTTGTACCCCTGCCTGGTGAACTCACTGCCCATGTCATACACAAATAAAGAGGGGGAACTCCTTCATTAAGCATCACAACCTGTAACATATTAAAGAGCTGGGATGCAAATGAGCCCTAAAGAAATTAAATGAGGTGTTCAGGGTCAAACAGTGATTTTCTAGACAATGACAAATGGCTCCAAATCTTGTGTTTATGTACAAGTGATGACTCAGGAGGTTACTTGGATCTGGGCTGCAGCCTGTGTGGTAGCCGTCTCCTCTCAGGCTGCCATGTCCACTGCTCGGACCAGAGGAACAGTTCCCCCAGATCCACCTTGGGTTTTTGCACAGTGGTCTGACTAACACTATTTGTCTTCCTCTTATTTCTTTATTTTAAATGATAAGTAGTCTCACATGGCTGATTATGTGATTGCTGTTGAAGTAGTTTAGCTGGATTGCACTGCATTTTTAAAATATTTCTTTGCTTCAGATACCTGCTTTAACACTCCCCAGTGCTGTATTTCAAGGTTTTATCTATAAATGGTCTTGACCAATTTACTTAATTATTGCTCTAACTGCTTCAGCAGATGAAGAGAATGCACCTAATGCGATATATTTGGATTTTAATAACTCAGTTGGTATTTCCTCATTCAGATTTCCATTTTATAAAAAAACAATGTCCTAGTTGGTTTGAATAGGACCACGGGCACGTGGACCGACAGCTGGCTGAAAGATTTTACACAAAGGCAGTGCATTGACGTGGGGAAGGCTTCTGGTGGAAAGCTGCCAGAATCAATTGCAGGACTTAATTCAAGTTCATTGCTGATTGGGAAGATGTGTTAAACAGGACGTTAATGAAATTTCCAGATGATACCAAATTGGAAGGTATTGGAACACCAATGAAGAGGAAAAAATTTAAAAGGCATCAATGACCATTAGAAAAATGAGTGGGATATCTACTAAGAACTGATTAATTTTAGGGGAAAAAAAAAGAGAAAGTTAGTATTTCTAAAGGAAGATTATCACATATAACACTGAAGCGGGAGGAGAAAACTTGGAGGTGGAAAAGCTGTCACTGGATGTCTCACTGCAGGTCAGATATTCTATTTTTGTGTATTATGGCGATGAAAAAGCCATGGTAATTCTGGGAGCTATATCTGAAAATACCTTTTTCTGAGCAGGGCATTAACTCTTTTAACAGTGGCTTGGCCTGTCCCAGTGCCAGAGTGAGGAGCACATCAAGGGCAGGTGCTTGTTTTGTTCCTGTCTATTTGGCATCTTTGTCAAGTTTTGCATCTGTTAAAGGGTGACGATACCCAACTTGGTTACAGATTGTGGGGTTTTGGCTTTGATGTTTAATGTAACGCTGCATGCAAACTTTGTAATTCCCAGTCTCTCAATAAGCAATACTGGTTGAATAGTTTATTGCAGAGAGTGCTATCAGTTATTGATGTTTCCTTCACTAGGAAGTTATTTTTGGATAAATACTTTTCTTTCCTGCAGCTCTACAGAAAAGATCATCCCTCCCCTCTACAGCTCAATGGCAAATGCAGATCTAATTACTGTTGAGTTTTCGGTGTGGCTGTAGGATCTCTGTAACATGGAGCTTACGCTGCAGAATTGCAGTAGATATTCTTCCATAAGCAATGTCTCCTGTTACCCATAAGTAATAAGCATTACACTCAGAATGGCCCCAAGTTTTGTTTTTTTCCTGAAAACTATAAAGTGTATTGTTTTTATTTCCAATCTTTCCTCCCCCCATGTCCTCCAGATAACAAACTCTCTTCTGATTGACCTGGAGTCAATGTCAGAGCAAGTGTTATTGCTCAGTATGAGTAATCAGTGCGTAATAACTATGCTTATTAAAACATTGATTTTTATTAATATGAAGGCCAGCAGCATTACAGATACCTAACACAAGCCCAGTAGAACCTAATAAGAACTTACATTTGCTGCTGGTGACCATCAAAATTCAAATTTCTTTCTGTTTCTTGTTTTAAGTTTGCTTTTTCCCATTGGTTTAAAGGCTGTGTTCGCTGAACTGTTCGCAAACCTAGTCTGATCTGATATATAGAAGCATAAGTAGCAAACAGCTGATAAAGCTTACCACTAACACGGGGCTATGATCATGCTGTGATGAAAAACTTTAAATATGCTGCTTTGAAAATAGAGGATTCTGATTAAAAAAAAAAAGGGAAGGAGGGGTAATTAATCTGGATTTTTTTAAAAGGTGTATAAGCAGCAAGTTAAAAGAAAATATTTTCTTAAAAAGAACATGCTGATAGTGAAATTACCAATTGTGAAATTTTCTATGTGCAAACATAGATGTAACTCTGCTTAAAAATTATTCTTTTGGGTTTTGTCATTCAGAACATAAAGTCAACTGAGAAGTTACTTTATTCTTAGTGACTTTCAGAAATTGCAAGGCAGTGCTCATGCTCTGCTAGCTCACACAAAAATCAGTGAAAAAAAAAAACTACTATCCTTTTATACCAGTTGGGTGATAAAATCTGACATGATTTTGATCTCTCTCTGCTTCCTTCATGTGCTACAGTTGGAGCTTGTTTGTTGGTTTTGTTTGGTTTTTTTTTACTGAAGCTTGAGTGGTGCAATGACTGGTTGTGTTTTCCGTTCTTTTTGAGAATGGAAAAAGTGCAACAAATGTCTTATTTCTGGCTTTATCAAGCTACTACTTTACTAGAAGCATTCCTACATAACTTGAAAACAATAAAGATCCTGAGGCCCATGCAGTCAGCTTTCAATCTTTATTATGAAAAAGGAGGCAGAGATGTAGGTAATGCCTATGTAATACATAAGTCTGTTGCTGGCTGGTTGCAAACTTGTGCCTCGATCAGCATCAGCTATGGCGTGAACTTTCTGTATGAATTGAAAATTTTATTTTCAGCACAAACACCTTTGTGAAATTTGTGGAAATGCATAAATAAATGTTTGAAGTTAAGCATTTCTTGTGCTCTATGGTGTGCTTATGGGCAGATAGTGGAACCTCCATATGCTTATAGCAATAGTAAGTAACCTGTAAAAATACAGGCTTGATCAAATCTGGAGCGGGCTATATATGCCAGGAGCAGCTGAGTTGTTTTTCTGATGGCAGTGGAGGTGGTATTTGCAGTTTTCTTCACTGACTGCTGGTGATTAAACTTTTAATCAACCACAATGTTCCTGAAAGATTTTAATTACATTTGCTCTTTCTAGGCTGTTTTGATATCAAGTGAACTTTTAAAAAGCCACAATCATCTTCCACAGAACTAAAAATGAATTGAAATTCTGCCACGCAATTTTGAGCTGACACTTTTATATAAAAATAATGTTCTGTGCTGAGCACCGGAGCCCAAGGCTGTCCCAGTGCAGTGCCTTTGGGTTAGACCTCTGACTCTGGGCAGTGCCCTGCAGAGCCTTCCCAAAGAAAATACCCACAGCCAGAAAGGAGGGGTGGACTGGGGGGAGAAGGGATGAAGGACAGAAATGCCTTTAGCAGAGCTGTGGGCGCTGTTTGCAGCCAGGCTGTGGGCATGGCTCTGCTACTGCTGTGTTTCTGAAGCACATTAAAAAGTGCTGGTCAATTCACATAAATTCACAACTGTCATAAGGACAGGGAAACTTCATCAGAGAATCTGCATGCACAATAAATGGTGTGAATAGTGAGAGTTTCCCTGTGGAGTTTTCACACTGACTTATCTCAAATCCAGATGCTGAAGTTGATGGCATTGTGATTCTGGTTCTTGTATGTTTCGATTTATATTGAAAGATATTTTGAGATAAATATTCTGTACTCTGTAATATCCTATCCCTTGCCACTGTTTCTGGAGAAGAGTACAAGCTGTATGAGCACAGCCCTTCTGTACCTTGTACCAGCGTGGACACAATTTTCAAAGTAAAAGAAAGTAACCATGCCAGGATATTTGTTAATAGGATGTTAGTAGTGGCATATTGAATTAACCTGGGTGAAACCTTTCTTAATGCTAGCGAAACTCACAAATTGTGTTTATTTGCAAATATGACTAACTTTGAAAAGTGTCCTAGCATTAGCTATACAAAAGTGGTATGTTTTACTGAAGAATTCTGCTGTTCTGAGAAGACTGAGATGCAGGGCTGTCAGTGAGGAGAAACACAGCACGTTTTTAAGAGCCCTTGTCTAAGACTGGGGGGTAATTTGGTTTCTGTTAATCTCTCCCACACAAAAGCATGTCCTATACCCAAGCCAGTTGTACTGTCCAAAGTCTCTAATGTAGATATACAATAAGATTTGGATTGCCCACCTTTTCTGGCTACCAGAATTGTCAAAGTTGATGAATTTCCAGGTTTCTTTGCTTGGGCAAAGTGCCCTTTGCTCTGAGATGTGATTTGTTAATTGTAGGTACTGTTATTTCATACCTTGCTGGCTTTGCAGTTTGCTTTTGTCTTGTTTTGCAAGCTCTGAAGACCGTCTGTTAGCAATATAGTTATTCGGGGAGAAGAAATTTGCTGTAGGTCTGATTGTTTATTTAAAGGATAATTCAGCGTTGGGTGGATGGATGTACAGCCCTCCTTGCTTTGGAGGTTGATAACAAGCCAGAGTTGCACTGCACCAATGTTAGGCTTAGTTAATCCTCTGTTTCTGCAAGTCTGAAATATTTGTTACTGCTTTGTATGAGTGAAGGTCTTCAAATTTGCTCCTAAGGAGTTTTCAACAGGATTTTAGAACTAAGCCTCTTGGTGAATGTTGGTTTCATGATATGTCAGTTCAAAATATAGGTCCAGGCTGCTGTCTGATCACACCTGAGATGTCAGTAGTATCCAGCAAGCCCGGGGCAGTTGGCCAGTGCAGTCTTAGTGTGCCTGTTTGCGTTGCATCCTTATGCCAGCAGCACAAGGGTTTCTCTTCAGCATTCACTGCATGCAGTGGCCGCCTCCTGTCTTCCTTGTACATCTCTTCCATCATACACCCTGTTTACTATGCATAAAAGGCCCTCAAGTGACAGATCTCGGGACTGCCTTTATCCCATTATCCTCTGAAGATGCAGAACATAGGTTAAAAGTAAACTGATGTCCAAAGTCCTAAGTATCCCACCCTAATAGGAATATTTAAAAAGCACTCCTACAGGACTGAACCTGTATGATCCATGAGTCACAGAAAGCCAAGGGCCTACAGGCTGGGTGCTTTCAATGGTAACCTTCATTCTATTGATCAAGACTGCTCCATTCCCCTCACCTGCACTTCTGATACAGGTGGTTCCCCAAGAACCCAATCTGAATAATCAAGCTTTTCTACATCCATTACTATGTAATAAGCTAAAAAGATTGTTACCTGGCTGAAAGCTGATGCCATTAAAGACAAAAGGATAGAAGAAACAACCTGTCTAAGACAACAAAGTAATTACCTGAGGTTTTGGGGGGTAAGATGAAGTGGTTTTTACTTTGTGACAGATTATCACAGCGAAAAATGTGGTTTTGGTTTCTGTAAACATGGCAGGCTTTTTTGTTGTCATTTGTGCAGTGAAGAAAGGAAGGTCATGCCTGTTATTTACTTGTTCATGTTTTCAGCTTGGTCTGGATAAGTGATGTAAGTAGCAACCCAATAGCTCTAGTTGCAGAAGAAGCAAGTGGTAACTTTAAAACCACATAAGCAAAGGTTTGTGCAGCCTTTGTGCAGTAGCAATCTTGCCATATTGGATGTGTTGATCCCAGCATTCGTGGACCTGGAATGGACTTTAACTCCTAATCAACAATTACAGATATTTTGCAATTAAATCAGCAATAACCTCTAATACTATAGAAAAGACGAGTTATGTTGGTCTGTTGTACTGGTTTGTCCAATAGCTCATCAGTGATGAAATAAATCCAGGCTATAGCATTTAACTAGGCTGTAGGGAAGTGATATTAATGGCAAAAAATGAAAGGGAAGTATTAATTGCAGGGAATAATTGTGGTATATCTGAAGTTGCATATTAGCTATCTCAAAGTAGTGATGAAGCCATGATAACAACATCTAGTTAAAGTCTTTCCACCTCCTGAGGGAAACAATTAGAAAATATTACAACCAAAATAGCTCTTTGAGTTCTTTGGAGTCACCATCATTAAACAGAAAGTGAGAGTGAATATTTGATTACATATGCAATCAGGAGGGGAAATACAGCCTGTTACAGTATTATTGCTGGTCAAGACTATATTCACTGGAAAATGAAATGTCTCTGCCTGGCGATCCTTGCTTAAGGATCTGGCGTGCCTGGAGGAGACACTTCTTAAGACTTTAGTCTTTCCTCTGTCAGCCAAGAAAAACACTTTTACCACACAAGGAGCTGATGTACACTGAGGAGGGTGAAGTAGGGCACATCTAAGACCCTTATTTACATGTTCAAAACACCAGTGGTTTGCATTGATGCTGTTTTCCTGTGATTTCCTACATGATCCTGTAGGGGCTGTTTGCCCTGATGGAGTTTTTCTGGCAGCCTGTGTGCAGGCTTGCTGGGCAGCCAGCGTGCCCTGGGTCAGACTCTGAATGAGAGCTCCCTTCCCTCTTGCACAAGTCTGCCTTTCTACCTTCTCTGAAGGGAAAAGCAGACACATCCCCTTAACGTGTCCCTTAACCTTCTCAGCAGTATTTTCAAGGCCAGAACATCTCCCTTTGAGAAGCAGCCCTGCTCGTCTACCCACAAGGAAGAGTTTTATTCATTTCCTTGCCTGAAGCCCGTTCATGTAAATTGTCCTGTGGGCTATGTTTATTGCTGACTTAACCTGAGCCATCCCTGCTTGTATTAATTACTACAGAATTAATTTAGCTTGTGCGAGAGCTGCAACATCACCAACTAATGTTTGAGTCGTGCAGTGTGAATACGTTAGTGGCTGGTGTGCTGTGTTAACTTGAGCTCCAGTTTGCAATCCCTGGCAGGCTAATAAAACTCACTTTAAGGCAACACCACATGGAAATTAAGGGGAGGTTTAGGTGTCCTTTGGAATGGAATTTAAAGGAGGGGGAACTGTGTTTTATACAACTTCATCCTCAAGAGCGATCGAAGGTGAGGCGTGCAGAAGCCCAGGTGCCCGAGGCTGGGCAGCAGAAGGGGCTCTCAGAGCAGTGCTGGAGAGGGGGCTGCTGTCAGGGCAGGGGGGAGTTGGTTGTATTTACTAACTGAATGTTTAAAAAAGAAAAAAAAATCCTGGTTTGGGATTTGGAAAAAGTTTTAAATCCTTTCAGCCTTTTATCAGTCTTAAATCCTTTATCAGCCTTTACCTTAAGGTAAAGCTTCTGCTCCCACTACTTAGTGCTGTTTAAGTTATTGCATGATGACAGTCTCTTTAGCGTATCCTTCAAACAGTCCCTTCCTCAAATCAATTTGCTCCAGATACCCACCTCTCTCACTTGCTTAATACAGACACTAGTTAAAAAAAAAAAATTGTATGTGGCACTTTCTTAACACATAGTAGGCCTAAAATGGAGTTACCATATCATTTGTGTCTATATCAATACTTGAAAAACAGGTTTGTTTATGTTTTGTCTCATTAGTTTTGTATTTTGTCTGTTTTCAAGAGGTACTTGTCAGTAAATCCTTATACTCCTGTCTTCAGAAGCAGCAGCCAAGAGCTTTTGTGAAAGTACTAGATGCGTGGAATCGCAATAAACATGAAAAGGATAATGTCATTCAATACAGAATATATCCAAGTTTCTACCCCAAAATTGAACTGTACCTTTGAGTTAGGTAATGACACATTTAAAAGAATTGCTCACTAATCCATTATTTTTTGAACCCGTCAAGAAAATTCAATCTCCCAAAACAGTTTTGGAAGGATTTGGTTGAGATGTAATTACAAAAGAAGGGTCAGAAGGTCAAAGAACAACACTGAGCACTATGTCGGAGAAGAGTGCAAAGCAAAGCTGAAGGGAGAAAAGATTGCACAAAAAGTTGAAGAACTTTTTCAGGTGCAAAAGGAACAAGAGGTCACGAAAAAATTCAGCGGGGTTTCAAGAAGCAATTTATTGACAAAAGCAGCAGACATTTCTCAGAGGGATTTGATGAATTCTCAACCTCAGTGCTCACCTGGCAAGGTGGAGGTCAGCTACCAGAAAGATAGAAACCTGCCATGAGGAGGGGAGGAAATGCTGGAGGAAATCATGCTCACCCGGGATCAGCCAAAATGCAATGAGCCTGTGATGCCTCCCAGTGCTCCAGGAAGCCAACCTTTGTGAAGTGACATTTAATCAACCTCAAGTGGGCCAAGGGCCAAATAATTTCAAAAGAGAAGGATTTTAATCCTCCTCTCTTGTTTTTTGTTTTCTTTACTTCTGTGTGTGTGCTCACTCTTCAGTATTTAATGTGCTGTTACCATTTGTGGGTGAGTCTGATGGTGAGAGACTGAAGGCAAAGCCTGGCTTTAACAAGCCTGTTGGGTATTTGCTTTATCTTGCTCATCCTCCCACGTGACGCTCTACAGCTCAGCCCCATGCTCCTTCTTTCAGCTGCCTTTGGTGCATGTTGAATTCCAGTTTTATTGCTGTCTGACCTTGGACACGGAGTGCAACTGAGGCATAGGAAATGCCAGGAATATGGACCTGAGGCAGTGTTAAACCTCATCCTCTAGATTGAGCAAAAGATAAAGATACTGTGTCAGATATTTGGATGCTGATTAATAAAGGAGGAATGGTGTGTGTAAAACACAGAGGCATTGATTCACGGGTAGAATTTATCTAAAATTGTTTCAAGTTTGGTGTTTGTAATGGTTTGTTTGCTTATGGAGTTTGCTTTCTAGAGCTGAACCCCTTCCTTACCCAGCTTGTGAGCTGCGGTCAGCATCTTGCAGGGACAGGACATGTAAGCTCTTTGGGGAAAACAGCTTTTCTCAGCAATAGTTGGTCTCTGCCCTCCCTGCCCGTGAATTTCTGTAACTTCATCCAATGGAGAGATTTTCTGCTCATCACCAAAGCAGCGAGCTCTTTTTCAGGTTTATCTGTGACATGGCACAGCACACTTTATATATGACATCCCTTTTTAAATGTTATTAATGTTGGATTGGGTGTACTGATGGAACAATTTCAAATGCATGCGCTGCTGCTGATCTCTTTTGCTTCTGTCTGGACCAGTCATTTTCACATGTGAATACTTATGCTCTGCTAATCCATGCCTTCTTAATATATTTAGTACCAATTAGCATAAGCAAGGCTGTTGAATGCCATAATTTAAATGCTAGGCACAGCTATTTTGCCTGTGACAGGAAGGTGTGAAAAATAATTTTAACAAATATTTGTAATCAAGAAACTACGGAGAAATTGCTTTTGAATGACTATATAACAACCAGAACTCAGGTCCCAGCGTTTTAGATTTACGGTGCATTGGTTCTCTAACCAGCATGGATTTGCAGCCGGAAAGGTTTTGCATATTTGTCAACATGAAAAGAAATGAAATTATGAAGAATGCTTTTCATTAGTAATTTTTATTTTTTTCTCTCCTGCTGCTGCAAAATGTATCATGTTGTAGCTTTCTAACATCTATCCCATTGAGCTCACATGCAAAGCAGAGATGAGTGGAAAAGCCCCTTTGGATTTAGCTCGTATTTCAAATGGAGAACTTCAGCAATAGCTCAGGCTTTGCTCAGACACAAGCACTTCTTCTGTAGCAGCTTAGTCCTGAAAGAACCGTTCTTGGGATCTATAAAGTATTCAGATCCTGGGCTAGTTAGGTTAAACTTTTAATTCAACTTAAATCTGCAGACAGTTCCTTCAAGTGTTTTGGACTAGGAACTAACGCCACATATAGATGTTATACAGCGCTGTGGATATGTAAACATGTAAGTAGGCTCGTACGTTCACTATCTGGTACTGCGAGCATCTGGGCAAGAATTCTATTTACTAGGGGAAGCCTGCAGCTGTGAGTATACATGTATTTATTTGTTTATATCCAGTTTCTAGAACAATGGCTATATGTGCATTTAGGTATATCTTAAGCATTTGCCAAAGCATAATCTAAATTTCAATTTGGGATCTGAGTCTTTATCTTCATGTAAATGGCAGCAAGGATAAAACTAACTACAAGACTTAGGAGATTGTTTTATTACCCACAAATGTGTATTTAGAGTGAACATTGAAGATTCATACAAAAAAATATAGAAAACACTTAACAATACAGAAAACACTTAACCTTTGTGTAATGCTTGCTCAAATTTTAGCAGTTTATGAAATTGTCATTGTGACTTTCCCCAAAATTTATTCAGGTAGAATTGAGCCGATCCTGGTGCAATAGGGATCTCTTTTTTCCTTTGTTTCTTTTTCCCTTCCCTTCCTGTCCCATGTCATTGGAAATAATTCCTAATTATTACAGGACACTGTTTTGTTTAAATTGCCAGCCGTGTATTAGAAGACTAGGAAAGGTCAGTACATCCCGGTAGGTGTTTTATTGTAAGTGGTTAGGTGAGCCTCGGATTTATGTTCCTGGAGTGCTCTGATATTCACAGCAGGAGCAAAGAATGACTTTATTTGAGGGTTGTGGGTTGTTGTTTTTTTTTTTATTGCTGTATCTTACAGCAATGAATCTGGTGACTCCACTAAGATCAGAAGCAGTGGACCTTTATTCCCATTTTTTTCTGGTGCTGAACTTGGATTTTTTTCTTATCTTTCCATGTAGAAGAGCAGGAAAATATTAGACTTTTTCATCTAGACACATTAAGGAGAGAAGACAATATGTATTTCAGTTCTTAAAATGGGTAGTCTGAATGTCATTGGGAAAACGATAACCTCACGCATAATACTTTTCTGTGTTTGTCCAGTTAGGGTTTGCAGCTTTAAGCTGACATCTGCCTGTCTCTCTCTGCCCCATTCATACACAAAATTACTTGTGATTTGCATTAACTGGCTGTGGCAGGGGGGCAGCTCACTCCAGGGACTTCTGTAAAGCAGGAGGGTAAAGGCACAGAGAGATAAACAGTGGCCGGGACCTGCTCTGCCCTGGGGGCCCTGCGGAGCCTGAGCCCAGGCTGGGCACACAGCAGCCACCGCTGGGAACCAACCAGCATCTCTGAGATTCCTGCTTTATGCCAGGGCCTTTGCCAGTAGATTAATGAAATCTTGATGACAATTTTCATAGCTCACAAAATAGGATTGCTGAAGATTTGTTTCCTATAAGTTTGCTATTAATTTTTTTGCTGTCATTCCTTTGGCAAGAATTAAATCTAAACCAAGGAATAAGTCTTTTGCAGAAGGCGGATGGAGGGGACCTGGAAAGAAAACAAAGGACTGACTGGAATTTACTGATCTGTGC
The DNA here is from genome assembly GCA_013396915.1 of Stercorarius parasiticus. NCBI lineage: Eukaryota > Metazoa > Chordata > Aves > Charadriiformes > Stercorariidae > Stercorarius > Stercorarius parasiticus. The sequence goes on along the minus strand of VWZL01005928.1, from coordinate 906,913 downwards.
CTGACGGGAAGTTATTCATCAGCCTCATGAAGAAATTGCCAATGTCGTAGTTGTTTAGCTATTTAACATACCCTCCGTGTTATAGCAAAGCATGGTATAGCTTTTCTTCCATGGAGAGGCATTCCCAGTTACACCCTGTTACTTTGCAGAGATGCAAAAATTCCTGCCCCGTATGGATTAGCAGCAGGGTTTTACTGAGGAGGGGATCTATGGGAATGTTAATCACTGCCCTTTGTCCAGCATAGGAATAAAACACCGTCTCGCTTGCAAGAAAACCAAACAGGTCAGGTAACAACTGGCTAATAGTTAATTTGCTGTGGTAGATACTTGCTTTGCCCAAAGAAGATTAGTGCCTACTCTTGGTGTGCAGGCAGTCAGTGTGTGTTGAAATGAGTCTCCTGTAACAAATAACAGAGTTTTATATACTACTTACACTAATCCAGTATGGGTCAACTTCTTAGGGTACTGGGAGGTATGCTCTGGACACTGATAGGAGGAGAAAAAAAGGCAAAAATAACAGTACCATTTTCTGCAAGTGTGAAAAGCACCCGATGGACAAGACAGTAATTCTGATTGCTTTGGAAATTTTGTTCTGTAAACAGAAATTTCTTCTTTTGTCCATATTTATCTGTTGTGTGGATATGCATGAGGTGTGGAAACATAGAACTGACTTCTTTGTATGTGTGAAATCAGCAGAGTTTCCTGAGCTAGCATGAGGCACTGATCCTTTTCTCCAGCGGAGGGTTTGGCCCTGGTAGCACAGGAGGGACTCTGCTTCCCTGCCAGCCCTTCTGTGGCTGGGAGAAACCATGCTCTGCCAGCCTGGCTGATTCAACTTGCACAGTAAAGGCGACATGTTCCAAAAAGTGATGATACTCAGTTCTGAAGATACCCTTGACTGGGTAAATTAAAAAATATATAGATGTTCTGACCTGAATATTCATATTTGAGTTTTGGGTCCATTTGCTTTGGTTGGGGTTGTTGCACACACCAGTGTGCTGCCGGCAATGAAAGTAGTGCCGCGGTTTGTGTTGGAGATGTCTCCATCCTACTGTTGGTACATTTTGAAACTGAATGGTTTTAATTAGTTAATAACTCCAGAGAGTATCTGGATTGGTGTATTGGACAGAATTTGAAAATAACTATCACCGATGATGTGATCTGGGGAGCGCTTCAGCATCAAGATGAAAGTTATTAGGTAATTATAATAATAATACAGTCAGTTATTAGGTAATTATAATAATAATACAGTCCACCAGCTAGCACTATAGGAATGGCATATATCCCTTTTATTGGAAGAATTCTTCATCTGCTGTGACCTTAATGTGAATTCTCTCACATAAACGAAGTTAAGATGGAGTTATAGATGGAAATACTCACTGGTACTGCTGAGAGAAACACGTTACAGGGACACTGCAGTTATTCCCAAAACAGGTAATTCTCTGCAAAATGCAGGCACCTCTAAACTTTGTCAAGATTTTTTTGAGTGTTTTTTTTGAGGTTGTATTTTTCACATCTTAACTTCATAGTTCGATGTACTTCTGCAATGTTATATTGAAATCTAGATTAAAATCTAGCTGCTTAAGAAACAGATTTTCCAAACCTTTTTTTCCAAAAAGGCTGCTCTTTTCCTTCGGTCAAAGGTAGGAGGAATTTGGGTCCCATTATGATTTCAGGATTTCAACATCCTTAAAATATTTAGTGAAAGTGTACAATGTCGGTGATTTTAACTACTTGGGAGCTACCTGAAATAATAATTTTTATTATTTTTCTTTTCTGTGAACACCACTTTTGTCCCATAGGTCCTGTGGTAAGGTTTCAATTTCAAGATCCCAGTATTATGCTACTTTCTCAGTCACCCCCAATCCCACTTAATTTGCCTTGACTTGTATATTTCACATTTACTTGTATATGTTAACTGGAGTATGATCTTTCTGGTGCAATTTAATCTTTGTTTTAATTTGGTGAATGGCTTCAGTATATTGACTGCTGGCAGTAATCATTGCACATGTCGCGGACCTTGAGGTTTCCGTAGGGACGATGTGATTCCCCATGATTGCTTGCATAGATACTGGTAAACCACTGCCCTGCTCACATCTGACATTTGTTCCTAAGCTTGCTTTTGTCTGGGATTGCTGTAGCTATAGCGGGGTATCAGATATAAGCTGGATTTAGACAGTTATTCGGGGCAGGGCCACATCGTAACTTCAAAGCCTGGTTATGTCCAGTCTTCAGCAAAGAGTCTGCTCCATCTTTCACAAAAATAGTGTTGTTCAATACACGTTAACAATGAATCAAAATATTCCCAGGCAATCAAAAGAGTATCAAAAACAAACTCTTTAATTTACTGCAAGCAGGTTGTACAGGCGGAGCATCAGGAGATGGGCGTTTGTGGGATGGAGAATGCAGAGACACAAACCTGGCTGTTTGGTGTGCAGGATATTATGAGTTTGGGAGGTGTTGGTGCTTACCTTATCTTAATGAAACTTGCCAAGCTAATCTTAATTTAATGCATTGGTTTAGCCAGCTTCAAACAGCAAACACTTTAGTAAAATAATCCTATCAGTTTTTTTCCAGCAGGAAAGATATCAGCATAGAACATAAACATAAAATTATGAATCTTCATTAAGAAAGTCATGCTTATTTTGAAAGTTATGTAATGAATGTTGTATGTCATTTCAGTGAAAGCGTGATGCCATTAATAATTAGAAAACTAAAAATTCTGACTTTTATAGAGCATCTTGTAGCAGGACCTGACCAGGCAAACGTTCATGGCTGTCGTGCATTCCTGGCATGTTCAGAATGAAACAGCATAAACGTACAAACTGAATTTTGTTTTATTTAGCATATTTTTCACCTGATGTGATTTCACTTGACAGAAACTGAACTTACCTAGGGGTGACTGATGGCTGCTCTTGTTCTCTTTTACAAGACCCTATGGTGAGAAGTAAAACATGAAAGAAAAATAGCTGGTTAACTGTACGGGTTAGTTACCCAGCAGTATCTGCATCTGTTCAATGACCTGAATTATACGTGGTTAGTTTGGCACATTTCTTTGAAGTGCAGTACAGCAAAAGGAAAGGAGAGATCCAAGATCATCTGAATATCTTCTCTACCTTCTTCTCTCTAAAGAAAATGCACAGACTGTTCAATTGTTTGGAGTCAATTTATCAGTCATCCCTGGAAATACCAAATAATTAAAAATCGCTTTTTCTTTCTCTGTAAGGCTTCTCTGACCATTATCACAAGACAGAAATGAAAGTGGCTGTTAACCCGGATTGACATTTATTGTTCACATTCTTTATATAGTTTTGACGTATTCTCTTTAATGCTTCTGGGAACAAGACACCATTGAATTCCTGTCTGTTGCTTAGTTTGTAAGTTCAAGCAGTGCCAAGCTGATGCTGGGTGTGTGAGCGAGGGAGCACATACGTGCCACACTCCGGCACTGCCTGTCCCAGCTGTTGGGAGAGATGTCCTCATCATCACGCACGCAACCAAGACACGTTTCCTGGGGTCATTTGCTGTGTTTGGTCGCAATGTACGTCACACTGAGCCTGTTAATCTAGCTGTATGTTTCCTCTGTAACGTTCACAGAGGCTTTGGATGGGAGAGGAATGCTTGTGTATTAAGATAAAAAGGTGGTTCACTGAACTTTGCATTTGTGCATGTACCTGGTACTTGGTTGACCACTTGGTGTTCCCTGCGGTGTTTTTAGCAGCCAAGTGCCTATTTTGTGAATATTGCCATAACAGGGAACGGGACTAAATGCCTACTTGGCAGCTGGATTATTGTATTCCCCTCACACAGGCCAGTCTCAGGCTTTGTGGGACACAGTGTGTTGCAGCTCCAGCATCTCTACCCTTTTCCTGCAAAGGGAAAAGAATTTTGGGGTCTTCCATTACCACTGGCTGCAAAAATTCCCTTTACAAGCCGGTTCTGTATGTGCAAGATGCCTTAACACATTACATTCACATCCATCTACTACTTTTCAAATTATATTAACTCTTTTTGGTGCAGTTGCCACAGTGCAGCGGTGGTGCCTTGCTTCTCAGCCATCTCTGTGGCCTGATGGCTCTGGCGAATATGCCTTGGGGATTCCTGCTTCAAACCATCTTGAAGTTTCTTATGCATGGATTTTATAAATTTGAAAGGCAAGGCTTATTTGGCACAATGTTCAAGCAGATTTCATGGGGTAATAGATGGTTTTCATTACCGAAATGTGAGCTTTTTCATCCTCAGGCATTACTGTAATGACATCCTGAGAACAAAAGGTTGCAGTTCTCGATTCCTCTGTGTGCAGCCTCCTCCCAGCTGTGTCAGATGCTCTTCCTTTGAGCACTGTAGCTCCACAGCCTGGTTTCAGGACTGACCCCCATCCCTCTTCGCCTCTCAGATGGATGCTGTTATTAAATTCTTCAAGTTTTTCTGTTTCCCTATCACTAAACCCCATCTTTTAATGACAGTTTCCTTGTTGAAGCCTCGTGTTTTGTGAAGTAGCACAGCAGTTTCCCATTCCCATTTCCCAGCCTCTGCTCAGCTCCATCCCTTCACCAGATGGGTTCATGTCACTGTTGTTCACAACCTTCCTTTTTATTTTGGCACACCGATGCCATCAGTCTTTTCTGATCATCTCCTGGCTCTCTCACCTTCTGCCTAGCTGAAGTTTCTTGTCATCATCTTTACAGAGTTCAGCACAGTGTCCTGCTGCCCATCTGTCAGCATTCGCTCCCTCCCGCTGGCAGCGGTGTGGCAGGATGACCCCACTTGGTGCTCCTGCAGCATCCTTCTTCTCTTGCCATTGGGTATTTCTCCATGCCACCCTTCGGGCAAGTGCTTTGTCCAGGTTTCGTCTCTTTCCTGTTCTTTCAAATTTGTATCTGGAAACATTCTCCCCCTGTTTACAGAAGAAATACTCCAGACAAAGATACAAACCAGAATCTACCTCATGTTTTGTTGAACTGGTCACTAGAAATGTGAAGTATTCCGTTCCTGAGCTCTCAGCTTTCTATTTTTGAGTGTGACACCCTTAGGGCAAACATTAGGTCCGCTCTGTGGAGTTCTGCCCAGTTTTATTACTATAAAAAAGAAGCACCAGGATACAATGATGTAGTTTTATTTTCAGCTCTCACTATGCTGTCTCATATAGGCAGAACAATACCTTGGTCTTTTTTCTTTTTGTTTCCTTTAAGTATACAAACGTGTCTGTCCATGCGTACCTATGTGCAGCTGCAGTAGGGATCTGTTTTGGCATTTGCAAGAAGAAAGGCCAGAGCATGGACATCTGATCTCGATTTCAGGAGATCGGGACTTGACTACTTGCTTTGAACAATAGAATGGAAAATACCAGTTCCATTCTCTGCTCTCCTTCTGGGGAAGTTAAAGAGGAAGAGCACCCCTTATTGCTTAGACCTGGATGCCTGGCTTTTTGTTCCCTGTTCAGTGGCATTAAATGGCCATCACATTTATTTTATTTGTTTTTGCATAGCTGTATTTGCTTTAGGCTGGAAAGCAAGTGGCTTTCCAACACTTTAATATTGTAAGTGCCTTATTTACATGAAAACCTAGATGTTCCCAAAGCTTTAAACCTCATCTATTCCATCTGATTTCTCAGCGTTATTATTCACTGGCTTTCATATCATGAAAAATACATTTCCATCAAAATGGAAGGGAGGAGCCTCTAGCTTTTGAGATCTGGCAAAGCTTAGCTAGCAGGAGAATTTGCTTTGGGCCTGTAGAGGTGCAGTAATGAATCTTTTAATAGCTCCTGTTCTGCTACCTTGTCCTTACCGAGAGCAAAAAGATTTCTTTGAAAATATTCATGTTTATTATAATGGCTTGTGAGCAAAGAAAGAGGATGAAATTAGGCTCTTGTGTGTTGTTGCTTTTTTGGAAGAAACATTTCAAAAAAAATAGGTGCTGGAAAAAAAATATGTATGTGGTGAACTCTGACTTTGTGAAAATCTAGAGTAGGAAGACCAGTATGTCCTTACATTGATAAAAAGGTAAATAATGGCCCACAAAAATCCCTAAACAATTTTTACAGGTATAGACCAGATGATAGGCCTCATCGTGGTCTCTCTGTGATCAAGCTGTTTCCAGTGGCAGAACAGATTGTCCTGTATTGCTTCAATTTATCCTTGTAGGTCTGTGCAGTGGCTGTGTGTGTTTCTTTGGTGGGTGGACTTTGCTTAGCTGTCTGCCTTCCTGCTTTGCACTGGGACAATTTCAGTAAGTTAATAATAGATACTTGTAGTAAACAAACACACCTTAAATGTATTGGTTAATGTAATTGAAACCTTAGTAGTCTAATGAAAGAATTATTTTTATTTTTAATAATAGCAGAGAAATAAAGGAAAACGGTGACTACTACTGCAAGAGAAATGGTGCGCTCGAGTTTCTCCTGCTTCTCGGAGTCCTGCAGGTTCAGTCTGGGGGAACTGCACTATGAAGGCTCGTCAGCATGCAGTTGTAACAGTGATGATTTCTTCCTCTTCTCTTACAACATCCAGCTGGAGCTATTTTTATTAATTTCCTACCATGTTTTTGCCCCCTGGCTTCCGTGGAGTGCTGCTGCCTGGAGCCTCAGCACAGAGGTGACCTGAAGGATGAGTCCTTCAGTGATGCTGGGGAAATGTCTGGAGTGCTCTAGCATGGTGGGGTAGATGAGCTCTCTGTAACTCCTTACCCCCAAGCAAGCAGTGACTCCAACAATTGGGCAGGTTGTAGCTCAGAAAGGCTCCTGCCAGGTCTCTTGTGGAGCCTTGGGCTTAGGGTCAGGCAAAGCACTCGGCAGAGGATGTTCTGGCACAGACAGCTGAGGACAGCAACTGGTTAAAAATTTGCTAAGCAACAGAAACTCTCATTTCATTCTCTTAGAAAAGGAACATTTTCCTTCTTGCTTTTGATTATTATTTTTTCCCCCTAGATAGCCAAGTCTCAGCGTCTCATGAACTGCTTTTAAAATCAGAGGGCACTGCAAGAGAGGGGAGAGCCTGTGGGCAGCTCTTCTGGTGCATAGGCAGCTTCTGCAAAGGGGCTGCCATATCAGTGCCTGTGTAATCGATGCAAAATTCATGTCTCCAGCTCCCCCCGGCTGCCAGCCCTCATGGAGGAATCCATGTCCGGAGTATTGCAGGAGCAGCTGTGTTTGTGCTGCTGGGGGGACCCAGCTTGTCACCATGGCTGGAGGTGATTTTGTGCCAGAGCATTGAGAGATAATTGGGCCAGTGACAGTCGGTCCCGATTACAAACATCTGACCAGGCTACAGTTGAGTGGACACAGCTGAAAGCAGGAATCCGTGCATTTCCGTGTTGGTGTTCGTGTGACATCGTCCCAGCTCTCAGTTGCTCCTGGGAAGGACTGGCTTTACAGTTGGCCTCGAGAAAAACAGTAGCTGCTTAGGTGAACATAAAGTCACCTCCGCCTTGAAGTGAAGCACTCCACATTGGATAAATGTAAAATGCTTCCCTGAAACAAGTGCTAGTTACTGGAATATGAACAATGAAATTCCGTTAGGCTTAAACACGTAGAAAGAAACTCCGACCAATGTTCCCTAAGTCTCACTCTTAAAATACCCAGAAGGGAAAAGGAATCAGTCACTTCCAGGTTTATTTAGGCTTTTTAAAGCAGAACCTACCTGGAACCACTCAAAGCTGGTAGATACAGAGTTGAATGACAAGGGCTTGCTATAAACAGGCAGTTTTCAGGTTTTATTTGTCTTCCTATTATGCAAATGCTCATTGCTGTATATTAGGAGACAAAAAAAAAAATCAGAATGAATTTCATCAATACCTTAAATTTTAAAATCTGGGTATGTCTGAGGCTAATCCTACAGATCAATGTTGTCAGCTTTGCCTTGTAGGAGAGGATGGCTGATAAACCCAAGGTTACATCCCTAGATACTGTGCTTAGGGGAGGCTGTTTTCTCCTGGCAACGGTCCACATTTCTTCATGATGAAAAATACAGCCTCCCCCTCTACTTTCCTGTATATTCACACAAAAATACCAGAAATGTGTAGTTCAGGATAGATATAACTCAAGTGTGATCTGGCTCCATTTTGTACCAGTTGTGGTCTTTAGTGGGAACCAGGACCTGATCCTGCATCAGGGAGCAGAACTGTACCAATCCCTGTTACCATGCTCCCAGAAATTTCCATCCTGTTCCAGTATCAGCTAGCTGGTGATACAACTCCCTAATTGAAGATGCTGTATTTGCTTTTATTAAAAATAATGGGCAACTTAGGCTGACCAAACCTTCTGGCTACATCCAGCAAATAAGCACCTACATCGCTGCCAGTGTCTGTCTACTTTGATGTGATGTTTCAAAGTCTCACAGGTGCTTGTTAAAAGCAATAGTATGGAGTTAAGAGGCAGAAGAAATCAGGAAGAGGGTCAGTGAATAGTATTAGGTTATGGTTTTGTTAGTCAGTAGACAGAATTTATTATGACATGGTATATAGTAGTGGTAAAAAGATGGAATGGGATTTAATCGCTGGCAGACAGCAATGATGGATTAGTGGTGGCCCATGGGGACACATCAGCCCTGCCGATCTAGCTCGGGAAATCAGTACCCAGAATTGAGTGCTTGCCTATGTTTGTACACAGCGAGCAAAGGCATACCCTGGTGGACACTTCTTGTGTGTTGCCATACCCATGCATGCCTAGTGTGTGTCTGCCCATCACCTGCGTGAAGCACTCGTGGCCCTTTCCCATGGGGGCTCTCCCCTCCTTAGCAGTGACTGCTGGGATGGTCACACAAGTCACCTGCTGGGTGAACTTTTTGTGGGACAGTGGGTGGGTTTACGCTTGGCACAGGCATCATGAAGTAATACATACTTCAGCTGTGCAAGGAAATCCTTGAGAACTGTGTGAACAATGCCGCGAGAGAGCCCCAGGGTGCACATCTGGGGTTTCTCACTGCGCTGGGAAGACAGCAGTGGCTGGGCTCTGGAGCTCTGCAAATCAATACTGGGGGCTGCAGCCAGGTTCGGCACAATACGGTGTCTCCTTTCCCCGAGGTACTTTGGATCCTCTGAGAGCAGCTCTTACCCAGGATGCCGGCTTAGGTACCCACACAGCTGTGAGCTATGTGTTTCACCATCATGGTCAGAACTTGGTCTTCATTTTTCTTCTGAAGGAAATACTCTGAAAAATATTCAGCTCCTCAGATAGAGGGTGACCATCAGCACTTGTTATGTCTCAAGTATTATCTCTTAGGTTGATAAATTTGGATGGTCATCTTTGGGGAATGAGAATTCCAGCCTGCTGGGGCAAATACCCCAATTCATTAGTGTTTACCATGCTTCAGTTCCTCTGAGGTCTTGATTTTCGATTGTGACAGAAAGCGGCTGCTTTTGAACTGGTGATCTGGGATTCTGTACTTGTCTGCCCAGGCACAGACATGGTCCCTCCTCTTGTCCCGATTCTTGTATATTTGAGTCATACAAATAAAAATGCATGTAACTGTTTATCCCCGTGATTTCATAGGGATCTGTCAATACTGGTTTCCAGCCAAAACAAATCTTCCCCCCGCCCCCCGCCAAGTTTCAAAGAAGACCGAATATTCACATTTGCCCCCTGCTTTTCGTATACCATCCTGTTTCAAGTAAACAACAGTGCAGCATCAGGGGTGCAATTTTATTTTCCTAAACTACTTTTTATTTCTAGGGTGTCTCACCATATGGGCAGCCTAATCTGTCGCTCCCAGGCCGAGTGCTTTCTGCATGGCTGGGATCCAACTGATGTCAGGAGGAATCCTGAAGCCAGTGACTTTCTAGGTGCTTTTTGCTGAAAGGAGGTTGTAGCGAGTGGGTGTCAGTCTCTTTTCCCAAGTAACAAGCGATAGGATGAGAGGAAATGGCCTCAAGTTGTGAGGGGGAGGTTTAGATTGGCTATTAGGAAGAATTTCTTCACCAAAAGGGTTATCAAGAATTGGAACAGGCTGCCCAGGAAAGTGGTTGGAGTCACCATCTCTGGCGGTATTGAAAAGACATGTAGATGTGGTGCTGAGGGACATGGTTTAGTGGTGGACTTGGCAGTGTTAGGTTTATAGTTGGACTCGATGTTAAAGGTCTTTTTCAACCTAAATGGTTCCAAAGACCTACACAGATTATCATAGAATCATTTACTTTGGAGCTTTTAGGTGTATAACACCGTTTTTCCCAGTTCATGACTGAACTGATGTGTGGCTTTGCGAGCAGACGATGTGACAGGAGCTGTGGGTCATTGACTTTTGCTAGCAACAACTTTGCCTACATTGAGGAGGTTTCCCTTTTTGACATCTTGGAGACATCATGCCTGGGAGCAGAGGACAGGAGAGCACAGCGTGCCAATGGCAGCTGTTGCTTTTGATGGTAGGATGCGTTTAGCCGTCCTGATGCCAAAAGAGGACTCCAGAGATGGCACCAAGACCTCCTGCTGCAGGGAGGCAGAACCACCACAGCCCTCACCCACTGGTGAAGGTCCGATCCAGGGGTGACTGCTCAGTTGCAGAAGTACAGCTGCTGCCCCAAGACCCATGGAGACTCAGTCATGGCACCCATGTCCAGTAAGGGCAGTTGATGTACCACTGGGGTGGCAAAGGGGGTGCAAACCCAGCCTGTTGGACAGGAGTCCTACCATCTCTCTTTGCTCCCTGTTTGCATGAGAAATTACATATCCAGGTACATCTGTACCTGCTGGTTTCTCATCTTGGCAACCATGGTGTGAAGCAGCCACCGTTACGTGAGGGCACATCTACCGTGGCCTCTGGTCACCTTCCAGCCTTTGTTGTGTGCAATCAAGAGTAGTGATTTTCCACACACACGCTGTAGCCTAATATTTCAATGTGTAAGCACAAATAAAATATTCATAAAATAAATATAAATATTTAAATACAAAAGAGTTTAAGACTCTCATAGAGCTTTTCAGTGCCTTGTGGAGATTACCTTAGTCTGAGGGACCCCCATGTGGATCTGGGTGGCTGGAGAAGCCTGTTAGACAGCCCATGGGCTGCAGGATCACAGCTGTGGGCCAGCCTGGGGGAGGAGTATGGGGGGCAGAGGTGTTGCACAAGTCAGGACGGGGTCCCCTACGATGACAACACTGTGGGCCCCAAGTCCTGGGAACTTTTCACTTGCCTGCAAAATGATACATTTCAGTTCAGGATTTTGGCATCTAAACAGAACCTAATCTCAGGTGTTGCTCAGAAGAAGTTTATTTGTTGTATTAGAAGAAAAAAAAAAAGAGGAGGAAAAAAAGGCATTTTGTGTAATGTCTTTTGTGACTAGCAACTAGTTGAAAGCTCTTTGCTCGTATACACAAGGGATGCAAATACACCTGTGCACGCAAAGGCAGCATGGCTGGCAGCGTGTGAGCAGAAGGTAACATGGGGCTTTACTTCCAGGGACACTGATGCTGTGCAGCTTCTGATCCTGGGGGCTCTGGGATTTGCGTTTGATGAAATCTTTACTGCAAAGTTAGAGGAAAGCTGGGGAAACCTGTTGAGACAAGGTTCTTTGGTCTCTGGTGTAGGAATGATTTTCTTCAGACAAATACAATGTTTGCACAGATGCTGCCTTAATCTCAGTTACCCTGTGCAAATAGAAAATTAATTCTGGTTCCGACGGCTGCTTCAGTATATTTAACTCTTTCTGTACTTGAGCACTTGCTATTTCACCTTCTGAGAAAAGGTAACAAGAGGCATAACTGATTTTTTTGAAATATGAAAGAATTGAAAAAAATGCCAGTAATTTTCTACCTCCTTCGAGGCACCAGACATTTGCAGAATTTTGTTTCAACAGTTTGTTGGTTTAGTGTCTTAAAAAGGATATGTACATACATACTTTGCAGAAAAATAAGTTATTAACAACTGTCTTGCACATGCTTCTGGTGCGTGAGAAAGGACGCGCAGGAAAAGGACTGTGGTGAAATTTTCTGTTTTCCCCTGTTGCACTTACTTATTTTCCCCTGACTTTTCTGCTTGAGAAGACTGTTAGAGATTGCGGCTTCCTACCTTTCTGGCAGACTCTTAATTAGTAGGAGCATGCAGTCTGCACAGCTGGGGCTTTGATGCCTCTCTCACTATCGTTTCCCACTCAGAAGATTTCCATTCATTCTGAATTGGTGCCCAGCCCAAAGCCCTGGCTTCCCCCCCAAGACCCTCAGTGTGTCTACAGGACTCCAGTTTAGTATTCACTGGAAGAGATGTGCCGATGCTCCCTTGCTAGACCTACAGTCTGCTGGTTGGAGCCATAAGGGAACGGGAGGAAGAATTAGCCTGTGTGTTTATGTGGCTGTGCTCCAGTAAATATTTTGATGCATCTGCTGCCAGCTCTGGTCTGAGGGAATCTACCTAGCATTTAAATTTTGATGGGGAGCTGTTTTGAATAATAACAGTGCAGCCGGCTGTGAGTCAGTGCATGTGTGTTGACTTAAAAAAAAAAAAAAAAAAAAAAAAAACCTCAAAGCTTAACGCTTGCTGAACGCTGGGCTGCAGTGCTTTGCTTTTTCCCTCCTCCTTCCTTCTTTTCTTTCTTCTCTTGACTTCCTCGGTTTTGTTTTGTTCTTGGGGGCATTTCACATAGATTTTGTTCACTGGTGGTGGGGGGTGGGGTGGGGTAAGAAGAATAAAAGCAAACCCAAAACCAAACCAGCCAAAATAAATCCTCCCTAAAAACTCACAAGTAGCTTTTGCAATGGGTGCTGTAATGGGTACATTCTCTTCTCTACAAACGAAACAAAGAAGACCATCAAAAGGTAAGACCTCCTGTTTTGCTTTTCCTGCCCCTTCTGTATATTTGCCAGGAGAGAAATTTGTATTAGGAAGGGAGGAGAAAATGAACATGTGCCACTTGCAAGTAACCCAGAAATGTTTATGTGAGGTGTAATTTGCAGAGGAGAGTGGGATGCGAGGTGGTGGAGGAAACGTGTGGGCATGAGGAAATTGCTGTGGAGGGGCTTGGGGGGTGAAAAGCATCTGAAATATTGTAATCCTTCATACGGGTGTGTATTAGGAGGAGAAACTCAGTAGCTCCATATGCAAAGCGCTTGCAGAAGAGATCTGTTTATTTCCAAATCCCATGCTTTATAAACCCTTTGAGAAGGGAATAAAATGTAGATGCACAGCAAATTCTTCCTAATACCTTGTGGTTTCTTTCTCAGAAACTATTGTTGGAGTCAGTGTTGCACATTCAGTAATCCAGCACCAAGTGTGCAGTTCTAGTGATGTGTGTTTTATAAAGATTATCAAGCGTGGGAAAAATTAGGATCTTTTCACAGAGAAGGAGAGGACAGAGAAGCTCATGAGAAAGTAAGCAGCAATCCCAGGGATTTTAATCCTTAAATCCATAAATATTGGCTGAGAGACGCTGATTTTTCAGGAGGTCAAGTTTGTGTAGTGTTTGCTTGAGCTTTGCTCAATTTCCTTCAGGGTTAATTCAAAAATTCCAGGGTGCTGCTGACCAGAAAGTTGAAAGCACTGTCAGGGGCATGTCCATACCATACAGAATGAGTATTGTTTAGAAAACAGACTGTAACTCGGCAAGTCTTTTTGCTATTTGGAAATACTCCCTGCCAGAACCTCTGCATTTAACAGCCTCCCAGTATGTCTAGGGTAGGTCTCTATTTCCACTGGATCTGTTGCTCAGTTCATACATATATTTCTGAATTGCAAGTTGGTATGGATTTTCTAGCAATTTAAATTAAAAATTGTCTTAGGAAATATGAAACGTCAAGTAATCGCTCTAAAGAGAAATGGGGAAGGACTGTGCAGGGAATTTGGTTGTGGCAAGTTTGTGAGCAAGTGTAAAATTCTGTGCTCCTGATACAAGACAGGTAGGGTAGGGTAAAATTTTATATTAGAGTATGTATACATGGTTTACAGTTCAGCTCTCTGTGTTATTATAATGCAACCATAATTTACAATCATCTGGGATGTGTATGATATTATTTATAATGCAAGCATAACTGTATAATTGTCTAAGCCCTGAGTCACACCTGAAGCTGTCAGAGCTGTGTTCAGGCACTGTGGAGTACACGAGAGCTGAACACGGTGCGCTGGGCATGGTGGCTGCTGTGACACTAAGGGGTGTCTTATCCACCTGCCAGAAACCTGGGAGCTGAATCTGATTCCCACTAAATGTAGATAGTTTTGGGCTGAATGTATCTATTCTCTACTACTTTGTTATCTTGTGATTGGCTCAACTCTAGTGGATGGAAGAAATTGCTTTTTGTTGGAGTTCTCAAGCAGTAAAATTCCAGCATCTGGTCACACATTTGAACATTTACAGTGGGATTCAATCTTGCTGATGCCTGCTGGCAGTGGTTGTTCAGCTATATTTATCAAAACTTGTGTTCCCAGAGTTATCTCCTCTTGGCTCTGATGTGTTATCCATGTGCTGTTGCTGGTTAGTAAAGCACCCGGTTGGAGAGAGCAAGTTGGAAGAAGTTCTTTTGATTTTCTTGGCTATTTTCAAAGATGGTGCAGAATTTCTCACCTTTTAGTCACTATTTACCTGGCAGGAAAGAGCATTCCAGGATAACACTGCTGGGTTTGGCTGTCTTCAGCCAGTTGCAGATGTTCCTGTGGAGTGATGCCCAGAGGATCCCGCAGATCTCTAGACAAGAGTGGCAGAGGCATGTTTGCCTCACATGCCTCTGGGCTGCTTGGTGTGTTTTATACTGCGCTTCACCTTCTCAACAATGAAACACTAATATGTGCTGGGCTTGAATGCAATCTGAAAATTTTCTTTGTCTGTGAGATAAATAGTTGGTAGCAGTCAATCACCGCTATGTGATGGATTCCTTAATGTTGCCCACTTGTTCCCTCAGCATCTCCTCCAGCTCTTGACCATCCTGGTGGCCTCTGCTGGACCATGCTCTAGTTTATCCATGTCTGTCTTGTACTGAGGAGCCCAAAACTGGCTACGACACTCTGGATATGCTCGCACAAGTGCTGAGCAGAAGGGATGGATCACTGGTCCCAGTGCTGGCTGTGTTGTTGATGCAGTTTGCGGGGATTGCCTTCTCTGCCGCAGGGCGCCTGCTAATGATGCCTGGGTGGTAACTGCTCCGTTTGATATCACTGTATCTATCTTTTATTGAGTATAAAGTGTTTATTATCTATTTTATTATTATTATCATCTACTGTTATTTATAATTTATTGCATTTATCTGTGGGTTTATTTGAATATTTCAGGGTTTACGTAGGAGTGAAATATTGCTGCTAAAATAATGACTTGAATAAATAGGGCTAGATCCACACCTCTGCAAATACATGGTCATCTTGGTAAATGTGTGCTCTTCCAAGCAGTTTGAAGACAATTTGTACAGCCTTTTCTAGCTAAGCAGCTCACACATGTATCTAAAGCTATGTATCTTTGGTGTAAAAAAGCAAAAACCATGCATGAATATTGTTTTAAGAACAGGTAAAAGAAACAGGTCATGTCTAACTAAAGTGAAGTTTCCAGAGATGGGTTAATGTCAGTAAACACGTGGTGGATCCTGGCAGAGTGGGCTCAAGTGGCCTGTGCTCAACCGTTGCAGCTTCAGTGCATTGTAAGGCTCCGCTTGTGCTGGTCCCACTTGCACACCGCTTGTGGCTGGGTCTGGGGCACTGGCAATGGGACTGGTGGCTGGTTCGGTTATTCCATCTGCGAGCTGCAAAGTTGGGAGGGTATATTGTAGCACTGTTCAAGAGTACAAGATTTAATTCCTTGTTTTAATGAAAATGGGGGGCCTGAATCAATAAAGGCAGGAGTAACACAGAAATTGCCTTAAAGCTGAGAGCGGTGGTCCATCAAGTGCAAGACCTTTTCTCTGGGAGTGGACAGTGTTGTAGGTTTGGAGAGGAGGAGAGGATATAATGCTTTTGGCTTGAATGTGAAAACTTAATCCAATATAATTGGGCATTTTGTCTAGGCAGGTTATGAGCCATGCGCCCTGTCCTGTGGGATAAAGATTTCTACTTCTTATATTTGCAATCCTGTCAGTAAAGCTGCAGAAGCTTTCCCTGTTCACTGGAGTGTCTCTGGATAGTCTCTGAGATTCGTGCTGTTTGCGTCAGTAGTGGCTCGGGGCAGTGACACAGATTATTTGTCCATTTCATTAGAAATTGTTTCCTCTGATCTCCTCATTGGATGGCATTTTAACTTCATTCACTATTGGGATTCTTCTTGTCTGCCTTTTCCAGCGTTCTGAGTTGGCGTAATAAAAGATAATATTCGCTTGTATCTCAGACCAGCAAAGCTAAACAGTGTTCCTGGGGTCCTGGTAGAGCCTGGCTGAGGTCCTGGGGGACAAGCTGACCATAAGCCAGTAATGTTGTCCCCACAGCAAGGGCAGCCAGCAGCCTCCCGGGCTGCATTACGCAGAGCATCTCCATCAGGTTGAGGGAGGTGATGCTTCTCCTCTGCCCAGCACTGGTAAGATCCTGGGGAGGAAGAATGTCAGGCACCAGTGTAGGTTAGGGGTGGACCTGCTGGAAAGCAGCTCTGAAGAAAAGGATCTGGGGGTCTTGGTTGACAGTAAACTATCCAGGAGCAAGCAATGTGCCCTTGTTGCCAAGAAGGCCAACGGAATTCTGGGCTGCATAGGGAAGAGTGTGGCCAGCAGGTCAAGGGAGGTCATTCTCCCCCTCTACTCTGCATTGGTGAGGCCACAACTGGAATACTGTGTCCCGTTCTGGGCTGCCCAGTTCAAGAGAGACAGGGAACTACTGGAGAGAGTCCAGCGTAGGGCAACAAAGATGATTGAGGGATTGGAGCATCTCCCTTATGAGGAAAGGCTGAGAGAGCTGGGACTCTTTAGCCTGGAGAAGAGGAGGCTGAGGGGAGACCTTATTAATGTTTACAAGTATCTAAAGGGTGGGTTTAAGGAGGATGGAGCCAGACTCTTTTCAGTGGTTCCCAATAACAGGACGAGGGATAACAGGCACAAGCTGGAACATAGGAAGTTCCAAACAAATATGAGAAGAAACTTCTTTGTGGTGAGGGTGACAGAGCACTGGAACAGGCTGCCCAGGGAGGTTGTGGAGTCCCCTTCTCTGGAGACTTTCAAGACCTGCCTGGAGGCGGACCTGAGTCATGTGCTCTAGGCAATCCTGCTTTAGCAGGGGAGTTGGACTAGATGATCTCTAGAGGTCCCTTCCAACTCTGAAAATTCCGTGATTCTGTGATCCACAGTGCCGTATCAGGTGCTGGGTTCCCCAGTACAGGAGAGATGGGGACTTACTGGACTGAGTCCACTAAGGGGCCATGAGGAATATTAAACAATTCAAGCATCTGATCTACAGGGAGAGGCTGAGAGCTGGGACTGTCCAGCCTGCAGCAGAGAAGACTCGGGAGGATCTTATCAGCATGTGTAAATACCTGATGGGGGGGAGTAGAGGTGACGGAGACAGGCTTTTCCCAGTATGGCTCAATGACAGGA
Organism: Stercorarius parasiticus; assembly: GCA_013396915.1. Classification (NCBI taxonomy): domain Eukaryota; kingdom Metazoa; phylum Chordata; class Aves; order Charadriiformes; family Stercorariidae; genus Stercorarius; species Stercorarius parasiticus. Next base: position 889,503 of record VWZL01005928.1, on the reverse strand, counting down.
CAAGGGGCAATAGGCACAAATTGAAATACAAGAAATTCCACTTAAATATAAGAAAAAAAAAATACCACNCTCTGAAAATTCCGTGATTCTGTGATCCACAGTGCCGTATCAGGTGCTGGGTTCCCCAGTACAGGAGAGATGGGGACTTACTGGACTGAGTCCACTAAGGGGCCATGAGGAATATTAAACAATTCAAGCATCTGATCTACAGGGAGAGGCTGAGAGCTGGGACTGTCCAGCCTGCAGCAGAGAAGACTCGGGAGGATCTTATCAGCATGTGTAAATACCTGATGGGGGGGAGTAGAGGTGACGGAGACAGGCTTTTCCCAGTATGGCTCAATGACAGGACAAGGGGCAATAGGCACAAATTGAAATACAAGAAATTCCACTTAAATATAAGAAAAAAAAAATACCACAAGGGTGACTGAACACTGGAACAGGCTGCCCAGAGGGACAGTGGAGTCTCCATCCTTGGAGATACTCAAATCCTAGCTGAACACAGTGCTGAGGAACATGCTGTAGTTAACCCTGCCTTGAGGTGGAGACTGGATGAGACAATCTTCTGAGGTCCCTTCCAACCTCATCCACCCTCTGGCTTTTTAAAAACCCTAAACATTTAAGGACTTCGGGGTAGTGGGAACAGGAAGAAACATTGAGAGCTCAGTATGGACCATGAAGCTGAGAGGAGTGCTTGGTTCCTCTTTTAGTACATTAACAGTTAGTGCTTAGATACAAGATTAAGACGGGCTTGAGAATTTCGAGTTGCTTGTATGTCTTCCAGCAAACATAAGCAATAAAATGATAAATGAGCTAGGGAAAAAAAAACCAAAACCACAACACTAAAAGGCAGAGGGCCAACATAGCAGATAATGCACACACAAATGCATCTCTGGTTTTAACTCACTGCAGAAATAGATGGTTTTTTTCCATGTGTTTTTGCACTCTGCAGCCAATCATGACCAAATTTGTGGCTAGAATCAGCCATTTCTGTATTCGTCATGGAAACGTTCAGATTAGCAGATTGCTAAAGCAGGGGGAATTTCTTGTTTAGACTGCTTTCCGCCCCTCCATGTTAGTGTGCAGTGGGGATGGTTACACTGCCATTTGTCAGCAAATTCAATTACAGTAAAAAAGGAAAATTGAGGAGTAAGGGATTAGCTATGCTTTGCTCTTTCTTTTCTCTATACCCCCCTCCCCCCAGTGAAAGTGAAATAACTCAAATATTTCTCAATATCTGAATCGTGTTGGCCTCAGAGCTCCAAGCCCCAGCTCTTACCCTGAGTGCACCAGCAGAAAGCAGTACCGATTTCAGTTGGGAATCCAAGTCTGTTGAATGTGAGAAACTGTATTTTGATCTAAGGCCACCCAAACCTAAAATATCAAGAGGAGCCTGGCACAGTTGCTTAATTTTGCAAGAGCTAACAGCAGGAATTCACTTTGCACAAAATGTCAGTTGCCCCATTTTTATAGCGACCAATTTCTAGACTTTGTTTTGAAGGAAAGTTTGCTTTGAAATGGCTTATTGTCCAAAAACATCAGATTTTGTGTCCGATTAGCTGTATTTTCAAGTGTTTGACTTACCAGGAAACCACTCAACATTGCTTGACTCGTCAGTCTTCGTAAGAATATCTGGCTGGCCTGAGCTCCTAAGATTGCTGGCCATGGCTGTGCCCTTTCAGTTCCCTGCACTAGAACAGCCTGCTTCTCTGCTCAAAAGGAGAAAAAGTAGCTCAGTAGTGTATCAAGGAATCGGTCCTGTTCAGCCCTAGACCTACGGCTGCAGAATGGAGATGATAGATTTGGGCAGGGGAGCTGCCCTGGTATTTACTTTTCCCAGTACATACCATTACAAAATAACTTTTTGTAGGCTGTTTATGGAAGCTTTATTCTCAATCAGCCTTTGAAATTCATCCAGGAGAAGTGACAGACTTACCTTTATCCCTCAAAAATCTGTTCAGGTTTGGCAGAAAGTAAAGCTTTGAAAGTTGCCCTTCTCTTTCTTCTGCTCCTCAAAGAAACTTGACAGCTTGCCGCTGTTGTTGAATGAATGTGTGCATCCTGAAGACTCTGACCATACAGCCTCATGTCCTGGGTATTTTGTTAAGAGAGATGATCTCAGTTCCCCACCCATTTTCTTTCTAGTGCAAGGGCAGCATCCTTCCCTCTAGTTGGAGACCTGTGCCTGCAGGCGCTTGAGTGAATGGAAGAAGTGGTGATTTGGTTTCTGCTGGCTGTGCCCAAGAGCTGATACACAATCCTGACATCTCATTTTCTCTCCCTAGTCTTTTCTGATCATCATCTGATAGCAGTCTGGCAGGTCAGGTACGCGGTCGGCTGCCTGCACTGAAAACTCAGGGTTTGACAGGCAGTTTTTTCCTAGGGAATTGTCTTTGTAATGGGTGTACAAAACAGCACTCAGCAACAAAACTGTTTGATGTAAGCACTCAATCAGAATCAATTTAGAAAAATTGTGATGACCAGTAAGTGTTCGTTAGAATATGCCGCTTTGCATGAAACGCTTCAGTTTCTCCAAAGGGCAAAGAGGTGCACGGGAGGCTGCTCGGTGTTGCAGTAACCAAATATGCTAGCCATATGGCTGGGACATGGCTGCGATGGGTGGCACAGAGGTGAGGGAGCTCTTTGCACCCCACTTTCCCCTGTCCTCAGCAACCCTGTGCCAGAGCTCACACAGGTGTGGGGTTTGCTTAGAGGTAGGTAGGACTAACGGACTTGTGGCTGCTTCTATTCCCCACTCCCCCATTTTTCAGCCAAAATTTCTTTAGCTCCTACGCAGTTCCTAGCTCTAAATTTCTTCCCTTGCCTCTTGCTTTGTTTCCTGCTTGCTTCCCTATAAATACAACTCCTGGCAGCAAGGTAGAGTGATCTCAAATAGCTGGTCTTAAGAGTGGATAGCACTGATTAAATTAAAATAAGCTATGTGTGTCCCTGATTGCTTCCTACAGCCATATAGCGCCTGCCTAAATACTGCAGTCGGACCCAGCTTGGAGGTTTGGAATAAAGAAAAATGGATGGAGGAAAGTACATTATAATAGCGTGTTATTAGCATACATGTGTGCTTATTTCCTGCCCCGGGTACAGGTACTATGCCACTTAAATTGCAGCACATCCATGCAGAGCCATGAAATCCCGCCACAAAAGAGGTGATTAGAGACTTCAGCTTTGCATGCCAGTAGGCTGCAGTGCTTTGAAGTTTCTTTTTGTTCCACAATAATCCGAAAGGGTAAAAAAGAAAATATTTTCTAACTTTTAACTTCCAGCCTTGGTAATCTTCCAACCTTTATCATTGTCAGCTTTCCTAGTGTGAATTGCTGGATGTTTGATGTTTGGAACGGGCACTAGGAAGCACCTGGATTTTTGCAACTGAAAATATTTACCGCTGTAGATGTGAAAACGTTGGAACATAATACTTAGCAGAGATTTTTCTCAATTCCTAGCTTTACAGTGGTTAATGTCACCAAATAAGTAAACAGGAGTCAGTTAGGGTTGTACAAATTTTTTGAGGAAAAACTTAGCTGTAAAAAAGCAGACCTAGGTCAACCAAAGCAAGTTATAAACTCATGCTCATTTTGGTCAAATGTGAGGGGAAAAGTAGAAATGTTTTATTTCTCCACTTATAAACCTACAATCAAAATGTTTATTTTGATATTTATTTAGGCTTTATTAAAAACCCTAAAGATTTACCAGTTTTTCAAAAATTAAGTGACTTTTCTTTTTTTAGTTGAAAATGAATCAAAATTGGTATTAATTGCATTTATTCACCAAAACTTTCCAAATATTTTATTGGCTTGTCATCTTATTGTAGTTTTACATGCAAATAGAGAAGTGTAACTGCTAAAGTACTTCATCCATTGCAGCGGGGGACAGCCCTGGGTATTTATGTCAAGTGCCATGTTTCTTATTGAAAATCATTACCTAGAGAACTGAATGGCACAGTGATGCGGAAAGTTTGGGTACCTGCTCACAGTCTGTGAGTCATGTCGCTGCTCACAGCATGTCTATTTGCAAGGTAAGAAACTTCTGCATTTCTCTCTGAGAAGTGTTTCCCAGCAGGTGCAGGATGCTGTAGGCACCCTGTATCCTCCACTGCAGGACGGTACCAAAATGCACGGCAGGGGGCTTCTCAACTGGGAAATGCAGGTTAGAGCTATATTGGTACTACAGCAGCGTTTCTAACTAAAATATATTTAGGGTTCCAAGCAAGGTATTTAAGTTTACCCCTTTTATTTGTTCTGAGATGCCAGAGGGAAGGGCTGCAATTTTAAGATGGATTGTACTTAACAAATGAAAAATGATTAAAAGTGTAAGCTGTATCCACATTTTCAAAATAGGCGAGTCAAAAATGAAGGAAACTGTGCCCAGATATTGCCACTCTGTGTTTGTGGCTGTCACTGTGGGGTGATGTCTTTGGTCCAGACTAAAAATGATAGCGAGAGTGGTCAGTTAACTTCTAACCATGTTCAGGAAGATGGGGATGTAAGTCGTGCTGGCGCTGCTTGGGATTGGGAGGGTATGGTGGCGTTTGTCTGAAGAGTTTAACCTACCCACAGCAGACAGTAAGTGGAGCTGGCCGGGGAGGCAGGGAAGGACAGTGTGCTGCAGACAGACGCAGGACAGCGGAGCTGCCTGGGATGCTGAGCTCCTACCTGTGGGCGGACTGAGGGAGGTAGCCCAGGAAGGAGGGGAGCTGGCCCGGCTGTGGTGCGGACAAGTTTTAAGGAGGACATGAACTGGGTAACAGAGCCATCCTTTCCTGGCAGAGCTTTGCTACATCTGTTTGGCTTTCCTCAATCCAAACATTACTTTCTTGACATATTCAGCTGCAGCTCTTCACACACACCAGTGTTTGCTTTTCTCTTGCTCCATGAAAACCGTCCTCCCCACACGCTCATTCTGTCGGTGGCTGATTGGGAAGTGCCCAGAATTTCCATAGATGGCCACAGCTAGGGTCTCTGAAAGCCAATGGGTGAGCGCAGGACATTTTATATCGTAGCGGAGAACATTATTGTGAGGATACATGTTGTGCTGCTGGAGGCAGGTTTCTAGGAAACCCAAGGGACGCCTGCATCGTTTTGTTTGAAGGGTCCTTAGTGGAAAAGGGAGAGTGTCACCTCGGAACGGTGGAACCGAATTACGGTGTGCCAGAGATCAGTACTGAACATCAGGGGCTTTTGGTGCTCTGAGAAAATAAATGTTTCTGCCTGTCAAATTTATATGCAGGAAAATATGGATGTTCACAAGATGTAGCCAGTTAGGGCACAGTTCCAGAAGTGGAGTTCGTGTGTTTTGACAACAGTTCTAACTTTGCCTGCCTGCAGCTTGGGGCCGAACTCCCAGGTATGCTTTCCCAGGCTGCTGTTGCTTCCTTTAGTGAGCAATGCTACACATCAGCCCCACAGATTTTTTGATTATCAACTGAAAGCTCAGGCAAGGCCCCTGATTTCGCACATCGAACTGCATAAGTTGAGGCTTGCTCTCTGTAGGGTACGCACGCAGCCCTGGGAAGGAAATCACCATTAGCTCCCTGACTGCAAAATGTTGGGAGCCAACATGGCATCTGCAGGGAAGGACAATTACCCTTAGGAAAACTGTTTCATCCCATGCAGGTGAACCCTGTGATGCAGTGGGGGAGCATCAGAACCCATTTGCACTCTTAATCCTTACAGTTCAAGGGACTTGCACGTTGCTGTCTGAACTGGGAGCAGCGCGCGGAGGGAGAAAATGGGAAGCAGGAAACTTTCATGTCACTGCAGGGAGGATTGCTGCCTGCTAATCCTAATAAACCAGAGTAATTGAATTGGCACACTAGTTTACATGCTTCGCTGGGAGAGTCAGATGTGACCCCAAACTGTGATACTAGCGCCCCAGGAATGTCCTTGTGGGGATCTGAATCCCTGTAACACAGCGTTTGTTTTTATCTAATATTTTAACATGTGAGCTGACAGAAGGTCTAGTTTGCAGTCCTGTGCATACAGAATTAGCCAGGCTGCAGGCATCTAGACAAAGACCTGCATTAGGAAAATCCTACCTGGGTGGACGTTTGTATGTACTGAATGATGTACAAAGGCAAGCGGGAGCAGTTCTGCAAAGGAAATCTGGTCCCACAAGGTCCATTCCTGTTTGTGCAGGCAGGAGCTGGACCTGCACACAGAGCAGGTTTGGTGCTGGGACAGAAAGCCAACCAGAGGCTGCTCTTTCAGGAAAGCGCCTTTAATTTCCTGAGCTTTAGGCATCAAAAGGGTCTATTTCCAATAGCAATTTGCCATCGTCTACTTGGGAGGAGTGAGGACATTACAGCTGAGCTACTGCCCTATCATTTCTAATCACCAGTGGAGCACGGGGCTGCACGTGTCTCACTGCAGCCCTCCAGGAAAGTACCCTGTCCAACAAAGGGAATTTTCTGATTAGACATTTTCTGGGCAATGCCATCAGCTACAGCACTTTATGTGGCTACATTTGCATTTTTTTTTTTTTTTTAGCTGATGCTGCCTTTCTCTCTCTTCTGCCCTGACTATTGATGGAGGTAAAGTAGTTGCAGTTCAAAAGTTCATGCGATGCAGGAAATCAGAGCGCTGTGTGCCTTCCTTTGGCGCTGGTTGCTGCTGCTGTTCAGCAACACACAAGAGAGAACACAGCAATGTGCCATTTTGAATGTCATCCACAGTCCAGCTCAGATGTAGCTGAATGGTGTGTAAGTTAAAATGTGGTGCTGTATCTGTTGGAGCAAGTGCACTCTCGTGTTCTGCGTACTGCTGGTTTGTAAAACCTCCAAAGGAAATTGTTAGATTTAAAAGTTTGGTCCAAACCTGAAACTTTCCTTTACCCTGCAGAGTTTGTGAGATGTTTTGGAAACTTTGGAAATGGTTGGAGGTGGAATGTATTTTCTTATATCTCTTTGCATTGTTTGTTTTTAGCAAAACTGTGTCCCTTTATAGAGTTCTGGCCTGGAAATTATTGATAGTGGGGAATTATCTGCTTGAACGTTCTTAACCTCCATCTGGATCATAGAATCATAGAATGGTTAGAGTTGGAAGGGACCTTAAAGCCCATCCAGTGCCACTCCCTGCCCTGGGCAGGGACACCTCCCACCAGACCAGGTTGCTCCAAGCCCGGTCCAACCTGGCCTTGAACACCTCCAGGGATGGAGCAGCCACAGCTTCTCTGGGCAACCTGGGCCAGGGACTCACCACCCTCACAGCAAAGAATTTCTTCCTAGTATCTCATATAAATCTCACCTCTTTAGTATAAAACCATTACCCCTCGTCCTATTGCTACATTCTCTGATCAAGAGTCCCTCCCCCTCTCCCCTACAGGCCCCCTCTAAGTACTGGTAGGCTGCTATAAGGCCTCCCTGGAGCCTTCTCTTCTCCAGGCTGAAAACTGGACAAAAACCGTACAGGTGGCTGTTTGAAGCTTCTGGGGTGTGAAGTTTGCAACTCAGCCCCGTGATCCTCACACTGACTCTGACATCTCAGGCTCTGATGCCTCAGAAAACACAAAGCCTCCCCTCTTCTGCCTTGTCTGCTTCCCCTTCGTCCTGCCGTGCTGCTGCTTTCCCCTGCCTTTCCCCTCGGGCTCCAGCAGTGCGGAGCTGAGGCCAAGCCAATGTCCCTGGCAGAGCCGGGAAGTGCAGGTGCAGCTTTGCTTCTCTGCTTTAGTATTGCATCTGGCGTTTCTGAGGGACTCGCTCCCGCTTGGAGACCAGTGCCCTAAAATGCTCGGTATAGTTTATGGTTAGGCCCTGTATTTTCAGTTAATATGCCTGAATTGTGTGTGTAAAAATAGCTAAACAACTATAAGCAAATAGTAGAGGCATGTGCATATCTGGTAATGTTTTCTATCAGCAAGAACATTCCAAACTCTACTGAATTCCTGAAAGAGTAAAAAGCGAGGAGCGAGCCTTTAATCATCCCCCTGCGTTTCTGTGAAGAGGTGCTTACCTGCAGAAGCCCACACAAATCATGCTCATTTACTTAATTGGCTGTGTTTCTGTCCTGTTAGCCTGAACATCAAGCAATCTGTTTAAAGAGCTTCATTTCCCTATAAATCAAAACTGCTGAGGCAGGATGAGGTGGGGACGATACTGCAGGAGATCTGATTCAGCCTGTGCTCTCCCTTTCCCCAGGTCTGTGTCACCACTGCACCCGCTGCTCTGAATTTGCTGGTCTGCGGTTTGGGGAGGTGATGCATCCAAGCCGCAGCGCATCGGCACCCTTGGTCATCCTCACCAGCTTGCTGTCCTTTTTGGTGTGATAACTCTTATAGCTGTAGAGTTTTGCCTAAGTTAATTGCTTGTCACTTGCCTGCTTGCTGTGATTTAGTTTTATTGTATTTTCTAAAGCGTTATGAGATAGCTCCCAAGCACATGAGATATAGGAGAATGGGAGGTCAAAGCTAAAGCATCATTATTCACCTTGTGAGTGCTGTTTTCCAGTGTCAGACAGCACAAAGACCCCCCTGCTGAGTACCACATGAGGTTGTGCCTGTGAATTTGCTGTGGATGGGGCGTTTGGCTCAGGAGTTCCCTGTGGCTGTTGCCAGTGGCAAAGGGCAAGGTTGATATCAGGCAGATAGTCTGACAGAATTCACCTGCAGAAGCTTTTCTCTGTGGAGCAATGCTCCTGGTCTTACTCATCTAGTCGCCACTGATGTTATGTGATAGCAATAGGAGGGCTGGAATAAAAAATGCCACTTCTGAAGAGTGTGTCCTAGAGTCATTGTCTTCTGTAGTGTCACCACCTGCTTTGCTCTCTGCCAGCAACTAGTAGATTTGATGTTGCTAGTAGTTTCAGGGCTGTGTTTCAAGAGGCTGACAGGGCTGTGGACAGGCTACACGATGCTGAGACAGCTACAGGTATAGGTCTCTTCCCAATGTGGGCAGGGAAATGTTTGTTCCCCAGCCCATGATGGGAGTTGTAACCCTTTCCAACAGCTCAGGAGAGTTAATTTTCTCTGCACCTCTTGGGTTTAGGAACTCTTTTAGTGGATTTACAGACAGAAGAGAAGGAACCAGTTTAATCCTTTGTAGTTGAAGGAGCTCGGGACAGTGTGTTTGCTCTTGTAATACTGGTAGATTAAGCAACATTGCAGTAGAACAGTTTGGCCATCTCCAGTTGCTACCTGTCAGGTGTGGTAAGGGCCTGCGCTGTTCCACACCAGGTCTGGAGGGACAAGTGAGATGTCCTGGAAGGTGGATGAGAGAGGTTCCCAGAGCACAGCTGGAGGAGATGCCTCTCGCACAGGTGAAGGGATTTCTTGCAGTGATATTTTGAGATTAGGAATAGTTGTGGACAATGGATGTAGGGCAGCAATGAGAACGTTTGTGGTCATCAACAAGTGGGAATGTTTGGGTGTGTCTGGGAACGGACAGAGAAAGCCAGGAACCTGCAGAGCTGGGCTGGGCCGCACGTGCATGGAAGTCAGCATCACCTTCCTGAGATCTTTCTGTGTTGTTTACCATAAAATATTGTACAGAGGGAACAAAACTCAGCAGTAACTGCTCAAATCCGTATGTTTTAAATTCTCTGTGCATTTTGAAGTGTGTCCTTGTTCTGATACAGGGCAGTGTACCCTTAGTCAAGTTGAAGTTACCTCAAGCTAAATGACAGGGTAAACTAATGTATAATTTCCTATTTTCCTCCTGTTTCCTTGATTTTCTGAGTGTGATCTTTCATACAGCATTCTGGATTTTGACCTGTTCGCTGCTGTGAAAGGTGGTGTTAAGGAACCTGTAGCAGGGAGAGAGCAGCTCAGACGAGAGAGATGGAGGCGTTAGTGTCTGTGCTGGGAAAGACAGCAGAGTATGACTTAAATTCTAACAAAGTTAATATTGAGGTGGTTTCTAGATCTGGTTCCCAGAGAACAACGCATCTGTTAACCCAATGTTTCTTGTACTAGTAAGAGAGCCTCAAATTGATTTGCATTTCACACTCTGCATATATGTGGAAATGCTGCCAAAATTGTCTCTTTCCCTCCTCTGTTTTCATTGTAGGTATTCCAGAAAATGGAGCAAAACGCTTTTCCCTGCTGTTTGGTTCTTCGTTTCATGCATATGCATTTCTGGGACACGCACTCCTAGAGCATCCAGCCGAGTGCACATGCCTGGAATCTCTGCAGGCTCGTGTAGCTTTGAAGCAGAGAACCTAACGCATAAGTAAGATATTTGCAGAACTAAAGATAATTTAGAGGAACAACAGTAGAGATTTTAAATTCCTGTAAATAAGTTCAGTCTCAAACCAGAGATGAGTTTTCATCTGCCTTCTACTTCCATCTTAGAGATGCCAATTGAACTGCAGTAGGAAAGGAGATATTTACAGAATGCAACTGCTCCCAAATGTGAGGGAAATCGCTTGTGTTACTGTTTTTTGTAGATGTTCACTGTAATGCAGTTTGCTGTTGACGTCACATTACAGAAGGGATTTATCGGCGAACAGCCTTGGGTGCTAAACCTGCTGACACACAGCAATGTAGGGGAACATAGTAAATAAGTTGGATAGCTTTATTTTTGCAGCGCTCTAATTAGTCACCCTTAACACCCCCATAAAATAGAAATGCAGATTTGTAAAACCCAGCCCCCAAAATCTCCTCCTTTCCCAGCTGGAACATATGCAGGATTCTCAATTTGAACATCTCAAGCTGGCACCTGTCTTGTTTTCCCTGAGCCTCAGCTTTTAACCTTCAGCAAGTATAGGAAAAATGTTAGCCTGCCTTTCATAGCATCCTCTGAGTTCAGGAGAAAAGTTTGAAGGCATGAACTAATTGCCCAGGAACTTATCAAATCTTGTGAAGCTTGATTCAGCCTGGAAGGTTTGGGGCTGGCTGTGCTGCAGGTGCAGATCTCTTCAGTGAGTCTCTTCCCATTTATTCTGGAGTTGCACACTTTGGCATTGCGGGTGGGCAGAGAGAAGATGAACGTACAGGTTAATTTACAGGCTTTTGCTCCCCTTGGTGGCCATAACCTACTTAAAGGAGTGGAATGAAAGCCTCAGTCTGCAGCTTTCTCCAAGTCTTTGCGGTGGGCTGGGAAGGGATTTTCTCTTGCCACCTCCCTGGGAGCGGGTGCATGGTGCAGGGGGGTAGCTGCACCCCTGCCCACCCAGGCTTTCCTGCTGCTCCCTGCCCATACCCCACCGCATGGGGGCTGCTCAGCACCCACTAAGGGCTCTCCTGGCTCGGGGCACCTGCCCTGAACAGCAGTATCCCATTCCCTGTTGATCATCCTGAAATGCTATATTCCACCACTGTCGCTTAGGGATGTGTAAGGAACACAGGGCCCTTATTTAGCAACCAGCTTAGAAATATATTTACATTTCAAGCAGAGGAAACCCTCTCTTGCTCAAGGAGGGTGTGTGAGGCCCCATGGATCTGATTTTTCAGGGATATTGCAACAACAGGAGCTGGAAAGCAAGGAAGAGGCTTGTATAACAACAAATGGTATGCTCCTTGTTCTCTGGGTAGAAATGTATTTTGTTTAAGAGCTTTCCCTCTAGCAGCCTCCACAAGTTCCTTTTAAAGCCAAGTAGGACATCTCCTTCTGTGCAAGGGTGGCAGGCAGAAGTAGGACACAGTTTTGTCCTTTTGAACTATTAATACAGATCATAAAAATGTACCAAAAACTTTTAAAAATATGATGAAACTTTGGCAATCATTTATTTTTTTATTACAGCTAATACAGTATTTAGTGTAAAATATAAAGCATGTTTTGATATCTTCCTTCCCTGGTGGAAAAGAGGGGAAAAAGGAGAATCCAAATTCACTCTCTATTAAAACCTCTTGAACCCTATGTGTCCTTTTTCCCTGAAAGGTACTGTTCAAAAAGACATTTTTCATTTCTAAAGCCCAAAGAAAAAAGAAAGTGTGGCCAGCCCAACTGAGCACACACTGCTACTGTCTTCTGAAGGAGTTTTAGCAGGTGCGTGGGATGATAAATCACCCAACATCAGCCTTGGTGCCTGTGCAGGGTTGAAGAGGAATACGGCTTCACTCTGCTGTATCCATTTTCTCCTGCATGAGGCAGAAATCATCTTATCAGCTATTTTAAAAGAGCTTCTGCATGTACAATGTCTATATGATTTACAGAATTATTTAAATATCTGTAGATACCAGATCTCCGAGGAATTTCATCTATTGTGACTCACACCTTATAGTGTAAATTTATCTGTAATTGTTGTCTTTCACTGAGGGTTCCACAGAACTTAAAATATTTTCAGTAATTATTTGTAAATGTTAGCTCTATTGTCAGCAGCAACAGTGTGGATTGTTTTATTGTAGGAAAGTGGGAGGGAGCCGCTGTTTTGGGAAGTGACAAGCAAATAGTATATCATTAAAAGCCAAGTATTGGATCGGAGTCATTAAATCCGGTAGCAGTAGATATTCAGAGTCAAGTTGAGTGGTGAGTTTCTAGCTGGTGGAAGGCAGTTGTGCCATATGCATGTGAAATGTAGATTGGTGTTCCTTGGAGAAAGCTCGAACTGGACCTTGTGGATTCACCAAGACCCATGGAAAGGGAAGGGTTTGTGCTTTTCCAAAGTGTCTGACAAGTGTTTCTAAAGGGAGGTTTTTCAGTTGATTTCCTGCATTAGCCTGTAGAGGTTTAGCCATTGCCTGGGCAAATTGCATTAAAGGAAAAAGTCACTAAACAAAATCTATTTTGAACTTGCACAGTATCTAACCATCCAAGAGGACAGTGCCAGGGCTCCTGCGCTGCCTCTTTGTACACTTCCATGTTTCCTCTTGCAGCTCCCCATCCTGCTCTTTTCTCCCTTGCCCTCCGCAGGACCTGGGCCGCTTCATTACTGGCTGTGCTCGTCCATCCTGTTGTTGCTGGCTTTGGCAAAACTGGCCTGCAGTTTGCTGTATGGGTAAACAAGCTGACAGCTATCAGCTCTCCCCACTGACTTGTAAGCACGTACAGGGATACTGTACCTACAGCCATGTTGTTGATTTAATGTACAGTTTGTGCTGAGTGCAATCATCATCTATGCTTATAAGTAATTTTGTTGTAAATTGTAGACTGCCTCCATAAATAGGTTATAACTCAGTACTCCTTTATATAAGTACGTATCAGCCCTGTGACCAACAGGCTACAGAGAAAGCCTCCCAAACGACAGGATGTATGGGCATGCATTTTCCCTTGTTGCTTGCCAAACTGCGATGCATCCATAGCTTCACCTTAAGTAAAGCAACTACATTGCCTGAGGCTGTAAATACCATCCCTGCTCTCAATGGCCTGAGGATACTGGCATGAGGTGAGGTCCCCCGGTACCACCGCGATGTTGGCAAGATCATTGTGCATACAGCTCAGAAAGCTGTTTACGTACTGCTTAGAAACTGCACCATCTTTTACGGAGAAAGATTATTGAATTAAGGTCATAAATTTATAAAGTCAAAAGCCCTATTGCCTTCATCCAAAGGTCTTTTCTATCTGTAATATAGTCTTTGTGGTGAAAAATGTTTATAATCTTTGTCCTAGTTTGTAGCTTTTTCCTTTTTTTTTTATTTTAATCAAGCATGGCAGGAATAAGAGTGATTGATATAGAGAAAAATTTGCAGCTACCCAACCTCAGAAATACACGTCCAATCTCTGAATATTCCACTTCCTCTTTTCATCCTTTCAAATAAGCAGATTAGATTTTGCCTGAACTCAAGCCATTAAGCCTTCAGAAGATGAAGGTTCCCTTTATTAAGCTCTTAAGAAGTCCAAGGTCTAGTCCCAACTGTTATATTGTATGATGGGCTGTCCTCACTGTTTCACTACTTCCTGAGCTTCAGGAACAAGCTAAGAAAGGATATAAGGGAATGAGGGGTTTGCCCTTGGCAAAATGCATTTTTTGACTCCCTCACTGCCATGCCGGGGGCTAAACTGCCTCAGGAAGCCACTGTTGGGAGCCGGGACTGAAATGACTAAGAAGAAGGTCAAGAAGTTCCAGCCTGAGCTACAGCCCTGTGTATCCTTGGGGTAGATTGGCCTTGTCTTAAGGAATGTGGGAAGAGATTAGGACCAGAATGAAGAGGGGGTCATAAAAATTAATGGGGAAGGAACTGCATATCTGTGAACACCAGTGTACAAGATAACGTCAGGAGCCCACATGTTTATTTTTTAGGTAAAACATTAATCTCTTGTTAGGACAGTTAGGATGGCCTCACCAGGTTTTACATGTGTTTGTAAGTTTAAATACGATATAAGAAACAAGTACTATACAAAACCAGCTTAGTATTTTTCTATGGATACATGCAAAATTGCACCAAGGAAGAAGCAAGACTTTTTTTTCCTGTTAGAAAATGGTATGAATTTCTAGTATCAACACTGCTTCTCTATGTTCCCCAGTCTTAGTGAAGGGAAGAGTTATTTGGTAACAACCTGTAAAAGGAAAATGCGGAGGGTGGGGGGATGGGGAAGGGGAAAGCAGATAACGTTATCAAGATGGCAAATGGAATACAACTGTCCACCTAGCTCAGCCAAGAAAAGGCAGGGAAACAATTTGTCTCTGTTGAACAAGGCTGTAAAAGCATGCAGGCAGGTAGGATGCACCCCAGAGTAGTCAGTGCGAGCTTTTGGATCAGGCCCTAATAAACTGTGTTGTAAAGCTGCTCAGAGATCTTGATTTCAGCTGGCGAAGGAAGTGACCCCTCTGACGGGTATTTTGCTTATTCTTACTATTCACGCTGTGTTATTTTTAGCATTTTGTCTCATGCACCAGAAGCGAGGAACCCTCTGGAAAGGCAGTGACTGGTGCAGCCTGGGCTATTGTGTTACCCCTATATAAAGAGTGAGTTTGGGTCTTGGAAACCTTGAGGTCTATTATGGTCACAAGCCATGTGAGATGGGACAGGTGGGGACAGTGATGGCAGCAGGAGCTCCGAGGCATCAGTAGCTGCCTGGGCACAGGAATGAGCTGCTCTCCTGCTGGATGCTTGATGATTAAGAATGGCTATAATATGTAGGGAAAAAATAAGTCATGTTATACAGCCTATCCTTAGGCTATTACAAAAAAGATTCCCTGAAAACCAAATCCCTCAGTTTTGGATCAATGGTAGACTGTGGAGCATGGCTTCTGTCTCTTATTTTCAGCAGTTAAATTGCATCAACAACCTGCTGAGCTATATCTGTTGCTATAATTAGCACCTGAGGGGGTGAGGAGATGGGCTCTGAAAGTAGGAACGGGGTAAAAAGCTGTCCATGGGACAGGCTCTGTGCAGGTTGGCTGAAATAGCTCAAGAAGCAGCAGGCACTGGAGTTTCCATTGTGTAGCCAGTATGGAATGGGTTAGGTGAGGAACTTTAAAGTTTGAGGTTTCCCATCTCATCTGTGTGTAAGCATATGTAGGAGAACACGATCTTAAATGCTGCATGACTGGCAACACAAAAGTATGAACATTAACATTCTTCCTCAACTCAGCCACCTCTGTGTTTCCTTCAGATACATCACTTTTCATCTCAATTTTCTTGTCCCAGGTCTCTGGTGAGACGAGTGAGTGTGGATTTACTGGGCAGCTCCGTGCCCTCCTCTGCCACTAGTGTATTCCCTTCCTGTGCACCACGCTCAGGATGCAGCACACTTGTCTTAAGCAGTGACATTTCAGACATGCGTACCTAAAAATCGTGACTTGCTTAGCTTGATGTGCTGTGTGTGCAGCCCCGTGTCCCTCACCCAACCGGAGAAGCAGCAAAGTCCTGGGAACTGGGGGATCTCCGCGGCATCTCAAACCAAGACAAATATTTCACTTGTCAAAGCTCACCATTTTTCTTGTAAAGCTAAAAATAACCGAAGGAAACTTCTCTCTGGATGTCATGCCACTGTCCATGTAGGCATGGAGAATGGGTTATGGTCTGGTAAAACAGCATTTCGGGTGGTGGGATGTTTCCCTTGCTTTGGCAAATGCTCAGTGTCACCCTTCAGGTGAGGCTTTGTAGTTTTTCTATAAGTTTGTGAGCTTGTATCTTCATGAGGCATCTCTGGAGGCCTTTAACAAAGCACTTAAGTACTTTCTATTCTTCTTTTCCATCTTTGAAACTGCTGTATTTTGAATAATAAAAGAGCCCTGGTGAAAATGTTATTCCTGATGTAGATTCTGCCACTGTGCTGTCCTTCTGCCAAAGCTCTGGGCTGGTCTCCAGGCATTTTGGCACTGATTATTTTAATTGCTTCTTGATTTCAACATCCTGCTCTTTTCTAAACCTTTATTTTTACGTTTCTGCTTTTTTCCCTGTCATGTGATTCTCCTCTCTTACTTGTCTTTTGTTCTTCTTTCTCTGGATGTTTTGCTGTCTCCTTTTTACCTCTTTCCACCTCTCTGTTCCTGCTGTGGGAGGTAACTTATGACTCCTTCCCATTGCTGTGGCACAGTGCAGCTCCTCAGTAGAGCAGTGATTTTTTTCAGAGGTGGGTGGTTTGGAGGAAAGGGGGTGGACTACACCTGAGAAACAGCCCTGGGATCCCACTCCTCAGCTACCATTGCCCTCCTGGCTTTGGTATTTCTGTTTTCCTCAAAGCACAGCAATCGTCAAAAATGTTGCAAAGTCTTTCTGACCCTGGTTGCCCTTGCGGTTCCCTCTGTGGGCCAGTATTGAGTGGCTTGTGGGTTTGAGGCACTCTAAACCTGTCAACCACTTTACAAATGTCTGCGGTAACTACTGCGCTTCCCTTCCATGCCAAGTTTCTCCTCCTCGTTTATGTTTTTGTCCTTGCTTCCTTCCACACCCTCTCTTTGTGCAATGTTCAAATGGCTTCTACCTTCACCTTTATGCAGATTTGGTCTCTTCCTCACTGCAGGAACTCTGTTTTTTAAATGGATTTTATAAGTATCAAACAAAACAAAACCAGTAATGAAATGGACACTAATTCCTCCTCAAACCCCTCTCTGTGACAATGTGTTGAAAAGCATTTTCTGCACTGCTTGAGTTTTAAGCACTGGGCCATCCAGGAGGGAGTCAGCTGGGTGCCAGTGCAAAGCCTTTGGATCACTTAAACCTCGCAAAGGGGCTTATGTGGTTTGTGTTTGGTATAAAAGCTTTGTACCCAGGCTTTTTTGTGCTGGATTATATCCCTAATGAGAAATTTCTAAACATACCTTTCTGCCTTGGTCTAAAACCTCAGTGGAGGAGCTTGGTGTTCCTGCTTTTTACAGGATTGGACAAATTAATTCTCCATAAATACAATATAACCACTCATGGCATTGACGTTTTCCATACTAATGATTAATTCCTTTAATTTTACAGTTTCTTACATGCCTAATATAGCATTCTGAGTGTGAGAGAGACTTTTCCTTTTGACTTGTCTTACCACATTGGTTTGTGATGTTCGGAGATGACATCACAAGTCTGAGAATTCTGCTGTGCTGCTTGTGTCCATTCTTGTAACGTGGGGACACCGAGGGACAGCAGATGAGAGCTCCAAGGACACTGCGTGATACTGCATGTCTTCCTGCTCTCCACATCAAACATCAGCTGCTTCTTCAGGTGAGTGTTTTCCACAGTAGAATGAAACTCCAAGTATGCTATGTGTTTGAATAGGCTTTCTTAAATACCAAGACAGTGACTTCTAGGTCAAGAAGTCGCTGAGTCACAAATAGCTGGAGCCTGGGAAGGCATATCTATATTATTTCCCTTGTTCTTAAACTCTTCCCAAAGCATTTCCTATTCTCATTGTGGTCTGATCTAGTACATATGTTCCTATGTCACTTTTCGTCTTTTGAACTGGATTTCAGAATTTCCTCCAAAAGCCGCGCAAGTATTTTTGCTTGCTCCCAATTTTGCAAGCTCCCAAATGTCAGGGAGTAAAAAGTTCAGCTGGTGTCAGGGGCAGTTTGGATAACACAGCCATACTTTGGAGTTCTGAACTTGCTCTGTACATATTAGCAGAATATCTAGCAGAATTGGATTTTGTTGACTAAAGCTTCTGAGCGCAACAACAACTTGTGAGGTGTGCTGGGAAACACCGAGGTACATAACAGTGTGTTTAGTCATCTGGAAGATGCAGCCTTTGAAGAGGGTTTGTGGTGCTCTTAGAAGGGCTGGAAGTGCACGAGCCTCCTCCATTTGAGATCCTGTGGCCTGTACCAGGGAAAAACTTAAGCCTGAAATTTTTAGAGTAGGTGGGTGTAAGAAAAGCACTGCAATGTTTTTGAGTTCTGCCAAGAACTGAAGTCCTTCAGAGACTTCAGTGCTGACAAATTTGCAGCCAATAGTACCAGTGGGTGGTCTTTGCAATCATTTGAAGCTTCAAAGACGTGTAATAAAGGTCTTTGTTTTACTTTTTTCTTTCTATGCAATTTGTGTTGCATAGTGACAGGGATATCTCTTCCTGCCTCTAATAATATATTTCAATTGTTTTTTTCCATAAATTAATTCTAATTGTACATGTCTGTGTATCAAAGGTCGCTTGTGTCAGGAGAACCCAGGGAAATGCCAGTTGTGTGGGTCCCTGCTGGAGCTCATCTCCTGTAACCTGCACTGTGTCTAAGAAGCCGCTTGCTTCTTAGTCCTCCTGGTTTTTTACCAGTAGCTTTGCACTCCCAGATAGTCCTGAAACTGTGCTGCTGATGCCAGCGCGCTGGACAGGCCACAGGCTTAGGCTGGTGAGCCTGCTGGGCTGCCTCTTCCTCCAGCTCCGTGAGAGAGGAGCAGGATATGTCAAAACAATATTTTTTTTTTGCCTTATTGATACATGTTTCTTACCTTGTCACTGGGAAAGTGTGAAATCCATTTTTTCAAATGTAGTAAATGAATTGCTCTTCTTTTCTGTAGCAGGCTTGAGGGAGTCTGGCTTTCTGTTGTGTGCTCCGGAGAGGAGTTGCTCAGCTTTGGGGGAGGAGGCGGAGGATGCAGGAGACGAGTAGCTCTTTCTTTGGTTGAGGTTCTGGCAGTGGCTGGTGGTCACAGCTATGTCCTGTGCAGTAGGCTCTTCCTAAGGCTCTGTTTGGCACTGTGTCACTTTTCCTGGCTTCCTTGGGTCCTGTAATTCTCCACATACAAACCATCTCGTCTCAAAAGACCTGTAAACCAGAGAAGATTGGTGGGAAACTTGTTCAGTCATATAGAAGGATTTGAGAATATTGCAGCTATTTTTTTTTTTTTTTTGGTTCCACATAAGGATGAAACTGAGACAAACCAGGTTTTTATAAAGGAGAAAGATGAGGGTGTGGGGCAACCAGAGCAATGGCCTAGCAGTGTCGGGGCTGAGACCTAGTTTGCAGCAGGCAGGATGGCAACCTGTACTTGCATCTTCTCTTGCCCAAGTGACGATTTCAGCTTCCAGCTATTGGCTTCTCTGCAGAAGAGGCTAGGCTTGCTCTAGTATGTTTTAGCCTGAAACTGTATTTTGCACCTCAATCTAGGAAGTTTTTTCTTTAAAAAAACAAAAACAAAAAACACCCCAAAACAAAACAAAAAACCCAACAAAACAAACTCAACCCCCTAGAAATTTTGGAGATCAACTTAAAAATAAAATTGATAAATACTCTCTTACTAAAACCAAATTTCAACCAGCTCTAAAAAGACATCCTACCTGTGCTTCTACACACAAAGCTCTGCTGGGAGCATTGTGTCACTGGGTGGCTTGTGCTGCAAACATGTAGGGGTTATTCACGTACATAACATCCACTTTATATAAACCCAGCTTTTAGTTAAAAAAAAAATCTTACACAGTGGGCCAGAGATGCTTTAAGGCATTTTGATCTGTTAAACGTGAATTCCCTAAAACAGACATTGCTTTGCCCAACAAAAGCATTTCTGCCCTTACTATGGCAAGTCCCTGGAGGTGCCATGACAACAGGGCACTCTCAGGTGCTCACTGTGACTTTGATAAAATGTAAGATATTTATTGTGGCTGTATTTTAAATAGAGGAACAAAGCAAAGAACTGGAAAAATATGGTGGGTATTTTCAGAGACTGGGAAGAACGTTTCTGCTGGCTGCGGTTGGAAAGAGCTCTGTTTACTGTTCCTGTCTGAAAAACATGCCTGAGGGACAGAAGTGTATTCCAAAAATCCTCAGATGCATCTGTATGGAAACAAAAATAGATATGTTAGTAGTGGATGAAAAAGAATTCCAATATTCTGCAAAATCTAATCAAAATGATGGTGAAATGCTTTGAGACATTTTAAGGGAAGAGGGGGAACATTCCTACCTTTGTGCTCTGTCTTGTGCTTTGCAGCCTCACTCTACAGCCCTTTCTCCCAGCGTGTGCGGGTTCTCCCCTGGGGTAGGCGGTGGGGATGAGTGGCTGCACAGACACCCAGCATGTTCCTCCTGTCCCTAACCTCCCCAGACTGCCCTGCTTTGGTAACAGCCTGTGCTGAGGCAGAGTTACGTATTAGTCAATTAAAGCAATAGTACCAAAGCTTACCATGTGGTAAAAATGTGGGCAACCCTCCTTGGTTCCCCTCTGGCATACTTTCTTCTGAATCCTTTAGAGATGTATCCCAGCTACGTTCCCAGGCAAGGATTCTGACCTTCTTCACTGCTATAAGCACATACTTAAATCAGGATATGAAGTGTAAGAAGTGAAAGCTCTCTGTATTTCAAAAGGTGCTTTTTCTCATGCTTCTTTTTTTACCTGATGAAGGCAAAACGTGTAAGGGAAGGCGGAGTCAGAGAGCAATGCCATCTCTAGTTTGGAAATGCGTTACACATTCTGTACGTTATTAAAAGAGGTGACAGACTCTCTCTCCCAGTTTACTACTCTGTCTGCAGTTCCCAAACTCTTGTGGTTGGTTAAGGCTGTATAACCATTGTGGTTAACATAAGATTGGAATGTTATTCTACGAGTTTGGCTCTAATGGTTCATGAGAAATCAGCATGGTGCTGGGAAGAAAGTGTCTGAGAACGGTGTTTCTTGCCACTTGCAGCAGTTGCCAGCCAAGGGTTAACCTGGAGCAGGTTCCAGACAGGGATTAATGCTGACTTCTGTAGAGCAGCAAAACTCCTGTGAGAGCTTTTTTACCTTCACAGGATGCTGGGCTGTGCTTGGAGGTATATTATTTGGAGATAAAAATCTTTGGTATGTTTACTGTGTGTATCTCTAGCTCAGAGCATCTGTAGCACAACCTTCAATGTGGATAGTCAGTTTGAAGTCTCACAAGTGCTATAGAAAAATGTTTTCTAAAAGTGTAAGTAGGTGATTTATGCATTCGCTTTCCCGAGCTGTCCATCACTGTAGCACCCTGTGCTTTATAAACCCGAATGCATTTATCCTGGCAGCACACCGGCACGATGAGGCTGTGATCATACAGGCCATCAGCATGCCAGGCTCAGCCGTGCACAGGGAATACCCATGGCCTCACTTTTCAAGTTATTCCCTGTTTTGTAATGCTTTAGAGGATCAAAGCACAGCTCACATCAACTGCAGCTGAAGCTGTTGAGCACTCAACATTTTACAAATCAAATCCCAGCCTCTCATGCTGAGCACAGAACGATGAATGTGCAATTAGTGACTATTTCTGCGATTAATGATTTAACAAGAACTCTGTAGCAAAGGTGTAGCCCTTTCTCCAGAAGAATAATGTTACTCAATTTTGAGATCATCCATTCCTCTTCCTGCAGTTCCCTCCCTCCCCCTCCTCCTTTCACTCTTAAACTGGGGGAGAACCCAATGCTCCCGCAGACAGTTACCTTGCTGGTTACAGCCCAGGGGGTTATTCCCAAAGCTTTTCCACCCCTTCTGAAGGGATAAAACCAGGGTCATACTTAAGAATAACATCTATTTACTCCGTGAGGCATGTGCACATGCCAAATAGTATTGCGCATCACCTTTCTTCTGGCATTTTTTGAACTTCTGATGAAATGACCATGTAGTAATTATTTTCTTACTGTGCCTTTTTGTTATCCTAAACTGCCAAAAACCAAGCAGAAAGGACAAAGACTGTTATCTGACAATATGTTGTCATTCATATGATGGAGCATCAGCATGCATTTAAAATCACAACCATGGCTTCTGCAAAATGAGCAGACAGGATAACTGCGAAAAAGTAAAGTTTTCCTTTCTATCAAAGCATACTTTGGGGGTGCTGCCTGTAGGGGTGTGATCATATGGTAAAGGCTTTGTGAACTCTATGAATAGATATCTAACTTTATATTAAAACATAGTCCTTGGAAACCATTAGCCCTTTCCAGGTCATGGCATTGCAGAGCACATTCAAGGGTTGGTAGAAGTGTTGGTCTCCTAAGCTGGGCTATTTATGGGCCTCTCTGGGGCATTGAAGCTGTCCGGTGGTGGTGAAGCTGCCAGTTTATAGTGCTCCGATAGAGCTATACAGTACCGCATGGGGTAAGCTATTAAGGAAATCTTGATCTTAGTCATGACTAGAAAGCAAGGTAAGAAAAATCTCCCAATGTAATACGCCTTGCCCTCAAATGTGCTTTCTCTACCTCATTTCTGCCCTGCTCCCTTTTTTTGTGGATGGTTGATGTTAATGAGGATTGAGAAAATTGCATTGCAGTGGTGAGCTCTGCTCTGCTAACCAGTCATTTTGGCTTCTCTTGCATACATCTGAATCCAGTATATGCCTGTTCCTGTAATTTTAAGTCTGTGCCCTTGTGTTAGAAGCAGAATTTGCCCCAGTGTGTAGGAAGCTGCGGAGCCTGACTGGTTCATCCTGCCCTTTCCAAGCTCCTTTTAGCAGGACAACTTTGTGCTGCTATGCAGCATCGCTGCTCAGTGCTACAACAGGAGGAGGGAGCCTCGTGCACCACCGAGTGACAATTTATGGTGCTGCTGTCATCAAGCAGCCTTTTAACAATGACTTTAATAATTGCAGTAACGTCTAGGACACTTGTAAGGAAATGGGCATCATTTCTCTCTCAAGGATATAAACAAGCTTTGGGGGGCATCAGGAGAACCTATACTTGATAGCTTAGGTCTGGAAGCAGTACAGTAGTCATTGTTGAGCCAGATTAAAAGTCCTTGTTGGCATAAGTGAGAATGATCACATTTATTTTCCTCAATGTGTGGGAAGCATGCTCCGTGGGGATGGACCAGGGCTGGTGGGGCAGGACACCTTGTACATCCTGTACGAGGTAGGTAGCAAGCAGTGAATGAGGTGGGTTTTGAGCAGAGAAAGGAGGATCTTCCTCCTGAGCTGCTTCTGCTCAGGTCATGGGAGCGGCAGCTAGTGCCTGCGCCAGCATCCCGGCTGAGCTCCCGTGCAGGGGAGCAGGTCTCCGTCTTGCAGGCTTTCCTGGAAACCCAAAGGGCACATCTGACATAATGCAAGATACTGGGGCTACAGCCCCTTAGTCTTGTGTGAATATCCCAGAAGGCTGACCAGGATGAGAGCCACAAACCCCAGGAGGTGCTCGGGAAGGTCTGCAATGCTAGTCAAACTTACCCCTCCGGGACAACCTTGTTTTCAGGTACTTTACTAGCAAAACCACATGTGAAAGTAGAGACAGACTTTTCTGCAGCTTCAAGTTTATCTTTCTCAGGGTTTGCCACGGTGCAGTGTGTCACCAGCAGTCTATGACAGTTCGTGGCTGGTTTATTGACGTTCATGTCTGGTGCAGTAATTCAGATTCTTCTGAACTTTCTATAAGCAAAGAACAAATTGAAACATTTTTGAATTTTCTGTGCTCCGTGAACCACAGTTTGGCTTGCCAGTCATAAAGATGTAATTCAGAGCAATACAGCGGTTTTAATCACACCTCTGTCCTGGGCTGGGAAACATCTTACAGAGTGATTAAACTGTAGAAACCCTTTGAAATAAAATAGGAGGCAGCTGCTAATGGAAAGACAACTGTTACACAAAACAAACTTTTGGTGGAAAGTAATCCTTGCACCAAAAAATTAGGCACTCGGTTCCTCACTATTCTATAAAAAGTCACCTGGTTGCTTTATTTGCTGAATTGATTTTAATTATATTCCAGGCAGTCTGTTCCCCACTCCTGTGTGTTGTTTTTTGATTCCATCATTATTAAATGATGCCACTGCTTATTTATTTAAGGGACTGGATCCAACCTGCTGAAGCCAAAGGGAGTCTTTCTGTCAGCTTATATGGATTGCTCCTTCTCCACCCCACTAAGCAAGCAAGATTTTAAAGACAGTACCAAAGTCCTTAGACAGATTTTTTAAAGAATTCACATTTATTATTTAAAAGGAAAAAAAAAAAACAAACCAAACAAAACACAAAACATTCTTAGGGCTGTTTTTAATGCTGGAATTGCGTGTCTCACTCTGGAACGTTTTAGAGGCTACAATGGGGTCAAAACCAAACACTGAATGCGTCTTCAGTGGTGATCCTCCAAGTACTGTCCTGCTTGGCAGCTGTGCGGGGCTATAAATGAGGTACGTTTCTGTAAATATCTGTCTTGCTGCACTACTGGTTAGATCTGAGTTTGTACAATATCTTGGGAAATAATCATTTTTGAGATGTACCACCTTACACAGGTCACATCTTCCTTTTTTCTCTCTCCTTTTGCTTGGTTTGTAGCTCTTTGTCAGAGGCGCAGGGTGTGCTCAGGAACGTGTCTTTAAATGTCTTCACTTGCATCCCACATCCCGAGTGTACTGACTTGAAGTTTGGTCCAAACTGCTAAAAAAAACCTCCAAAAGTTTACAGAATCCCAGCAGAGATCTGACCCACTTTTTCATCTGTTTCCTTCTTAACATCTTAAATTCTAGGTAAGGCAAGGGAAATCCCTGTTTGTTTTTTCATTTTGCTGGCAGTGGGAAGGTGACAGTGACACCAGGCAGTCCATCCCTTGCAGGTACCATTACACAGATGTGCATTTTCCACTGCAGCCGCCAGCAAGCGCCTAGCATGTAGGGGAGATCCAGCAGGCCAGGGGACATGGTGGCATCTGATGGGTGCCCGCAGGAGCCAGGGCAGCAGGAGCCCCAGCTGAGGTGGTCCCAGCAGGGACCTCAGCTCTGAGAAGCTGGTGCATGAGGGGCCGTGTCACCATCTCTGCCCCCACTTGCCACTGTCTCGAGGAAATCTTTCCAGTCAGGTTTCAATTTACTCTATTGTAAAGTGAATGCAAGTCCTTTCTACGTCTTCGACCCTGATTTCTACATAATGTTAGAGGATTGTGTGGGATTCAGAATTGCAGTTTAAAACTAACCCCAAATCACAGAATGGTTCAAAGAACAGGCATAAAAATAATGTCTTTACTTGGGAGACTTTCAATCTGCTTTTCTCTTTTTTCCTTTTTTCACTATATTCAAGATTTCTCATGCTTAATCTTAAATAATATTGCTTTCTGAATAGAGATGATACAATGAGGTTCACACTAGCTGTAGCTTTAGGAGGAACTCTAATTATATTTAAATACCCAGGGCTAACAAATAGCTCGATTAGCATCGGCAAAGTCTGCTTGTAGTTGATAGTTTATTGGTGAGGTTGTAAATAGACCTGTCAGAGCGCTAACGTATGCCAGGCAGATATTTGATCTTTAACATTGACTGGTCTCGCAAGCCTAGGAAAAGAGTGATTTATATCTAGAAAAGGTTGCAGAGTTGAGAATAATGATGTAGCCAGAAACAATAGCAGTTTTTAATGGCATTAAACTGGTTAGACCCTGTCCTGTTTCCTGACAGACACAGAAGCGCGTGGGGAGCGAGCAGACAGCACGGCAAGGGTGAGGAGCAGCGCAGGAGCTGGGGTGCAACACCTGGGCAGGGGTCAGCCAGCCTGTGGCACTCAGAGAGACGGCTTGTGTTGTTGGTTGCTGCTCTCGGGTTTTACTGTTGGCTATAGCCAATCTGTGTCCCTGTCCCCACACAGCTGCTGGTTTTAAGTAGTTGCTGGCTCGTGGCTATACACTCCGGGGATGTACATCTATGACGTTCTCATCTGCCATCCTTAAAATGGGAGATCTATCTATCTATCTATCTATCTATATGTGTATCTTGCTGTTGACGTACATAGTACAGGTCAGTAGATTATCTGTAGGCTGTAGTGTTGCGTCAATTTTTGGGTACATAGATGCATTATATCACAGAATCATAGAACGGTTTGGGTTGGAAGAGACCTTAAAGATCATGTAGTTCCAACCCCCTACCCTAGGCAGGGACACCTCCCACCAGACCAGGTTGCTCCAAGCCCTGTCCAACCTGGCCTTGAACACCTCCAGGGATAGGGCAGCTACAGCTTCTCTGGGCAACCTGGGCCAGGGGCTCACCACCCTCACAGCAAAGAACTTCTTCCTAATATCTCATCTAAAACTCCCCTCTTTCAGTTACCCTTCATCCTACCTGTTTCTTTAGACGTCCTCTAGTACAAAGCAGAGGGTGCGTGGTGCATTCAGAGGTAGGAAACACGTGTTCCCACAGCACTGCACTCCCTCGCCTTTCCCAGGGTGTTACAGACTTTCAGACAGAAGTACCCAAATGCCTGAGGTGCTCCAGAGCATCTATTTAAAAATATATCTTCTAGCATGTGCCAACAAGAATGCTTAGAATTAAAACTCTACCATAACTAGTGTTTTTGGGAAAATGCAGTATAATAATAATAATAGTATGTTGGCAATTTTTCATAAGGCTGATGGTTTGCAGAGCTGTTAATTAACTGTGGGTTTTCTTTGCCGGCACTACAGGGAGAGACACTTCACGAGGAAAAATTTAACTGAAGCCAAAGAGTGACTGTCTCAGAAATTCACTGTCTGTCACAGTTATGGCAAAATACCGAGCGAGCTTGCTGCCATATGCTAAAAGAGTGTGTTTGGGGATGCTTGCTGATTGTAGCATCAGTGAAGGAAAAGCATGTGGAAGTCTCCATCTTAGTTAAATCTGGGGCTATCTGGGAGTCCTCCCAGGCTGGAATTGAGTTTAGATCAACTGAAACATCATTTTCTGTCTTGTGTGTGTAATATGTTCATCAAAAGGCTACAAGGGATTTCCTGGGTGATATATGAGGCAGCACATGTGCTCAACCCCTCGGTTAGAGGATTAGATACTCAAATGGTGAACTTAATGTTCACCTTCTACACCCTCCTGAAACCATTTGGAGTATATTTTAAATGCAGGAGAGGTTAAAATATACTGGTATTTGTTTATTTGAACTGTAGAAACATCCAGATGCTTGCAAAAGGGTGTTTTCGTGAACATTCATTTCTTTATTTGGGTAGAGATTTCAGTCTGATCAGTAAAGGAGGTTTAGTATATTCAATTATTTTTGGCATTAAATTTCAAGTTTACACTTGGATAAGAAAATAAAAAGTAATGGTGTGACACTCTCAATAAAAGATACTCATCATTCTAAATGATGCTACAGTGCCTGGGATTTGAACAGTGGTTTTGAACAACAAAGCAAAAATTTTATACTTTCTGCTACAAAAATTTGTCTGTCATCAAAGCATACACCTGTTACTTCAAAGGTACTTCTAATCATCTTGGGATATGGCTTATTTTTAACAAATCTTCATAATTTCTATTTCTAGAGTCACAGGGATGGCTACCTTTTTAACTCTTACTTTTTCTTTATTTTCAAATTGTTTAGAGACAACGGAAACATTTGAACAGAGAAGAAAACTGTACAGAACCTGGTTTTTCCCTGGGTTTTATTCTGTTAGCTGTGTCTGAAGGATTCTCAAAGCAAGAGCAGAGTCAGGGCTGTAACCTGCAATCAGACGTGGATAGAAGGTGGCCTGGTTACAATATGGATTGATTTTCAGGTTCAGTTATGAATTTGGGGCTTGGGGCCAAAGAAGAATGAAAGTCTGGATCTCATGGTGCTACTAAGTGATGAAATTTCAATTCTGTGTATTTCTATTCTATAGATGTTTGTGGTAAAAATGGAGTTGGTCAATAGGAAATATTTCAGAAGAGCTTACTAAAAGCTAATGTGAGATCAAAAAAGACTTAAGTCAATTAATTGTGCAGACCTTTGCCATACGTCTATAATGGGCAGTCAGCACTTGGTGTGTCTTCATTGGCGATTGTGTGCCTCTTCATTCGTGTTACTCCTTTCATAGAAATTTCTTGTTAATCAGAGCATTTTGCCTCAACAGATGTAGTTTAGGGTGCTAAAAAGAGCACAGGTTTCAGGGAGGAGTTTCCCTGGTTGTTTGCAAGCAGCTGCATTTGCTGTGGTGGTGCTGGGTCATCTCCCAGTGCGTCAGCTGAGTGGCTCCAGGAGGAGGAGGAAGGGCACAGGTCCAGTGGGCACATGTTGTGAACTAAAGTGGAAAAACACTCTGTGCTCCCAGTTTGTTTCACTGTAGGATTTCTCACCTGCTGAAATATAGTGACTGTTTGGCTCATGGCTGGATGAAAACTACTGGAGCCCTGTTGCAGAGTTCTCTTCCAATGCTGTCTCTTAGGAGACGATAACTCCCAATAGCCTGATTGTTTTGTATTAGGATTTGAGATTCAGTCTGGGGCTTTCCCTGCCCGCCCCCCCCCTCCCACCCACTGCATACAGACTTACTTCTTTTCTTGCTGTGTGCACTAATGAAGGGGACAAACTATCTCAGTCCATTGAGAAAGCCGCAGTCGGCTTTCCAGCACAGCAGAGGATGGGTGTGCACTCCCAGGGCAGTGCTCAGCCTGTGCCTGCATCCCCACCAGCACCACAGGAGGATGTGGGTGGCACCTTGTCTGCAGGAAGCTTGGCAGCTCACGGACGCTGTTTTCAGAAAATACTGACTGCACCAATGTTCCCAGTCCTCTGTGGTGAATTATTGTCTCTCTTCCAACTTCCCAGCTTGCCTCAGCCCTTCACGGAGAAGAGCTGGGCTGCAAATCAAAGCTTTCACTAGCAGAAGCTCATTAACTTCTTTTGGATACTTTGGCAGAGCCTCACCTCTAGAAAAAGAGATGCTCCCAAATATTGTATCTTAAAAAAAATAAAATAGCGCAGTTGGTCTGTGGTCAGTGCTGGATTTATAGCAAATTATTCTATGACAGCTGTGGCTGATGGCAGCTCCAGCCCAGTGCAGCTGAATGTTGTGAGCCAGCTACTTTGTCGGGGGTCTCCAGCGAAAGCCCTTGTTTGTCTTTGGAGCTGGGGTTTGAAAGAGGCGGGTAACGTCCCATGTTGGACCTGACTAATTAATCTTTCTTTGCAAGGATTCCCTCTGGCGTTATCCCCAAAGTCCTACTGTGTACAGGCGTTGCCATGGCAATGATAAAAGGCTACTCCAGCTGTCTGACTTTCTCCTCTTCATATTTTTCTCAAGAAAAATGAAAGCTGAGACATACTTTAGAGCAGATTTGCTGCCTGTGGAAACTCTGATCTTAGTTTAAAGGTCCCCTGAGGAAAACGTCCTTTTGTCTATCCCCAGATCCCTCTGCTTCCTGATGCATCACCCCGATTTCAGACAGGCTCGCTTGGCTCAGGCTGATGTGCCGCAGCAGAGCCATGGGGCTACGGTTGTGAAGTGTGAGCCTGCAGCAGGGAATGGATGGGCTCGGATTTTGGTCCCCAGGAGCTACAGACACCCTCTGTGAGCATGGACAAGTCCTTTGAGGTCTGCATGATCAAAGGGATTTAGATCCACAATGTTTTTTATATAGATAGTCAGGCACTGGACAGGAGGGTTGGGGGATTTTTTTTTCCGTAAAAGTATTTGAGCAGTTTCAGTTACCTTTTATCTCATTTGAACACTTAACCAGCTCTGGCACATCTTAAAATCCACGCAGGTGCCTGTCTGCCTTTTCAGACGTTTAAAAGTTTGGCGCATAGTGCATTCTGTTTTCTTCTCTGTAAAATAGAGCAGGATGGTTCAGAAAGGCTAAGGTTAATTCCTAATGACGAGGAGAGGTATGAGGGCTATTTGGAAATAAAAAAAAAGGATCACGTATATGAAATTGCTGTGAAGTCTTTTTCCCAAATAAGGTCTTCAGCAGTGACTGCTACAGGCATCTTTCTATTCCCTGCAACTCCATTACTGACATACACGGTGACTCCCAGTTAGGATAAAATAACTGATGCTGAAGGATACCTTTATGCCAGGTCAGTTCAGTAGCAGCACAAAGATGATGACTAACCTGTGGGCTTAGGGAAGAAGTCAGTCCATAGGCATGCTCAAAATAAAATCCTAGAGACTGGTATAATCTCAGCTCTGCTGTAACTCCTGTAGTTACATCAAAGCTTAATATTTGGGAAAAACATACGCCAGTAGTTCCCTGAAGGTATTCAGACACTCCTTCACTCCTCACCTCCTCAAGAGAACAGTTTCTGTCCAGAAGGGAGCGCTAATGCAAACTATTCACCAGCCTCCTTGTTGAACGTCTTTCCTGCCATGTTTGCCCTGGTGAAAACAGAAGGCTTTCATGGAATTTTTCAAATTCTGGTGGCCATAAGCCTTTTATACAAAGCTCTCAAACTCTCCCCTTCTCCAGATCTGGTGCCTAATAAAAGCAACAAACCAGGTCTTTCCCTGCGGCTGCGGTACCCTTGTGCTTCCTTGTGGCTTCATCTTTTCAGAATGCATACATCAAAAGCCAGCATGTGCTCTTTTGCTCTCGTAACTATAAATAAGGCTCTTGACACCAGAAAGCCTTCTCCAACGACTTCACTTTAAAAAACCAAAAGCCTGTTAAGTAGGATCATTTATGACTTTGATGTTTATGTTGTATGTTACATAAAGCTGTAGGATTTTATGATATCTTTGGGTTAAGTTTGAAATTATTATAAAAAGCTCTTCACACTGTAGCTTGAGGGTATGTATACAGCACCTTCCAAATTTCTTTATCTACAGAAAGATAACCCTTTAACAGATCTCCAAACACTTTCTTAGTAACTGTATTTAATTTCAGAGCCTACAGTGTTATCAAGAACTCTTTTGCCACCCTGTACGTGGTAACGCTTCTGTGATTGCACAGCACTTTTATTTTTTTTTAAATAGACCCCATCTTTTTAATTTTTTCTATCTAATATGTTCCTGCAGGGCTGTTCAAGCAGCCTGGTATCACCGGGTGCACGGGGAAGAAACATGGCTATGGCAGGCCACTGGTTGTGCTCATTATGTCTTGTCCCTGTATCACCTGTGTCCTGGGAGGTGAAGTTCAGAAGTGTTCACATTCAAATGCTGTCCCACATAAACAGACGGCTTGCAAGCCCGGTAGATGACACATCATTCCACCTACGGGCTAAAGCTTTGAAAAATCTCAACTGGACAGCAGACTAAGCTTTATATGCCTGTGTGCTTGTGCCTCAGCACGAGGTGAGGGACAACCTCATGCTCAGGGACACTCAGAAAAACTAAATCAAAGCCTTCGCGTCAGGAGTAAAGTCAGTGTGCAAAAGTTACACTTCTGTTTAGGGCAAGCGGTCAGGAGTGAGAAGCCACTCTGCCAGTGTTCATGTCCCTGCGTGGGGCAGAGCTCAGAGGACCAGCCTGCACTGCGAGACAGCAGAACTTTATTTTTTTTCCCTTGTCATACAAATGGAGAAACACAAGCAGATAAGGACTTCAAGTGAATTGTGGTTGAATGTGACTGTGTGAGTGATGCTCCCAGTAGTCGGAAGAAAGCTTAAGGAAATATTTTAAGGTATTTTTCAAGAAGAACGTTTTTAATCCATAAAAAACACTGTCTACAAAACTGATTAGAGAAAGAAACATTTCAGGCATCCTATGCTGCTGATCAAGAGAGATTAAAATTTTTCTATTACATACTAAAGTATCCGAAGGTCAATAGCAATTTAAAAAATAATGTGTTTGGTTCATGGAGAAGTTCTGAACAAAAAAAAAACCACCACCAAAGACTTTGCAGATACTTACCCTGTTCCAGGGTTAATAAATGTTACAGACAGTGGCCTGTAATGCCAGAACGCACCCTGTTAGCAGTAACTAGAGTGGAGTTTTCATGGTGGGAAAGCTATAAACCGGTGGGCTTAGCTGCTTCTCATCCTTGGCTCAATTTATGATTGCCGGGACTTGGGCACAGAGTTGCACAGCCCACTTTCTTTCTCTGTGTTCAGATAAGATGTGTCATGTGTTTGCTCGTCATTGCTGGTAAAGGTGACACTGTCTGGCCTTGGCTTGCAAAGTTGTTTCCTATAAATAATTGGGGGCTATGTTTTTAAAGTGAGCTGCGGGTGAAACCTGCCATACTTTGCTTCTTATACTAAAATCTCTCTTTTCTGAAATGCATCTTTCTCTCGTTATTGGGTTCAAGTGGGGAAAAAAAAGGTTGGGTGGTAATGAAGCAATGTCATAACAGGTATGTCAACAAGGAGAATCAGGTCAGTCCTGAACATGCCTTTTTTTGTATGCTGTCAATCAGTAAAATGCCCTGGGAGTGATGGAGTGAGGTTGTAATCAGTGCAGAACAGATGTGTGAATCTTGTTTAATCCTATTTGACTTGTCATTTTAATGACTTGGGTTTGGGGGTGAGCTCTTGCATAGGACTCCAAGAGATGCTGCTGATTTTAAATTCCTTTAGTTTCATACATTGTGTAATTGCTAAACAAGCTGTAGTCTGCAGAGTTGACTTGCTGTGAATTCTTTAGTTATTCCTCCTGTGCCTTAGTTACCACTTATATCAGTGCAGAACTCATCACAATTTAGATAATGAGTGGAATATACCTTATCAGAAACAATTTTAGATCTAAAATGAAGATTTCCCCTCGCTTAAATGTGCTTTGCATCTGCATTTCTTTAAAATCAACTGTTTTGAGGTTCAGGAAGCCTTTTTTGCTGAATTGCTTGGTACTTAGATGCTGTTTGAACCCCTAAGTAATAGATCATCTGAGCTGCATAGACTGACAGCAGTAAGACAGCTTTTCTTCTGTGCCTGACATTACGGCTTTTTGATCTCCTGACCCTATTTGAACATGGCTTTAGGTAAGAACTACCCTTCTAGTCCAAACTCATATTGTCTGTAGCATCTGGGAGGTATTATCCATTCAGGCTTGTATTTGAATGCTAGGTACTAATTTCAGACAAGTGTTTATCACTTGAACATAAAGTGTGCAGCTGCAGCAGCCCCCAAATGATTGTTACCTCTAAGTGGCAGTCCTTTGGTTCTTTTTCTTTTTTTATCACTGTAGTATTTGTTTGAGTACCCACGGTATGATTCATTTCCCCTACCTCCAGCTGGCTGAAAGGTAGATGTTTAGATCAGCTTTTACTCTAGGGCCCAGTTACAGTCAATGGGGAATGATCCATCTCTCCAAAGGACAATCTGTCCGTCAAAGAGAAAATGAGATAAATTGCTTATTGCTCTTCACTGACTATTCTTTAGACTCAATGCCTAAATTTTTGGTGTTTGGCAAAAATTAAAAAATTTTGCAAAATATGAAAAATGAACGCCAAACAAAAAATGGATGTGGTAGAGGACGTTTGTGGCCTCACTCTATGCTACCAGTGGTTAGTAAGTATGGAAAGGCATCTCCCAGTCCCTAAGGTAGCTGCTTTGCTTATTGCTGAAATGTGACCATTGCTTTTATTTTGTATTTTAAAGGCTTCAGAATCCTTCTTCTCTAGCCAGCGTAGAAGAGATCTATTTTAGAGCTCCTGAGGAATTAGTGATTCAAATCAAAACCATTTCTCTCTGTCATTGGAAATGTGAGGTAGGATGCCTTGCTTAGGATACCTTGTTTAACAACCACGGCAGCTACTAATTGAGCTGCAGGGCCGTGTGCCGGAGCGGCAGGCAGCTCGTCTTGCATGTGGAAAATTAGCTCTTTTTGGAGGCAGTTGAGTCTCAATTATTTGTTCAACTGGTGATTGCTTGCTGACTCATTGAAAATTTGGCACTATTCAGATGGGTTGGGTGGTCAGGTTGTAACTCAAATCACAGACTTCATTTGTAAAGCAAAATGAGCTGCAAACCAATATGAAGGTGTATAAGCTTTGAGAGGCTTTGGAAAAAACTCTCCACAACTTCACTTTAAAAATACCCTTGACCTGGGTATCTTTAAAAATAAAATAAAAAGTTCAATTAGGCACGCAATTTTTGTAAAACATAGGGTTTTTTTTCATTTGTATTGAATGCTTTACTAATGGTTTGACGTAGTTTCTGCTCAGTACTGTGCTTATTACTCAGAACTATGTCATTCTGGGGCTGTTTAGACTCTTGGTTCTCTTGCATGTGATTCCTTATTTAGCAACTGCTTTACCAATGTGGGAAGTGATTTCACAGTTAGACGTGGAGCATGAAGGTGCATCATAAGCACCCATTTCTAACCAGAAATGCTTTGTCTATGTGAAATGTTAGGTTCAGAGAATGGATTTTTCCTACAGTTTCTTTGTGAATGCTCAAACTGATCTCAGTTCTCAAGACACGATAAAAAGAATGTTTTCTTTAGTCTGAATTTTAAGAAGCATCTTGGTTTAGGATGCATTTGTCCCGAAGACCCTGCAACTCCTGATTTAGGGACATTCCCTAGGAGAAGTCTGTTCTACCATTGCGATTAGTGCACCCCTGGGAGTATGAGGCAAGAAAGATCCCACAGAAGTCCCGTGACCCATATGCCCCATCAATGAGTACTGTGGTCAGCTGAACAAACTGTAGTATTAACTAGTCTTTTAAAATAACCACCAAATTAGTCCCACTTATTACTGCATTTGGCTGTCCCCTGATCCTTGCATATGCCTCAGTGTTAGAAGGAGCGTATTAAAAACCATGGCATGCACTGTCAGAGGGGAGCCCTTATATGTATATGTGTGTGTAAGTAAAAGCAATTTTCAGATTCCACTTTCTACCTTAGTATTAAACTGATTTTAGTTAGTTAGTTATGAGTTGCCTTGTCTTCCACTGCACAGGTTGTGATAAATCACTCCTGGTGACTTGTGTCAAAATGCACTATGGTGCTGTTAAAAAATAGTCATGCCAAAATATCTGTGTTCTGAGCTGGCTTCATAGGCAACACACCACCAGCCAAAGAAACAAGTGCCTCTGCGTGTGAGCAGTAACTCTCCAGCACATTCTCCATCCACTTTTGCTTTCAACTCAGCTCTCCCATTTGTCTTCTGTGCCTGTGATCTTATTATCTGGTGATGATGATCTTCACCTCTTCTGTAAAGCGCGCTCCACCCATCTTTATCTGCTGCCTTGACTGCAGTCACTTCTTTTCTGGACTCTAAATCTCAGTTTGTAGGATTTCTGCATGCGGAGGAGGATGCTGTTGCTTCTCTGAGACTCAGGTTCATCGCTTTTCCTAGTAATTTTGTAGCTCATAAACTAGCAAAATAGTTGTGGTTACAGGCTGTAAGGGACAAAGCTCTGGACCTCAGGAAACCACTGTTTTGGAAAACTTTTTTCTAATATTACAATGCATTGTTGGTAAATAATATTAGATTTCCTGAAAACAGCACATATTATGGTAAGACCTACCTACCAGCGGACAAAGTGAGGTAGCCAGTTTGTTTTACTGAATGCAAAAGTGACAAATGTTTCTGTTTAGATGGGGATTTTTCTCCAATTATTTTGTTCTGCTAGAGACACAGTGGTGTTTACTCATGTTGGTATAATTCTAATAACATAAAGTGAACTATGCTAATGACTAATTTACTCTGTGGGGATCTGGACATATCTGTAAAGGAAATATATTTAGAATTAGATTTTTTTCTGGTATGTATACAGTACAAGGAAGGTAAGGCTGTTGCAGGGAGAAGATTGGCTATATTGTATGCTTGTACTTACTTTCATCGAAAAAAATCCACGAAAAGCTTGCTCTTTTGAGTGGTGTCTTGCATTTTACTCTTCTAGATCAATGATGGTTACATATGCTTTCATACCATCTGTGAGAGTAGGCCACAACGTTTTTTCCTACAGGCACTGGATTGATTTTTTTTGGTTGTTATTGTTTTTAAACTATATCATAATGTCAATTTATCAGAGGAGAAGCCTTGAGGCAATAGATCTCCTTCTGGTGCACACTAAGCTTGGGAGATGTGAGTGTTTTTATTCACTGAGTGATAATTCATAAGTGTAATGAAGAAAAAATGCAAGAATAGTGTTCCTCTAGGTGCGTATCTTCAGAGGTGAAGAAGCAGCACCGAGATGATCTGAGCACCGTCTTGCCTGGGAGGAGAAAAGGGTGAAGAGGTCCTGGTACCAGTGGGAGCATGTTGTGATGTGGCTGCTCGCCCGTCCCATGTGTCTTGAGAGCTTTGGTTGGGCACAGCCCAAGCCCAGTTCTCGCGCTTCTGGCATTCAATAGCAGTACCTGGGTTATCTTCTCCAGAGATCCACGAAATAGTGGTATGTCTTGCTGGCCCAGTGGGGTACACTTTGCAGGAAGAAGCACATGAGGGCTCCCAGGGTGCCTGGTTGCCTCTTGCCGAGCAAGCCTGTCCCCTTCTCCTGCTCTGGGAACACCTTGTATCTCCGTAGCTGAGAGCCCAGGGGAAACCTGGGGGAGTGCAGCCCCTAGGTCAGTTTGACACATTGTAAAACTGAACTTAGAGATATAGCAGAACTACTAATTACACAAAATTGTTTCCTGTTGTCAGTAAGAACGAGAGGCAGGCTTTGTGTTATGGGGACACTATGGGGTTGGGCGTGTGGTGCTGCTTGTCTTCTGTTGAATCAACAGATTTTCTTGAAAGCGGAGTTAATACTGTGCCTAGGTGAAGCATTTCCAGTGTAACTGCAACCTGTATCAAAACATGTCTTTTTCACATGAAGTATTGTCCACAAAGAGATCATTTTTCTATTTCTTCTTCCCACTTAAAACCTTCATTTTCTGTGCTTGCTGTCTGAAAGCATGTGGCACTGCAGCCATGCTCCAACAGTGTGGTGTGTTCGGAGAGAGGGAGATAAGACACCCGAAAGCTTCAAAATGTTCACGATCTACTGCTGGGCTTCCCAAACTTCACCAGGGTTCTCTGGATAATTTGATCGAGATAATTTGCTGCTTTCCACCCCCAAGGATTATCTCGGTAGCATTACAAGCTCCACTCAGCAAAGGTTCAGGGCTTTCAAGCCATCAACTTGATAGCCACTCCCTACACGCAGTGGGAACTTTGGCGATTGCCTGCTAAAAGACTAGAATATTATTAGAAAGCATTTGCATTTAAAAGCATCTACAAAACTGAGGGGAACATCCCATGCCTGAAGCCTTGGCAAAAATTTGCTGAATCCAGGCTGGGATCAGCTCCCCACGCACCCTGGACTTCGGGTCCCCTGGAGGAACTGAGACCACCCAGGCTGGATCCCTGCTTTTCGGGAATTTTAATGTTTGACATCTATATCGAATGCTTTCTATTATCACTTCATGTTAAGTGATGGAGTTTGAAAGCTGATATTGGGGTTAGGACCCAGTTTAGAGAGAAACTTCCTAGAAAAAGGGGAGCGTGCTCTCCTGCACCCTTGTGCTCTCTGTTGCACCGCTTTCATTGTGCTGCTCTCACTCCTTCCTCTTACAATTGTGAATGCTGTTGTCCAGAGTCCACTTTCATCCTGATTATCTGTAATTAGGAGTAGAAATGACTGTCCAACTAATGGCTGTTGCTCTACAAATGTACTGCATTTTTCTGAAGTCATGTTGGAATCCCAGGCAGCCAAACAGATTTTCCTACCTTTTCAATTTATTAAACTTGAAAAAACAGCCCTGTTTGTGACTCCATAAAAAAACTATCACTCTTCAATTGCAGCATATATTCCTTTACATTAATCATATTTGAAAATGTTACCTGGGTGCAAGCTGTTATTTCCAAACCTACAGCAGAGTTTCTGGCAATGTCACTGCACGCATGCGTCATGCGTGGATTAAATGTTCGCAGGTTGTTGCCCTTCTGCAAATGAGCAAATGAAGCAGCTTTAGATAAAACCATTTTAGCATGATTTAGCGCAACTCCTTTTCCATTTTTGGACTTTTTAAAGAGCTCCAGGCATGGCTGCGTTTGGCTCAGGTCAGGCATTCTCTCTGCCTGCCCTCCCCCTGCCTTCATTTAGGCTCTTCCAGTAGCTGCCAGCTTTGCCAGTTATCTATAGGAGTTTGTTGGAGCGTTTGTTGCCATTTCTTTATGGTGTAGACCTTACTGAGCGAATGTGTTATGTAGATCTCTACTACTGACTTCGACCCAATTAACTACTTTATTTTAAGAAATTACTGAAAGGTTCAAGAGTGGTATTTGTCTGCTTCAAGTTGAATCCTTCAGTCTCATCTTTACCATTGTAGCGGTAGAGGTGCATCTCTCCTAAAGTCTTGTTCAGCTCACCTTCCCTTGTCCTCCCACCCTAACAACTGCAAGCTTTTATTAGTTCTTTGGTTGTCTTGCAAATGCCAAGAATTATGCCATAGCTTTTGATTAAGAATCACACTTCCCTGGTTATTTCCACGCACCACTTCTAAAGATTATAAAGAGATTTTGCAGTAGCCATTAATTTTTCTTAGCCCATCCTCCATATTTTATAAAGTGATTTCAAAGAGATTAATGTGTTTCAGTTCAGTGTTGATGCAACCTTTTAGTGTTTTCTGTGCTGAAATATAGGCTAATGTATCAGATAATGCTACCCGCTTCCAGCAGTTTTACTCCTGGCTAGGCAGGGGCTTGCTGTATGAACCCTAATTGGTTACACTGTTTTTAAGACTAGAAAGTAAGTTACATTAATCACTTTTTGCAAATAGTTTCGAAGTTATAAACCATTGATCAATAAAGGTGAGAGGAAAGACTGGAGCCTTCAGGGAACAAGTAATACATTCATTACTGTGAACAAATTCAATATAAGGAACGAATCAATGTCATAACTTCCTAGGAATGTGTTACATATTGTCCCACATAATCTAGTGCAGACCAGACTGGTATTTCTTTCATGTGGTATCTGAAAAATGGTTGTTCTTCCTCCAGTGAATTGCTGTTTGATATTTTCTGCAGAAGAGAATATGAAACAATAACAAGAGGGTCAAATGCTGCCCTTCTGTGGGCACATGGCCGGCTTAAGTCCGCAGCCTGCCCACCAGCATCTCACTGTGTACCTAAATCCTGTATTGATGAGAGCCCTACAGAATGTAACACAGAATGGCAGCCCTGAGTCACTAATACTAGCAGCAAGATAAGTGTACTGCATGTCACAGAAAGGACTGAATAAAAAAAATAATAAAAATACAGCAATTATTTAGAAAGGAAAAAGGCTGTACTGGCGGATGCCTACTAGGATATGCATAAACCCCTTACAGTGCAGTGTTACTCAAGTTCTTCTGAATACAGATCTCAGTTAATATCAGTTATCTTTCCCCAGATTGTTTCTTCCGTGCCCGTCTCCCCTCCGCAGCACCCATGCTCTGCTCGCACGGGGAGCCCAGCAGCCTGGCGGGCAGCTGGCAGCAGCCTCCCTGGCCCAGCCTGCCTGGGAGAAGGGAGCTTGATCCATTGTCTCACTCCTTCAGCCCAGCAAGTCTGCCACCAATGAGTAAGTGGCATTCATTTCTCAGGTGTGAATAATTCTGAGGGGACCTTTGCTTCTTCTCTTCCCTGCTTAAAACTAGTATATCCTTTTTTGGAAACCCTGGAAAAGGATGTACTTTGGTCCACACTATTCCAATGGCAAGCAAACAGCAAAAATATCTCCAATTAGTTAATCAGTGAAAGGTCTCTGATTCTGGAAACTCATCCTGCAGGTTTTGTGATTGTCTTTTTTGGGTACCTTCTTTTTGAACTATGTAGTACAGCAAAAACCCCAAACTGGAAAATTTCTGTATTATTTTCTGAGTCTGCCATTACACTACAATGTATCTTAATCAGCATTAGCTTTGTAGTATGGGTTTTTTTCCCCTGTAAAGATAGGAAAGTCATTGAAAGTCTGCTGGAGAAAATATCTATGGGAGGATTTGAGAAAGCATTTTTCTCATGAGCAGTTTAAGCTCTATATACTACTGAATGTCACCAAGTTAAAAAAAATCCAAACCACATCAACAAAAAAACCCCAAACCCACAGGAACTGCTTTCATGTGTGACATGAGAACTGTGCATAACTAGGCACCTTGTATGAAGGTTCAACCTACTTTGTGTTTTTATTATTCTTTGTATTCTTTTTTTCTTCAAGACAATGTAACACAAGTTAGCCGCACTAATCCCCTTTCACCATCTCATTCCTCTGGATACATTCAGGCTTATAATGATTATTGATTAAAAAACTTCAGAACCTAATCAATGTCAGGGAGAGATGTGGTTGAAGTTTTGCAGTATGGGGTAGTGGAACGAAGTAATAAAAAAGAAAAAAAAAAATCATCCCACAAACTCTTATTTGCTGCTGGTGGTAAACAGGTGAATACATTCATTAGGCTGAAAAGCCAGACAATGAACAAGTGAGTGAAAAAAAACTTAAATTATTTAATGTCCATAATAAATGCGTGAATCAGACAGCATTAGACTCCATCAGCAAAGAGCTGAGCGTCTTCTGTGCTGACTTCTCATTATTGACTGATTCGCTTGAAGCCCGAATTCTAAAAAAACCCTAAGCAAATATCAAAACATGAAAAAATACTGCAGAACTTTGAAGTGTTCTCACAAACTGGGCTCTCTTTCATGGTCTGCAGACCATACGGTTGGGTTCTGGTTTGGTTTGATTTTTCCTGCTTTGTTGTTGTTGCGCATGGTGGGGTCCCCGTGGGGAGGTGGTGCTGGTTGGTGCAAGAGGCGGCTGCACAGAGCCCCAGGGGTCTGAGGAGCGGTGGAAGGATGGCTGGACAGGCTTGCAGGAACAAAGGACTTCTTGTGGGTTAAGATGGCAGTTTTATTCATAAATACTTAGATTAACTTTTAAGTCTTCATAGCCTGTTCTGTAACTTTTTACATGGGTACTCATAGTCAGCTCCAATACCAGGAGTTGCACGAGCGTCAGTATTGACATTTCTGCAGAAAATGTCTCTGTATTTCAAAATCTGTGATGAATCCAAATTGGTAAACAAAGATTTTAAAAAAAAAAAAAGCCGAAATGGTTTTATTCAAAAATGTGTTAAAGCACAGCAGATAGTTGTTAAACATCTTTTTTAAAATTTCTCTTAACTTCTGGTGGTGTCTGTGCTTTGTGACATGTAGGCAGTGATGTCTAACCCGGTTTGAGAGCTCCGTGGCCACCTTGTTGTGTGCTCTGTAAGAAAGTTCAGCATTTGCTTTGCATAAAACTTTAAGATCTTCCTGGACTAGTGATTAGGCTCTGTATTGGTTCTAGCAGGGCTCAAGCCTGTCAATAAAACACGAGATTTGGGGTTGGTGGTAGAAGCTGAGCACCAGAGGGGTTAACGGCTGCCCGGGCACTGCTGGGGCTCTCCCTCTCTCCCAACAACTCTTCTTTCAGCAGATCGGTGTTTCACCACACCGCAATGTAACTCTAATCTCTTAGAACTACATTTGAGTGGTTTCCAGCTCTGGCTGAAGAGATAAAATACTTTGTACTATTTATTAGTCTGACTAACAGCAACAAATCAGTGACCACAGCTAACAACAGCAAAAGGTATTGAGGGGACAGTGAGCATCAAATACAATTTGTGAGGGCCTTTAGATGTCAATTAATTGTAGCTGGGATTCTGCTGGGGGTTTTCTTGCCTCGTGTAATCACTGTGATAAAGATAGGGTTAGTGCACAGTGGTGTGGTGTCTCCATGAGATAAGCAATGGGTTATTTCTCTTGGATGATATCCAAACGCAGCTGAATAATGCTGAACTGGATTTCCTATCCCCCGTTCCAGCCCTACGCCAGCGATGTTCGTACTGAAGAGCATCACGTACCATCTGTTAGCATGAATGCCCAAGTTGGCAGGGGATGCTTCTGATTACAATTGATCCAGGAAAATGTCCTCCCTCTGCCCCCCCAGCACAGGGCATACTGTCCAAGATTTTTGATGTACAATATGCAACTCTGCTGCAGACATAGCTTTAGATATATTCTTCTCATCGTCTTTGAGTATTTTCTGCACATTTCAGTTCTCCGTGATATAATAGCAACATTATTTAGCTGCCATTTGTTGCCCTCTGCTTTATAAGGTATTGCTATCTTATTAGGTCAGGGAATTCAATAAGGCATAGAAAGATTAAATTAGATCAAATGAAAAGTATACTTTGTAGGAAGGAAGGTCTAACTGGGAGGAGATGTCAGAACATAGAGAACAGTTTAATATTTAGAAAGGTGTGGGGTGAGGCATAAACGTCTGATTTGAAACACTGTCAGTATGGCTGCAGAGCAAATAGAGGTGTTATTGTGGTGTGTGCTGGGCCAGTTGTGACCTTTGTGACACCAGGTGACTTTAGCGGAAAACATGTCCCCAGGGAAGCAGCATTTCACTACGTTGTGTGAGGTTAACAACCCCTTGGTCCATTCATCTTCTAATTGTATTTGTTAATACAAACCAAAAACGCAAATTGTATATCGGGTGAGGAGTGATGGTTGGTCTGTCTCTGTCTTTTCGGTCTGTACTGGGATCGGGAGCCACAGAAGCTCTATATCCCACATTTAATGGTGGGCAGCTGTTCCTGGAAGTACTTAGACCCCCACGTATTCCTTGAAGTCTGTTGAATATTTATCACTGATCTCTGATGGCCATAAACCTTGCACAGCCATTTGGGTGGTTATTTTTATCTTGGCTGCTGCACTGCAGTTGGGGTTTCAATATTCAGACCAGAGGCTGAGGAGGCAAGAGGAGCAATCACTCCTGCTGGCACACATTCCCTGAATGACCATGCTGAAGTGATGAATTTAAGCTTTTGACATGTTCTTCACGGTAATATTAATAGCGGAGATTACTGCAGATGACAGCAAATTAGATAAGGCAGCGTGCCCCAATGCTTGCTGCCTGACACTGAATTAGTTTTGGCTTTAATATTTCACTTGATTGAAGAGAAGTGCTTAAAATCTGTACAGTGCCCCATATTTTTAACTTCCTCCAAGAAACAGAAAACCAGGCTTGGGCTGAATTTTGGACACTGACATGCGTGTCTGCATGATGATTGTCTTGGGAAGAGCTGATGGAGTTGCGCTGGTGTTAAGAGTTACTACCTTAGCAAATGGTGTGGAGGTCAGAAGCAGGGAGAAGTCACAACTGCTTTTTCGGTTTAGAGACCAAAGCCTGATTTGTAAACATGTATCCCAACAGCATTCAGCTAAGGGAGGTCAGTGAAAAGGCGAGTTTGTCAGATCCCTTTCCACAAAAATTCAGGTAT
Source organism: Stercorarius parasiticus (assembly GCA_013396915.1). Classification (NCBI taxonomy): domain Eukaryota; kingdom Metazoa; phylum Chordata; class Aves; order Charadriiformes; family Stercorariidae; genus Stercorarius; species Stercorarius parasiticus. The sequence continues at coordinate 846,499 of VWZL01005928.1, read as the reverse complement.
GGAACTCTATGGTGTTGGTGGTAGGGCTTGAGGTTTTTTTCAGTTTGTTTTTCCTTGCTTTGTTTGGCAGAGGGAAGCAAGGGACAGCTTTTTGTCTTCTGAAGTTGATTCAATGCAGATTTTTGTCGATACAAAAGCCAGAGTAGCAAGGAAATGTCATCCTTGAAAGTTAAGTTGCTGAAAGGCATATTGTGAGGACCTCAAAACACTTAATGAGAAGGCACAACCAAAGAGGAAACTTAAGGAATTTTCTTTTGTACTGGGTGAGCTGTCGGGTGACATTCGTGCCATTCTGCACTGGAATGCCAGGAGCGGGCTGGCCGTGATCCCTTGGGCCTTGGTGTCTGGGAAAACTGGTCTGTACGGGTGGGAAGACACACCCATCACAGTCACTGTCTCTAGTTAAACCATCTCTCCTAAAACTGTAAGAAACTGGAGTGCTTTGCGGAACCTGGTGTGAAGGTATCCAAAGTGGTTTTAAGAAGGCAGGGCACTGTACCTGAGCAAAAAACATCCGTTTTCTATGTGGTCAACAGCCATGGCAGCAGTTTCCGTGCTTGTGTGACTGTTTGGCTTCAGGATCCAGAGCTCATTTTGTTACATTTGCATTTGTCCCATAGTCTGCGTGTTGTGCCATGCTGTAGGTATACCTCTGATCTCCAGATGGAAGGTAGGCTGAATTATAGGACCCAAGAATGATATCAGTGCTGCTTTGCTAGAAAATATCAGCTGTTTTTTCTTGACTGCTGTTGATCAGACCCAGGCGGGTGTATCCACTCAGCTCAGCTGCAGAGTACCCATTAATTTGATGAAAATTTCGTTTAAAAATTTGTTCTCACAACATGACCAGTGATAATTAACTGACAACAGCATAGCTCTATTGCGCACAGCTTATTTGGAGATGGTGAGTCCTTGCAGCAGGAAGAGGTGAGCGCAGCAGCACTGAGTCCTGCTGGGCTGCTTTATTTTTGTTGAGACATTGCCTGAAGGAAAAAGTTTACAGTGAAGTTCCACCTGCTCTGGTTTTTTGTTTGTTTTGTTTTGCTGATGCTTTGCTTTTGACAAAGGATTTAAATACTTCATCATTGTTTGAATGTGGAAAAGTCAGCATTGTTTTACCAGAAAAAGGCAGCACATGATCCTGGACCAAAACTGAGAACATCAATTCGTACATAATTTATGCATTATTTCTGTGGACCTGACCCCCATGCAGGCACTGGCCATTCTCCTTATTTGAGACACAAAAATTGCAGAGAGGGGCTCTGGTAAAACCATGTTTTGACTTCCCTTATATTTTCATTTAGAAAATCTGCTCCCATTGAAGCTTGAAAAAGCACCCAAAAGTACAGATATTATTAAGAAGCCCTCCTTTGAATTACTGTTGGGTTTTGGAGGGATTTTGTCACTACCCTCAGTTAACATCTAGTTGTTACAAATTGCTGTGATTGAGCACGAGCTCCTGTAGCGTCAGAGAAGCGATCTCCAGGAGTCACTCTAGTGCCTGGGGATTGCCATGGCACACGAAACAGCTGCTGTCTCTCATGGCAAATGCAGAAACAGGATGATTTCTGCAAGTTTTGCATAGTTCTTATTGGACCCATAACTTAGTGAAACTGATAGGGCTGGAAAAATAGATACAAACCCCTTTGTTTTGCTGAAACTTAAAAGGAACCTAATAGAGTTTTCAGTGTGTTGAGAGTAGGGAAGTTTATATTAATGACCTAAATTCTTCTGGTATTTTTTGTGAATTGATGAATGATTTATTTGCACGTACATTTTCCCTGAGTGCTCATTTCCATAAATATAAAAAGAATTACAAAGGCTTTTCTGGATTTGTAGAGGACTGGTAGATGATCTCTCTCTGTTGTTAAATACTACATGTTTTTAGACAGCTAGCATGACTCTCTTAGCTGGACGGGTGTTTTGCATCTCTCTGAAGTCCTGGCTGGCATCAGCTGCAGACAGCATGGTGGTTCTTGCGGAGCTTAAAGCAGAATGGTAGGTTACACAGTCCTAGTTTAATGTAATCAACCAAGATAATACCGGTATAAATATGATTATTCGTTACACACTCCATAGATTGGTCCCATATTGACTTAAGCAGATCCATTTATTCATCAGTTTTATTTAACTACAGCAAAAATGTATATAAATGGCCTAAAAGCACTTTCTTCTGCCTGACTGAAATATCAGTTTTTCTTTGAAAAAAGAAAATGAGAATAGCAACTAAAGGCTTCTAACAAATGCTTTGGGGCCTTTGGGCCTGTTTGGTCCTCCCTGTAGGTCACTGCAATTCAGTGCCTGGTGGGTACATTCAACTATGTGCTGTGCGCCTTTCTCCAGCTCTCGCGCTCTCTGGCCATCCCCAGGGGGAAAGGACTGAAAAAATTTATTTCTTCCTAGAAACAGACCCTGAGTGGAAAGATTGTAACTCTTCTTCCTTTTCCATTTTGAGATGGTGACACTGAGGATTGAACAAAGGCGGGAAGTAGCTCCGAAGCCCTGCAGACATTACAGTCCCTGTGTAAATAGATGAACCAGAGAAACCTGTACCCAATAGTGAATGTTTGGGGATGGATGAGAGCTGCTTGTTGAAGGGCCTGATTTTCAGAGCCAGAGGAGAGGAGTGTTCAGCAGGATGCAGTATTGAGTGTAACCCTACGGGCAGTATACTGTTAATGATAGCTCATGCTCATATGTGACTGCAAGGTTTGAGTCAGCCACATCTGAATAAATGTCTTGTGGAATAAGCAGGTGGAAAGCAAGTTGCTCTCTCCCAGGTTCACCTCCTTGGAGAGGCCAAGACAGATCTGACATGGTATTAATGGCCCTTCGAAAATCCCATCCAGAAAACAGAGCTTGACATCTCTGGTGTTTCTTAAAGGTATCTATAACTAAGGAGCAAGAAACAGCAGCTAATTTCTTCTTTACATTGTTTTTAGGTAGAATGATAGTGCCACCTCCTTGCACCATGGGAGGAACACGGTGGTCTAGTGTGCCTGCCTTGCTCCTGTACCCGGTGTTGCACGTTAAGAAAAGCTGCCCATTGCCGAGATCCCCGCTGCCCACACCACTGACCCTCTCCAGCACCAAGGTGACAGTACTGGCAGCCCCTGTGGTGATGCGAGGGTTGGGCTGGCAGTCAGAGGATGTCTCGCAGAGTCCCTGCCCTCCAAATAATAACGCCCAGGAATTGGTATCAAATAAAGTCAGTCGCTCTGCCTTTGGCAAACCCACCTCAAACTCTTGCGGTGCTGAGCCTGTGGGGGTGGCAGTCCAGAGAGACTCACGTTTGGTTTTTGCTTGACTGTTGTTAAGCATGGTATGAATTTGAGTCATGTATCATTTATGAGCATGATCCCCTCTGCAAAGCTTCGTGGTATTTAGCTTCTAGCATCTGTGAATGGGCTGTATCTGAGGACCTGAGATAGTCTTTATTGAAGGCATTCAGTAGCGCCTTTTTAGTTGCAAGCCAGCTTGTCTTGGTCCCACTTAGGAGAAATTGTGCAAAAGTTGAAATCTGCGTTAGAAGAAATGCATGTAAATGCCATTATATTTTCCCTTGACATTTTTTTTCTTTTATTTTTTTATTGAGTACTTTTATTTATCCTGGCTTAGGGACATGGGCTATGTTTGCTACTTGATGTGTTTACAGAAAAACCTGTGAATGTGATTTCAGACAGCCTTTGGCTTCATGGTATTTTAGTGCTTTTTCAGAATCATTTCAATCCATAAATTTACACTGGGATCTATAAGCTCAAGTCTCATTGATTTCAGTGACAGATGCATGAGTGCACCTGTGAATTGAATCAGAAATAAGGGGCTTTAGCTATCGGCAGAGGGGAGATGTCCTCGTTTCCCTGACAGCTTGATTTGTTTCTGCAAATCATTCTTCCAGATGAGTGAAAAAAGATCCTGCTTATTACATGAGTATATGCAACACAATAACTAAACATCCTATTCCAGATAGGAAATTGCAGCTATGGCTTTTAAGTCCTGGATGTTTGCTATTCTGGCAAAAGAAGCACCTGCCTTCACCACACTTCATAAGGCACTCGCTGCAGAGGTTGCTCTGGAGTATCTGGGAGTAAAGGAATTTCTCAGCCTCATTTGTTTCCCTGTCTCCAGGTACATGAAAAGCTTGATTAAGAAACGTCGGGAAAATACGGTTTGTGAAATCAGCTTGCGTGTGGAAAATATCTAATTCCATCTCTGGGCTGGGAGCTGGGTTTCCCAATCAGAGGACAACTGTTAATCAGAGTCCATCTATCTCAGAGCCTTAGGACTAACAGTAACACATTCACAGCCATGAATGTGCCTCCTTTCAAGGAGTGCAGATGAGTATGCCTAGGCTGTACATGCTCTTCATTCAAAAGTAGGTTTTATTATACTGGGCAAATTGCCTTCAAAACACAGGGAGTTTCTGTAACATTGCTATTTGTTCAAATCCTTACTGTAGTAGCAACCAGATTGGCTTGCATGGCTTTTAAATAATTCATGCCTTTGCACTGGGCTCTGTTCTTCCAGAAAACAAGACTTCCATATAACAATTCTTATAGACAGTCTGTCTTAATTGTGGTAGCTATCCCTTGTCATCAGTGATTGTGTTGTTTGGTCCCTAAAATCCTTTGGTTTCTTTCTGGGACTTTGGATTCGAGTGTTGCCAGGGATACCTGTGGAGAGGAGGTCCCTAGGACTGTGCTCACATCTTGCTTGGGGAGGTCAGGCAGGTCTGGCTCCTTAGATCCCCCTCAGCTGGAGGGGGACACTCTCGGCACTGTACCCTTGAACCTGTGTGCACCCCTATGTATTGCAAACAGCGGTTTGCAGCAACTTCGTTAGTAAAATCATGGCAGTCAAACTATTTATGAAGCTCTTCTGATGCACCAGGTAGAGAGATGCACTCCGAGCCTATCAGGTAAGTAGATAATAACAATTTAATCGTGACGGAGGGTCCACAAGGACATTTTGGTGACACTGAGGTTGTGGTAACAGGATTGGTTCTTTGTGAGACCGAGATGGAGGTGAGAGATGGACCAAAGGAATGAAGAGATGGGGATGCTACAAAGCCAGAGCTTAACTAATGTTAATTTGCTTTACATGAGACATTCACAGCCCCTGCCATGTTGGGCAGGGAGTGGAAGATGCATTTACAGATTAAGTGAATGTTGCCACTTAAATCTCCCAATCCAGGCCAGGAGGGGAAAGGGAAGGTCTGGAGCTGAGCACACTGAACTTAAGTCCTGGGTCACTGTGAGCAGCTGAGAAGGGAAACCCGAGGTTGGAGTAAACAATCAAGCTGAATTGGGATTTTGTGTTTTATTTGTGCTCACTCATTTCTTCTCGTAATAGAATTGCTAAAACAACCTTTACCTGAAATATTAAGCCCTAAAGATTTGCTGCCACGGTAAATATTACACTTGAATTGATTAGGTGCACTTCAGAAATCAAGCTGCATTGTTAACAGAGGAGCGGTGCGTATTTTCAATGTTTATCGTACTGTATTAGGTGTTTAATTAAAAAGAGGTTCCCAGAGGATTAGCCAGCTTCATGTTGATGGCAGAAGCAGATCTGTTAGCAGTTTTTGGCAGGTAATTATAATGTGGAACTGGATGGCTTGAGCTGAATATTTTATGATAGCAGGTCTAGTTGGAATGAAGAGAAATGTAATCACTCTTTTTGCTAGGGGGAAAAAAAAAAATCAAACAAGTACACACACCTGTTTGCTTCTGCAGGTTTGCTAGCTTGGTAAATTAGGAAGGAATTAGTGTCGATATTATCCAGATTACTGAGCTGAGCCCCACAGAGGGGAATGTGGGAGTTGGCTGATGGCTTTCACTGCTCGCAGTCTGCACACACCTGCTCCCGCATGCTCCTCGGGGAGCCGGGGGGATTTGACTGCTGTTGTCTGCTCTTATGTTAGATTAAGCCGGATCAGCGGGACAGGATGTAGCCCTGCATGTAAGAGGTAGAGCATGGCTGGAAAAGAAAAGCATCTTCCCCTCCTTCAGCAATGCACTGCCTGTCCAGGTGTGATTTTCAAGAATCTTCTTGAGATCAGAAGAGGCTTTACCCAGTGTAGCGACCATCAGCTGATCCATTTGATATCCCTGTGGCTGAGCAAACGTGGCCCTTATCAGCGCGTGTTGATCTTAATACCACGTGTGGCAGCAGGTAAATGGTGTGAGAGGAGACAAACAACAATTTGGAGAGCGGGGCAGGCGTGGAGCAGCCTTGTTTCCAAGACAGCCTCAACCCAGACCTCTCGCCACTAAGCTGCTCCTGCACAAGGGCTTCCATGGCAGATCTTTCGGACAGGCTGGGTATGGCATGCGCCATATCCATTTGCTGCTGCTTGTGTTGCTCAGAAAGCTGTAAATTAATAGGTCTTACTGGATCAGATCATTAATCCTCTAAGTTCAGCAGCCTCCACCGGTGGCTAACACCGGAGGTCTCACAGGAGAGCAGAGGAACCTGCTCCGGCTGTGCTGCTGGGAATCTTCTGTATGTTATCGGCCTGCAAAACAAAGTATTTAGTCTAATGACTCTCCCAGGAGCAAACTTGTGCGAGGCATTTGTGAATGCAGAATTTACTTAACGCGCATCTATCTAATCGCTGAGTGACTCCATGAAAATGGGGGAGCTCAAGAGAAAAGTGGGAGAACTCAACCCTGTATTGACAGGTTTGTTAGCATTAGGGTCTGAATTAACTAAAAATATAAACATATATTTTTAATTATTCTGACTGGGTATTGACTGCAGCATTAGCTGTCCCTGCACGATGGGGTGTTTTTGCACGAGAGCACAGGTTTCCTGGCCATGCCCGGGGCACATGCAGCAGTAGGAGCAGCCAAATCCAGGACATTGTTGCTGAAGCTGCCCGTGAGCACTGACAGGGGAGTTTAGAGAAGCCCTGAAACATTGGGCTCAGCATTTTATAGGGATTAGGCTGAATGAGCTGATATAAGGAGAAAACAGATGGGAGAAAGCATTTATGAAGCAGCTGCCTGTTAACCAATAATTTGGTACATTTCCTTCAGTTCTTTTCATTAAACCGCAATATGTGGATGTCTCATTTTCTGTGAGATGCCTTGAATGTTCAAAGGACTCGCCTATAATTACACAAATGCTGAAAGAGCAGATACATGCACTGTGTCAGGAATAGTTCTCTCTCTTTGTGTTTTGGAGTACAACAGCCTAATACAGCACCCTTCTTCTACACCCATCTCTTCTTTCCAAATTCTTTTTAACAATTAACAAGGTAATGAGATGAACTGATGATTTGCAGTGAGTATTGTTTAAATCTGAGAACTCCCGATGGAGGGTTTGGTTTCAGGTCCTAGACCTGTTGGTGGCAGCTCGGTGTGGTAGCCCAGGATTTATCAATGTATAGAAGAAAACTTGCTTGATTGTCCATGATCTCTGTTACAGGAGAGAATTTGAGCTTTCATTCTGTTTATAGCCAGATACGGTCACATCTTCTTTGCAACACTCTAAGACCCCTTGTACCTGCAGTTAAAAATATAGGACTGAATTTTTTGTAAGAATTGAAAATGGTAACACTTGTTTTCCTGACTTTGTTGCACAGTTTGTTAATGATGTTATGTTAATGATATTATGTTAATGACTCAAACTTTCCCTCTTGCCTGCCCACCTCAAGTTCCTCACCAAAATGTGAGCCAGCTTTGTCAGGGTTCTGTGCCGTGGGATTAGCAGGGAGAGGCCACGTCATGCAGAGCACATCCATCCCGGAGCGGGAAGGTGAGACTGGCTTGGCTGTGCTTGCCTGGCCAAGGAGCAGGGAGGGAGGTGCTCTGAAGCTCCCGTCCTCATTCCTGGTCCTCTAAATCCACCTGTAGGATATTTGACTTGCACCTGTCCCAGGCAGCAGAAGGGAACATCATTCCTAGTGTTTGGGGTTAATATAAGCTGTTCCCTTAGTGACTGTGCGTACAGAGGGATTGGGTGCTGAATGAGAAGAGGTGCTCTGAGTACACTGTTAAATGACAAGAAATTATAACGGATTCCAGGCAGAAGGGCCTTTTGTATGCTAAGACGTAATACACCATCTTTCAATAGGCAGTAATGGTAAGCAAGCCTCTCTGTTAATGTTTCAAGTTTTCATGGTGTGAACTGAGGCCTCGGTTACCAAGTCCGCCTGCAGGAAGCTTGCATGATTTTCAAATTGAGGTGAAAAGAAAACCCAGCCTTTACACACAAAGTAGGTGCTGCCTGGTGTGGAGTCCTGCTAGGCACCTCGGCTTTTCAGATGCCCTGAGATCGACTGGAAAGGAAAACTTGAATTTTTGTAACCTGTACCCACTTGATCTTCCAGAAAAATTTCCAGTGTGTCTCATTCTTTCTCTGGTTTTTGATTTTAGAGTCAAAGGGAACAACAGTCAAGTGCTGGTAACTGTCAGAACTTCGTTAAGATGAGTACAGTCCCATGGAGCTGTGACAGTTTCTACCAATTAAGGAGTACATTGAGGATCTCCTTAACCTTCTAGTGCCGTGAACTCAAGAAATTGATTTCAATTATTTCTGAAAACTTTAAAGATATTAATGTCAGAAAATAGTAATTTTCTTGTGAGCTTCAAGTGGGGTTATGTGCAGACATGGTAGTGCAGGGGTGTGGAGAAAGTCAGTTTATTAGTGTCCGTCTCCCTCATCAGACAGCCTGCTTCATCTTCTAATGCTGAGCTCCGCACTTGCCTTGTTGATGACCCAAATTAATCATTAGCCTCTTATTAGTCTTGTTCATTAACCTTATTAGTTTTTAGAGATCGTTAGGGAGTCTGAGACAAACTGAGGATGCCGTAGCCTCTTGTGCCAGCCAGGTCCCATGTTTGTGCTGCACCCAGAGAAGCTCACGAGAAAGCTGTACTCTCCAGTGAACAGCACAGGAGAGTGGCTTTAACCGCTTGGGTTGTCTTTGCTCCCCAAACACACCTTATTTCAGCTCTTCTGTCGGTGCTAGCAGCCCACCCAGCTCCGTTGTGCTTTACTCTCCTGAGCTGGAAGCCGGGACCCGCAACCTCATCGCAGGCAGCATTTCCACACTAAGAGCAGTGGGAGGTTTGCGTGTGCGAAAGGGTCTGGCTCCTGAGGAACGCAATTACCATTGATCAGGCAGAAACAGAGATGTGTGCTTTGAGTTTAGCTTTTCATGCCGGTATTGTTATCTGCTGAATTCATTAACTCTGCAGTGCAGCTCAGGGTGCTTTAAAAATTTAAATGGAATTGACTGAAAACCAAAACCTAAGTACAGATGAGTGTTATTTACCTCCAGTACTCCCTATAATTCTTAGTCTGGAGCTAAAGCAGCAGTAATTTTTCCCATCTCCTCTGTATAATGGTCTTCTGCATTAAAACTTAGCTTGGGTGTGTGCCTGCATGTCCCTGAAGAAAGGCAGGATCCACTTGCACAAGGGGTAGGGCCAGTGCAGAGGAGGAGCTGGTAGCGAGGCAGGCAGTGGTGCTCAGGAGAGGTGAGACTGATGTTTTTCTGATGGCCACACCAGCCTGTGGCAGGTTAAAAAGCTGCTCGGTCTGCGTGCTGTAGGGGCTGGTATGAACAGAGCTTTGCTTTGAGCCACAATGCTTGTACCACGTGTTTCTCACACAAAGTCTCCAATGGTTTCTGATGCTGGAGCTCTTCTTTCTGTATAGGTACTTGTAGAAAGTTTCTCCTCTGGCTACTGCCTGTATATAACCTGTTTTCATGGCACCTGTAGCAGTTTTAACTGTCCTTGAGGCTTTTCTCCTGTTTTCCAGGAGAAGTGGAACCAGGGAAGTGGTTGAGGCACCATCCCTGGAGGTATTTAAAAGATGAGTAGGCATAGTGGTTAGAGATATAGTTCAGTGATGGTTTTTGTCAGAGTTAGGTTGATGATTGGACTAGATGGTCTGAAAGGTCCCTTTCAACCTAGGCGATTCTATGATTCCCCACCAGCAGATCAAGTTGGTTGGACTGAACTGGAACATGCAGAAGTTGTTACAGAGGGGTGACGGGTTGGCACGCAGAGAGGGGTATCTCCTGGAAGGCTCCTTTTTAGAGGAAATCAGGCCCCTTTTCCTTCTCCTTTCTGGTCATTTGCAATGTCTCAAGACTGAAAAGGTGGATGTTTACAAGGTGGGAACATGCAGCCGAAGAACAGGGGCTGAGCCTCAGCAGACAATTTCTCCCCATCCTGCCTTTCATGCTGTAGGGAACATTGCAGCTGAACAGCATTATCTGTGAGCTGGGCAGACTGGTGATGGAGGAAGCCTACACTGTGCTAATAGGAAAATAGTGTAAAAATAAATTCTTCCCATTTTTCAATAATACCATCCATATAGCTAATGGAGCTTAGGCAGAGACCAGAGTCATGTTGGCAGCCTGATCTTTCCCAGTGCATTTAAAGGTGTCTCAGGCAGTGACATGGTGCCCACACAGTGAGGAGCTTTTCTGTTCCCTTCTGCTCCGTTCTCATGTTACTAGAAAATTACTGATTGTGCAGAATCTGGAACAATGGATATATAACTGGATTAACAGAGACAGCACATTGTGCAATCAATATTTTTTCTTCCCATTCCTGGCGACAGAAATAACAAAATTCAACTAGGGACAAGATAGTGCAACTACAAAGCTGATGCAGGATTTACCAAGATACCTTAAATGTTTCTGCTGTGATTGCAGGTATATGATTACTTCTTAATGCTTGCATCAGGTAGCCTTACTGTATGCATTGGACAGGATATTTACAATTCTTCTCAGTCACCATATTTTGTAAGGCTAGAAAGAAAAAAATAGTCATAAGTGATATTTGAGAAGAATATAAAGCTTAAGATACTTACGGTCAAATTTTCAATAGCTCTAAATGCTGCTCACAGGACTCGGACATTGTTGGCCTCAGCAGAAACTAAGCACTCCCTGCATCTGAAGCTTGAGTGCCTATAGTGCTAGAGTTGCTTTTTTAACCATTAATTAAAATGTTCTGTTAAAATACTAAAATCTTAATAGATATTCTGCAGTTGGTATAATTAATTATCACATTTATCTAACTGAAATTGGGACTTCATGAGAGTAATGGTATGCCTCTACATCACAGCCTTATTGCCTGGATACGGAAGGTTATTATCAAATCCAGTTATATGTAAGCTAGTTACATGCCTGAAATATTAGTGCATGACACTGCATTTCTATAATCAAAGATACATAGCTTGTTGAAACTAAGAAAGATGTATGCAGTCCATGCTGGGACTGATTTGTATCTTCTTTTTTTTTTTTAATATATATGCTACTGTTAAGCAAACTGTTTCTTTTCATTTTGTAATTTTTTAGATCCTGTTTAATCTATCAAGCTATGTTAGTCCTGAAGCAGTCCTGAATAGATAAACAAGGGAAAAATAGCGGTTGTCCTTTCTTAAAAGGGCTGAGCTTCTCTTTTGTGTTTGGAACAGGACTTTTCAATGCCATTCAAAGGCATTCATTCTAAAAGATGAGAAATTTCCAATAGCCAGTGGTAATTCAGTACCAGAGCTGTCTATAACAAGAGAATAATCATAAATAGAATAGCGAACAATAAAGCATCTCCGTAGTGTCATTTTATTGTTGTGGAATAAAATAGAGAAAGATGGTCCATATGTAAGGTGTCAACATAGCCATGCTAGAAGGCAATTTGGGAACATTTGAGTCTCAAACTGCCATTTAAGAGCAAACCTCTTCCCGTTAAAAGACATGAGTGCTAATAAGCATTAAGAAAATTAGCGTGATGAAAATTAGGCTGACCAAGGGAAAAAGAAACTGTTATTAACAGGAGCATCTCTGAGTTTCACTGAATTCATTTATCAGGTCTGGCAAATACCTACATCCTACCGGGATTACCTGGTCAGGAAAGTGGTCAGAGGAGGGATGCTGTATGCTCCTGCCCCAGACAGCTCCGCACTTGGTTCAGAGGGGCCATGCACAGATCACGGGTCTTGCAGGTAGCATCAGTGAGAAGGGATCGGTGTCGCCTCCTTTTAAATACTGTTCTCCACTGAGATTTTGGAGAGAGGAGTGTGAATTATTGCACAAAACATAGAGACATCCTGCGGGTAAGGAAATCTTTAGCTCCCACTGTGTTAGCTATTTCTGTGCTATGCTGAGCACAGATTTCAAATGTAATGTGGTAATTTCAATAGAAAGCCAGCTAAGAGCAAGAAGGTAGCAGTCACACTATCAAAGGCTTACATGCCACATTGGCCCTAATCCGTACAAAAATGAATGCCCAACAGCTTGGTTGACACAAAGGTCCTGTTCCTCTTACTCCAGCTGCTGTACCTTTTAGGGCTGAGTGCAGTATTCTTCTGCTGAGCCCATTTTTCCTCCAAACCTTTAATACATAAAGCAACAAAAGCACCCCTGGCAGGCACCTGTATTTCCTCCTGTCTTCCTTCCTGTTTCTGCACAGGGGAAACGCGTGTCCCCTACCAGTTCCTCACAGGAGTGACCCTGCTCCATAGCTGGCAAAGGGTTTGAAGCATCCCGTTAGCATCCTTGGGCCTGACAACCGGGGGGAAGGAGGCAGGACCAATTTCTTCTGCTGCTCAGGTTAAGAAAAAGCCAGGGCACAAGCTAGGCCTTAAGGCAAGTCTGCAAGAGTGCTACAAGTGTTACTGCGGGGGCTTTGTGAGTTCATAGCAGAGAGCTAAATGACCACATATAGCTTTCCATATAGGATATTTTCATAAGAAAGCCAGAACAAAGAAAACTAGTGATGTGTATGCATGGATTACATAAATATTCTGGGCATTTCTACCCATTAATATCAGTTGTAATCATTAAAATTACAGCTTAATTATCCACTTGGGCACAGGTACAAAATAATAATCCTGCCTCACTTGTCAAAACTGAGATGATGGCTGATGGCAGCCGTGTGATTCTCTGCCCCAGCCACGATTTTCATTAACTCTGGCAATGTGACAACTGCCAAGTCCTGCTATTGACAGAAACTCCATGGTAAATTTGCTGAATTTCTTGGCTTGTGCTGCTACTCAGCTGTGTTATAATGCAAATATATTTTAATGAATCCCAGGAGTCAAATGATCTCTACTGTAAAGACTATTCCATAACTCTTCAGTCTTATACAATGTATAGAAATTAGTCATTTGGTTCTTGAAAGGAGCAGAGAATGCGTTGAGTTCGTGGCCCCAGTGATGCATGGTTCAGTGCCCATCATGATATGATCATTTATCAGTGACAATACTGGAGGCAGTTTTTAAATTCAGCACCTCTGCCATTTCTGAGATGAGCATCACCTGTTACTGGGAGAACTGTCAACTGCTGGGTACCAAGCCATTCGTTACATCTTTTTATAATTCTTAATATCAGTTCAGCTCTTTTTCAAACAAGTCTAGCTTACTTCTTTAATCACTATATAATCTTCACATAGGCCCACACCCAATAATACATATATATATGGCTCTTGTTAATTTGAAAGGAGTTACATTTGCATAGCAGTGAAGATTAGGAAGATTAAATGTCTTAATCATATTCTATATTTTCATTATTTTTGATACTCCTAAGGAAGGGCAGGAAAAAAACCAGGTTGCTTTCTCAGATAACATTTTGAAAGCATCCTATAGCTAGGGGAGAGAGCTTGAGTTCTAGGTGTGATGAAGAAATTCGTATTTTTCGCCAGTACTTATGGTAACACAACTCTGACTAATGAAAATTAAAATTTGACACACTATATACACTGCCAGAAATGACTGCGCAATATTAACAAAAGCTAACAAATACTAGCAAATACCATGTGTGTGACTGTTACTGTGTTCCACTCTCTAACGGCCATGGCAGACTCTCTGGAGATGGGTTTGGGAATGTCAAATATTGATCCGAATCTTTTATTACTCCTTTGGTGGATTTAGCACCTTATGTCTATTATCTGCTCTTAACTTTATTTAGCCTATTGTTGCAGCTTTGAAAGATAGGTTGTTGGGTTTGCCAAGCGTGACTGATTCCTCTTCTACCTTTTAAAGAGTTTATTGGACTGCAGTGTATTACTTTAATTCAGAGAGATTATTGCTAGTACCCTTTTTGAATTACATGTACAAGGCTAATGGATCATTTCAGATGAATGTAGGTTGTAAATGGAGAGGCGCTGCTGATGGTCTTCTAGGCAAACACACGGCTGTGGATAATGAGTTACTACTCTCTCTTATGATGAACAAAGCAAGTTTTCACTTAGTTTTAGCCCTTAAGGATCCAGTAGGATACAAGCAGGTTCACAATAAGTAAAGCAAAAAGAATCAATATAACTCTGTGAATAGGACTTTTTCAGACAGAATGAATGTATTATCCTTGAAATAATTATTTTGATAGACTCCCTGTGGCCTACTGAAGATGTGTTTGGGTTTGCATTCATGCAGCTGGATCAGGTAGATATCCATCAGCCCTGGATAAACACATTATCCGTAGTTGTCTTTCCAGGTGACAAAGCCCATCAACTTTTAATGTCGTTGATTATTAAGGAGCTTTTGATGCATTCGTGCTTCTCCTGGGCTGAGGAATGAAATGCCCATAACATTTAACATAGTAGCTTGACATTTAAATGTCAATTAAAAGCCTTTTCTTAAGCTGGTACCATTTCTTGAGGGACGCATGTTTCATTATTGGGACAGCCTCACAAATAGCTAGATAATGTGACTGTGATTTCAGGTCCTTGCCACAGTTTTGCTCTATAAAGAGAGAATTTAAAATTAATTATTCCCAGGATGTGTAACTTATAGAGTTGGTAACGCCTGGGACAGCAGCCATTGCGTGCCCAGGCAGGCTGTGGGGACAGGCACCGAGAAGGTTTGACCAAGTGCATTGGAGAACCACGACCCTCTTATGAAATATTGCCAGGAATACTTGTGAAAATTACATTTGTTTTCCAAACACTTAAATTGCTATTGAGCAAAAATCTGCTTGGAAACAATAAAGGGCCAGAGCACCTTATCCTGTGATCACAGGATAACCGTCCTTAGTGACCACAGACCATACACATTGGTAGCTCTGTTTCATCTTTTGAAGGTTGTTCCTGAGGCCAGTGCAGGGCAGAAAGGAAAAGGGGTAAAGGAGGGGCGTCTCTGGAGGCCACCAGCCAACACGGAGCAGCTTGCAGAGCTGCTCCAAGTCTTTATGCTCGAGCACAGGAGGCTGCATTGCAGGTCTGCCAGCAGGCCTTGATGCATCCTTTGCCCCCGTGGTTTCTCTTGGGGCAGTACCACCTGCGCAGCTCTCAGCAGTTGTCTACCATGCAGAGGCAATGTTCCTTCTCTTTCTCTTATTGTGGTTTCTTCTTGCATTGCAGGTCTGCCTGCAGGCCTTGGGTCTGCCTGCAGGTCTTGACGCATCCTTTGCCTCCATGGTTTCTCTTGGGGCAGTACCACCTGCGCAGCTCTGAGCAGTTGTCTGCCATGCAGAGAAGCAATGTTCTTTCTCTTTCTCTTATTATGCCATAAAACAGTTCCGGCTCTCCTGCGGGGAAAATAGCAATAGAGCCAAGAGCAAAATTTGCCCTTCTTGTTTTCTGTTCAACAGCATTCTCTTTTAATTTTTAATGATTACAAATTACCCTATTCATGAGGCTTTGGAATAATGAATAATGTATGCACGTTTGGTGGGGGACAAGTGATGTCATCTGTCTTTTTCAAATCTGAGATTATAATGTTAGATCTAGTACTGACAGTTTGAAATCCTTTATAAATGAATTAAATTGCTTTGTAATATCTAAAAAGAATGGGCTGTACTTGATCAAAACTGTACCTTTCTGAGGGAATAAATAAACTAATAATACGATTGTTAATTTCATTATTTGACGTCTGGAATCAAATTTAGAAAGAAAAAATTGAACACAGGTATGAACTCCTGTTTCTAACAGTTGTTTTATCCCAGGATGATCTTGGGTTCCCCTTCCATAGGAGAGTGGCTGGGTTGCTTTGAGAAGAAGCCTGATATACAATGCAAGCTAAAGCAGACAAGCCAAGGAAGTTAACCCAGAGCCTTCCAAAAACTACTTTGATTGAAGTCACTTTGAGTGAACTACTTTGATAATACCACGGTGCTGCCGGGCCGTTTTTGTTGTATGTTGAAGGTTACGCTCAGTTGACCAGGGATCATTTCTTACTGGGGCACTGCACTAAGCGGAGTTCGCTGTGAATTAATTGATGTTAAAAGTACATTTCCAAAGGTTGTTTCTTTCTGCTTGCTGAAAAGCATCCTCAAAAAATAGAATAGATGGTTCCTTAGTCTGTCCGTCCACAAATGCTCACTAAGACACGACTAAGAATTCTCCTCACCCTGATTCAAAAATACCTTTAAAATACCTTTGAGCCTTTAAAATGCCCAAATTATTTGTGTCTTCCAGGGGCAAATATCATCAGTTCTTGTCTAAAAATGTTTCTGCAAGGAAATCTGTGCCAAGTCATTGGCACATGCTGGCAAGTTAGAGGTGTCAGTGCTCCAGGGACCGAGGAGATGCCCTGTTCGTTTTTACAGTTTGAGCACCCTGCGCTACACTCCCTGCTTATGTTGTCTCGCAGATAAATTCCAAACAAGTCAAGCTAATTAGGAAATAAGAATGATCTGAGACTACAACCATTTGAGATTTCAAAATACATACTTTTCCATACTCATACTGTTATTCCATCTTTTTTATTATCTCGTCTATGGGTTAGCATGGCAAGGATGTGATGGCAAAGTATGAAACAGTTGGGTTCTTTTCAAGCTATGCCAATTGTTAACTTTCCTCTGTTTGCAAAGGAAATAAAGCCTCTGGTTTATTAGTCTGGAGTTCTGAGGGGTTTGTTGGTTTTTGTTTTGTTAAGCTTTTTCTATCAGAAATAGAATTTCCTGATTTATATTGGATCCTAAGTCATGGTTGGATCCTAGAATGATGCAGAAAGCGAAGGGGATCTCTCCTTTCATTTGCAAGTCTTTCCTTGTTTAGGACAGCATTAACTTAATATTAAACCAAGATCTAATGAATAAAATTGCTCTAAGATGTAAGCTGTTAGCATGGGGGCGAGGGGGAAGGATAGGAAAGCGGGGAGCAATCTGAATGTTTGGGCTCAAGTCTGGAAAGTAAGAGCTTGAATTTCTCTATTTTATTTATTTATTGTTTATTCCACCTGTGCAGTAATTTTTAACACTGCCACAGTTGTTGTTCAATGTGGCCAATATTGACCCCATTCTTAGTGACAGTGCAAGTCATCAAGTCTTTCACTCTTTTGTTTCCCATATTATATTTTACATAAGGACTATTAAAATATAACTATTCACTCAGGTGCCATCTATGCTAAACAGAAATGCAAATCACTATCCTAAAGGCAGTTCAAAGAAACACTGAATAGTGTATGCTTTTTAATCACCTTCTTGTTACTTTTACAATTAGCAACAATAATTAGTACCATTAGCAACAACTGTGTGTGGTTTTAATTTGGCAATATATACTGCGCTGAGGGAAAGGGTCAGGGCGCAATATTTAGAAACACAGGAATGACTATATGAAATGAGAGCAATGACGTTTTAGCATTCAAATTAATTTTGTGTTGGGATGATTTGAGACCTCTTACAATTCTGTAAAATGCTTAGATTTATAAAATGCGGAGCAGGCCTGTGGGCAGAGCAAGCAGCTGCACCGTGGAACGTGGGTATAAATCTGGGTGTGCTTGATTTGCCCCAGGATTTGCCCTGTTGTTGCCTAGATTCTGGCTAGGGACCCGGGCTGTCCATCAAGCCTGTGAGCAGTATCTTAAAGGTAGTTCAGGAGCAGACCTAGTAATGCAGATCCAGGAGTTAATCCAGTTCACAGGAGTAAAACAATAAGCAAGAAAGTATTTTGCAGTATTAATGGAGTTCAGACATATGCTCAGAATTTGCACCTCTGGGCCATGACTAAATTAACCTAGGTTCTGAGCCTGTCCCTGCTCATCAAATAGCTTCTTTTTCATATTTCTCTATTGAAGCTTGAGGTTTGATCTCTTCCAACGAATTTAGCTCAAAAGCAGTCAAAATAGCAAGTGCTTGAAAAGTAGATGCTGTCAAAACCAAGACTTTTGCCTCTCTGCCTTCTGGCTCTACCCATCACTTGCAGGTGCAGAGGGACACCTGTGCTAGACTTTTTCCAGTTCCCCTCTAAAACACAGGTGGATTTTTAATTGCCTTGTTCTTTGTTAGTTTGTTTTATTCCTGGTTCCCCGGGCTGTTCAAGAATAATTTGTGAAGGCTAGGGTTAGCTGTGTTAATTCATTCTGCATAATTAATCTTGCATAAATTAGCAATGTAGAAGTTGTGACTGGGCTAGTGAGGCAGGTGCTCTCGGTGCTCCCTGGAAGAGAGGGAGGCAGCTCCATGCAAGTCTCCATCCCAGCTCCCTTGGGCACCTATTTTAGTAGGAGATGAATCACTTGCTTTTCCTCTCTTTTGAGTAGAAAGAGCCTGGATGACTCACAAACACTAGCAAAGTGCTAAAATGTTAGATACCCTGGTTAAGCTCATCCCGGAAACCTCCTTCAGAAACAGGTATTTTCAGAAACCCACTCAATTGGCTTATTTTGGAGGAGAACCTGGGGGGAGCATTGCTTGCGGCAGGGCTGTGTGTTAGGGCATCGCTGAGCTGTCCCCACCAGGCCTGACTCTCAGCCATGTGTAGCATGAGGCTGTGGTTGTGCACCACAGCACAGCCTCTCAGCTCTGGGTTACCACGGCCTCCTGCCTGAATCTGGTACTGATCCAGTTAAGGACAACCCCAGCAGCTGAAACATGAAATCCCTTTCTAGTCCTAAGGAAGGCTTACAAGTGCCTCCTGGATTGCATGGGGAGGGTAGAAAGACTTGTGTGTTGTTGCGGTATGGGATTATCATTGTCTTTCTATTCAGCCCCATCTTCAGGAGGCAGCAGAAACCACTTATTGCCTACTAAATGTATTGAGAAAGGAAATTTGAGGCTGTGGCTGCCACCATAGGTTCTATGAAGCCCCATTTCAGCAGTGCTTTTGAACATGGTTTTATCTCACTGATGTTGCAGGTCCGAAACACGTGTCTGAGTGCCTTGCCAAGCAAGGGCATGTCTTCAGTCCCAGGTTGTGTTTTCATCATGGCATGTGTCCTGAATATCTTAAACTTGCTGAAACCCCAAAAAGCTGCCAGACACATCTGTCTTGTTGCTTATGTTCCTCTAGGTGTAGGTGTGTTCTGCTAAAACCTCCTGCTCTTTTTATGATTTCTACTCCAGCACTTCTCATTACAATAAATCCCTTTCTCTTACAAATATAGTTAAGGTAATTGCTCCTTTTACAGCCCATGCTTACCTTAAAGGTTTTAGTTAAGAGAACTGGAGTATTTAACAGTGCTGCTGCTGAGAGATGCCGGAGCCCTCCTGGCCCTGTTGCAGGTTCCTCAGCTTCTTCCCAGGCCTGAAATAAAACTTTATCACAGATAAAGTAGCGTATTTCCAAACAGCTGGGCGGCTTGGTAAGTAAATTGATATTTGCCATGGAAGGTTACACACTGTGCTTGTCTACTTCATGCTCGTCTTACTTTTCCTCCATTTGGCTTTGGAATAGTCGTCATTCTGCTTGATTAGCTCCCAGATGATGGAAGAGGCAGCAAACTGCTTCTAATAGAAACACAGCGGTCTGTGTCTGGAAGGGGGGTGTTGGAAGCGAGTTAAAATATAACAAAAGAATTTAGGAAATGGAAGATGTGATTTACATTTCGTTTTAAAGATGGTGCCCCTTGCAGCTGTGCAAAGAGCCCTCACCAAGGTGTTATTGAATAACGGTACTTTGGGACAGTTGGCTGAGAAATTCCTATTCAAGCAATTTTCTTAAGAGAAGATGCAGTTCCCAGAAAATAAAATAAGTTCCCAGAAGTTCATTTTTAGTAAGAAAAATGAAAATGACAGATTTTACAGTCATTTTGACCTAGATATTAACACTTTTGCCAAAATAGCCTAAAGCATTTAATACTGCGTTGGCATTAGCTGGAATTCTCTTATTGCTGTATATCAGCTCATTGAACTCAGGACTCCCCATGTTTAGCTGCTTGAAGGCTGATGTATTCCTCAGCTATAGGTTGCTTTCTGGCCAACATCTGTCACTTGTTCTGGAGAAGGGCCTGTGGCAGGGCTGGGGCCTGTGGGAGGGCAGGAGCCATGGGGTCCTGGGGGTTTTGACGCTGCCTCCCACCGGGCTCCTGCGCGCTGTGCAAGCATGGCCAGGAAGTTGCACTCTCAGGCAGGTGGAAAATCAGCAGGATCAGGCTCAAAGCGAAACTAATCAGATATTTAAACTTTTCCAATGAGCCAGGTTACTAATATGTTCTTTTGCTCAAAGCAATACCTTTGGAGGATGTGCTCACTACAGCAGAAAATCTGTTGCGCTGGATTAGCAGCATCATTTCAAGAGAAAGCAGGCTTGGGAAGGGGATGGCTTTTCTGGAGGAAGGAGTGGGGGGAAGCTGCACGAAAGCAATCTGCAGTCCCTCAGGAAAATGAAGTTAATTCATTTCAGCTTGTAAAAAAAATAGAAAATATTGAATTTCAATTCCCAAGATGTTTTGCTTATTTTATCCTGGCCACTGTACTCTGTTTGCCTCCGTGCTGCAACTCAGGATTTGCTGTCTGTAATCTCCCTGTCAAACCCATGGCATTGATTTACACCTCTGCTGCTCCCATCCAGTTTATCTCCCTTGCGGCCGAGAAGGCAGTTCTCTTCTGATGTTGTGACTTTTTTATTATTGGAATTTATCTTGGAACTGTAACTGTGGCACAGAGCGTGCTCGCTGTCTCTCCGAAGGAGAAGCATGGTAGGTCTGCAGCTACGGACTGCTCCAGGAGGAGCAGCGTTTCCTCTCCCTGACCTGGGAACCCGGGTAGCATTGAAGCACAATTAGTGACTTCATGACTGCCTGGGAAACTCTGTTTCTGCTGAATTAGTAGAGTTTAAGAAGGCAAACATGAAGAGGAAAGCATTTTTCTTGTCATGGCAGATCAATTCAAGATGTTGTTTCTAACTTCATAACGCTCTAGTTGCTATTTCTAACAAAAATGTTCTAATCACTGTAGCAGGCTAAATGCACCTGATAGACTACATATGCTGTCTCTGGCTCGTGCAGATAAAATAATTTTACTGTTACCATCGATAAATCTCTCTGTTTCCACTAAAAGCACTTCAACGTTATTTACGGGAATAGAAACACAGACCCAGATGCTGCACAAGTTGCTGTTAATGGGAGCAGAAGGGGCATGTGGGAGCCGGGCTCCCGCTCTGACTCCGCAGGGGTGGCTTTCGGCATCGCAGGGGAATGAGTGCCGCTCTCGAGGGATGCTGTCTCGGAGGAGCTGGGTCCCTCGTACAGCAGGGCAGGGAGTGCTGAAGCGGGGGTTAACCTCTACCGCTCCCAGCTTTACAGAAGTCAGTCTTTTGCGGAGTCAGCTGAGCTGGCAGCAGTGATGGAGAAGGTGCAGCTCAGGGAAAAAGCACCTGGTAATGCTCAAAAAGGTTCCTGATGCTTCAAAATGCTTCCACATGACTCAGGCACTACTATTTGTTTAGTTACTTTCCCATTTGAAAAGCACAAGACCAATTGGTGAGGTTTCTAAGTTCAAAGGATCCCGCTTCTTGCATTTCGCTATGAAAATGGGGAGATTTAGTCAAGCCTGAAAACGCATTTGGTAAAATCATAGAAGAATATGCCTGGAAGGGGAGAGCCCTGCCCCCAGGCCTAGGTACATACCTCTGTCGGGATGTATGGGGTTACCCAGCTGTGGCTTTAGGTAGTTAAATCCCTTCACAAACATGCCATCAAGTCTCTTTTCAGAAGGGCTGTAAGGATTTAGGAGATTGAGTCTCCCTGACAGGCTTGGGGAATTGGAACTTAGTTCCTATACACCTAATGCCTTTAGAAAATCAGACATAAGGACCTTTAAAATGCCCTGGTTTTGCACAGTGCAAGGCATGTGATGGGGCTCTGAAGGGACGTGGGGTTTCCTTTGCCTGGGAGGTGTGGTGGTGGTGGCGGCGGTAGCATGGGTGCCACCGTCACCAGAGCAGCAAGGATTCCAGGGCTCCTTGTGCTGCCAGGCCCTGCAGGGTGAGAGGCAGCAGTGGCATGCACAATACTTGTGCTTTCATTTACATGTTGCTGTAAGATCAATGTACCTAGCTCTGCAGAAGTTATCGTTGTTTTATTTTAAAAGAGAAATTTTAAAAGGTCAAGGAGAACAAACCAGAAAGCTCAAAACATCACTAGGGCTGGGGCTGAGATGCAGCCCGTGCACCTCTGTGGCAGTCCCTTGTGCAAGCGCACGTTTGGGTATGTCGTGATATACACCATGAGTGGTGACTGAACGCAATATTCCTGGCTTACTCAGGTCCCCTGTCCTTCTGTGCACTACATCCTTATAAACTGGGCTAAAACTGCTGACAGAATAGGAGGAAAATTGCAATGCTTTTTTCCTGTCGCCTTTTTAAGTAGTTAGTGTTCTGATCCCTCCCCCCTGCCCTTTTTTTTTCCCCTTGAATAGAGAGGACTGCAAATCATGCCTTAGGCTCTGCTCTTTCCAAAAGCAATTACAAAGTTCAAAAAAACCCAAAACCCTCAAAAAGGGAAGACCTAAATGAAACCCACAAAATTAATGGGGAGGGGAAAAACTGGAAAAAGAGAAATATACCAGTCAATTATTGGAAAGCCTCTGATTTTGAAAACGGACAGTCTTTGATGGAAGAAAAAAAGTGTTGTTCGATAGTGTTTGATTCACTGCCATTCCAAATTGCTGATTAGCCTGCAGTAACAGGGCAGTACTCCTCATAACTTAATGACACCTTTCGTTCCATACTTTCTCTGTCAGGCTGTTTTGTCTAAATGAGTCTATTTAGCTCAAGAGCTGTGTACCTCCTCATTACTGTCTGCAGAGCCTTATTAGACCTTCTCCCATAATGATTACTTCACAACTAATAATACCATGTAGTTTTAGATCTGTTGCTATTCCCTGATCAGAAGCAATGATCATTTTCTGTGCATAAGGAAATTTGCTATCCATTTCATTGATGCTGGATGATATCTTTCTATGGGTAATAAGAGCTTTAGCATGGCCCATTTCTTTCCACACAGCTTGACTTATTGCAAAGATGCTGTAGAAGCCATGAACTCTGTTAATCGTAAGTGAAATGGGAGCATATGGGATAACATCTTCCTCAGGGGTTCAAACTCCATGTTGTTTCCCTCTGTGGGCGCATGCTGCCTACCCGGTGTTTCCACCCACAGCTGGGGGGCTGGCTGCCCATCGGGGTGGAGGTGCCTTCAGTAAAGGGCTCCCAGACAAGCCCTTGCTTTGGGGCATCAACAACCCACTACTTATTGTTTCTGCAAAAGGAATATTTCCAATATTGTGTGCTCTTAACACCTCTCATTGAATCGTTAACGGCTAACGCAGAACCTCGCATGGCTGGCGGTCAGTGGGAGGTGAGGTGCAGGTGTCTGTGCTCCCTGGCCCCCTGCACTGCAGATGGGTTTTGAGTGTCCGGGGGACAGGCACCTGGAGAAGCAGAGGCTTTGCTGAGCACACTGGGGGCTGACACTGGCAGGCTTGTGGTGTAAGGTAGTGGTGTTTCTCCGAGGGAGGTGGAAAAACAGAGCAGATTTTTCAGGATGAGTGAACCTAAACATATCAAAATTGCAGGGGCTGCATGAATCTGTGTCATTTGGTGAGTGTACACATGGACCAAGGTATGATGTGGGGCAGACACTGTGTGTATGGGCACAGGGGCCATCTCTCCCCACTCCTACACCCATCGCTGCACTCTGGGTTGACCAGCTGTTCCCGAAGCCAGGACTCCTTTTGCCTGGATACATTCAGGCAAAAGTTGGTTCTGTCAAGAGAAACCAATGTATTTGTGTGCCACGATGGCAGTCAGCTCCTCTCATGTCTGTGTTTCCCTTCCAGGTTGGTCTTTCAAGGACAAAGCCTCAATTTTTAGCACCATCCTTCCAGCCGACAGGTGTTTCTGGACACCTCGTCCCATGGCGAGCACAGGGCTTGTGCCACACAGGGCTCTCCGCTATCACATCCTTTTCTTTACAAGAAAAAATAGGGTGAGCTCCCTGCTCCCCACATTGAAGTTTTATATTTGAAGTGACAGTTTTTGCTTTGGAGTTTGGCGGCTGCTGGGACGGGTGCAGGCAGCGTGGGACACGGCCCTGCTAGGGGTCTGCACTCCCTACCTTCCCACTGGATCCCAACCTTCCCCACTTCCACAACATCTAGCATATTATAAAGATACAATGTGACAGGGAAATGCATTTTTAATGTGTTTGCTGTTCTATATTCTGTACATTACAAACACCTTTAAAAATTGAAAGCAGTAATACCAAAATGAGAGAAAGTTGCCAAAGTACAAAGCGTTCAACAGTGTTTCCTATCACAGATTTAATATTTCTTTGAGGTATTTCAGTTCCTGTGAAGTAAAACGGTACCTTCCCTTCCCTGCCTGCTGTTATTCCTTTCCAAGAATGAGCCTATAATTCAGTTATTGAATAATAACTGTCACATTTCCTGAGAGCACGAAACTTATTTATGGCTTTGCCCCAGGGCAGGAGGAAGCGAGGAGCTGCTGACAAAGACCCAGACAGCTACTTATGTCGAATCTCATTTTAGAGAAGGAGCATCTTGACTTGCTTTTGTGATCTCTGAAGTGGTGCAGGCAGCGTGGGGCACAGGGGCTGAGAGCCCTTGGGGGGACTTTGGTAAGCTGCAGGTCATGCCCACTGGAGTGCCGGCTCATGCCTTTGCCAAGACAAGCCAATTACCTGGGGCTGCCACTGGACTCCAGCACTCAAATATAAGGATCCAGACCTTACTGGTGAGGGGAATGGCACTTAGCTGGTGAGATGAGCTTGTGCTGGGGTCCCTTGGATGGAGGATGTAATCTCCAAAGTGGTGCAGGCAGTGTGGGGCCTTTGGGGCGACCAAGGAGGGACTCTTTATGAAGGAATGTAGCAATCGGATGAGGGGTAATGGTTTTAAACTGAAAGAAGGGAGTTTCAGATTAGGTATTAGGAAGACATTTTTCACTCTGAGGGTGGTGAGCCCCTGGCCCAGGTTGCCCAGGGAAGCTGTGGCTGCCCCATCCCTGGAGGTGTTCAAGGCCAGGTTGGATGAAGCTTTGAGCAGCCTGTGGGAGGTATCCCTGCCCAGGGCAGGGGGCGGGACTACATGATCTTTAAGGTCCCTTCCAACCCAAACCATTTTATGATTCTGTGTCCTCAGATCTCCATCAGAGATGGAGATTTGGGCATGGCACCCTCTGCTTCATCTGCAAAGCAATTGGGGATCATATAGTCTCTTTTATATTCAGAGGCTTACCCTAAACATTGAAGACCTAAAGCGAGCTTTAATGTTTCACTGATTAATTACAAAACAGGGGTGAGCTGCAAGTGTTTGAGCGTCAGTGGAAGCATCCGCAAGAAAAAATCTGGCAAGGTCAGACTCTCCTCCTTTTTACATAGGTTTCCT
Source organism: Stercorarius parasiticus (assembly GCA_013396915.1). Taxonomy (NCBI): domain Eukaryota; kingdom Metazoa; phylum Chordata; class Aves; order Charadriiformes; family Stercorariidae; genus Stercorarius; species Stercorarius parasiticus. Next base: position 820,974 of record VWZL01005928.1, on the reverse strand, counting down.
GGATAAACTCAGGTATTTATGGATGTGTTTCACATTGAAGGTGTTTGGAAATACTCAAGGACTTGATCTGCCCTTGTGCTTAATATTTTGCTGGTCTAAGGTGACAGTCTGGCACTGTGTAAAACTGAGCTCCCTGTCAAGGATGAGAGAGAGCACAAAAGGCATAAATCACTTCTTGGGGAGGCTTTAACAGGTTCCTCTTTAGTACAGAGCCTAAAGGGTGCTTCAGAGACCTGATGGGTTTTGTCTCTCTGGCTGAGTTATTGCTGGGAAGATGGGAAATTTTTGCATCCTGGTCTTCCCACCAGTGGTGGGGCTGGGTTGTCCCCTGTGCGGGACTGAGTAGCCTTCAGGCTGCTCTCACAGCTGGGGCTGGTGACCCGAGGTCGCTGTCTCCGCTCCGCGCTCTGGGGACTCTGTCAGTGGAGTTAATTCTGTGTCCACTCTGTGCCAAAAATCAGGGTTATCGCAAAGATCCAATCTACTTTATAGGGCTTTACAATAACTTTCTTGGTACAGTGCTATTAAAGTCTGCACATGTCTTCCTTTGGGGACACCATAAATAAGCATAATAATAATGAGAAATATCCCAAGTGAAAAGTCAGGACAAGAGCTCTGCAGCGTGTGCCAAGGACCACAGTAAGATTAAAACATTCTGGAGAAAGAGCTCACCAGCAAGAATAGTGGTAGTTGCCAATTATTTTAGCTGACAATGACTTCTCCGTAGCCAATACAGACAAGTATTAAAAGTAGTTTATCACTGCTGTCCGTTCTTGGGAACAAAGAAAATGCTGCTACAGAAAGGGACTGGATAGGTGGTCCCAGTCCATGTGTCCCTTGGGAAAAACATTACCAATTAAATGAAGACTCTATCAGGGCTTTGTGTCAATACTTAAATATTTGAATAAGCAAGAACTTATCTGTTGGCTTTTGCTTCTCCGAGGTGGTGCGCTCAGTGGAGACACTGGAGTTGGTGAGCTTGTAGCTGAGCTATGGGAGCTGGATGATCTGTACCTGGAACTTCCCATTGATATTGTGCAAAACATATTTAATTCCAACCCTTTCCATAAGAAGTCCTACTATTACGTTGTGTTGATTCTACTTTCACGTACCTCTCAGGAGAGAGAGGTAATAATAACTTCTTTTTTTTCGCTTCTGTTAACACATGCAAGACAAAGTGTGAACTGAGCCTCAAGATGAATAAAGTCTGTTATAGAGCATCTACTGAAGTACCTAGTAGTGGCTGCTGTAAGGCTTATCATAGCTAATATTACGCCTCCTTACAGGATCCAAATGACCAAGCGTCACTTTCTTCCCCACTCTTGAGCACTGAGTCCATGTTTAGAGTTAACATGCGGGTGACGGTACTGCTGCAGTCCCAGGAATAAACCCACTCCATCACCTGTTGTGCTTCTGTGACTTAAACATCTCTCTTATGGTGGAGATATGAGTAATGAGCTCACTTTTAAATACACTTCCTCTTATTAATAGTAGTCTTTTCCTTAGGACCTAGTTTTGTTGGCAGTAGAAGCAGTCACTGGTAGTATTGCTGCGTTTGGAGATTTCAACCACTTTGAAATGAACTTACTAAGCAATATAGTCCCATTGTCATGACTAAAATTGCCTTGGGAAATGTCTCCATAACTTAAGAGGAATTTTTGTGCCATTGTGCTGGTTTTGGCTGGGGTAGACTTAATTTTCTTTGTAGTAGCTAGTATGGGCTATGTTTTGGATTTGTGCTGAAAACAATATTGATAATATAGGGATGTTTAAGTTATTGCTGTGCAGTGTTTGCACAGAGTCAAGGCCTTTTCTGCTCCTCACATCACCCTGACAGGGAGTAGGCTGGGAGGCACAAGAAGCTGGGCGGGGACACAGACAGGACAGCTGACCCCAGCTGACCATAGGGATATTCCATAGCATATGGCCTCATGCTCAGTATATAAAGATGGGGGAAGGAGGAGGAAGTGGGGGGACATTCAGAGTGATGGCAAGTCTTCCCAAGTCACTGTTACATGTGATGGAGCCCAGCTTTCCTGGAGATGGCTGAACACCTGCCTGCCAATGGGAAGCAGTGATTGAATTCCTTGTTTTGCTTTGATTGCATGTGTGGCTTTTGCATTACTTATTAAACTTTTTCTCATGACAACTTTTGAGTTTTCTCACTTTTACTGTTACGATTCTCTCCCCCGTCCCACCAGGGGAAAGTGAGTGAGCGGCTGCATGGTGCTTAGTTGTCGACTGGGGTTAAACCATGAAAGACCTGAAAACTCAGTGTTCCCAGAGTGTTTGGAGAAATTTTTTTGAAGTCTCTTGTGCAATTCAATTCTTTGATTGTGTACAGTGTTTAAGGCCTGTCTGTTGAGGTACAGCCATAAAATGTATTTTTACTGTTTGAGAACACAGTAACTAGAGCCACAGTATCACCGTTAATAGATCAGTATTAATTTAAAGCAAACGTGTAACCACAGTTAAAAGTATTCTGCAGCTGTGCCAGAATATTCTGAAGAAATGAAAACATGGGAAGAGAAATCTGTCTCTAAAAATTCAGCTCTCAGGTTTTGGTTCTCTTTATTTTGCTTGAAAAACTTAATTACAAGCATTCATTTTGGCAGCGCGCTTTCCCACCTTCAGAACCATCACAGGCCCATCTCATGCCTTTCTAAGAAGCAAAAGGTGAGTTGGGCACGTGTTGCCTTGTTAGGGCTTGGGAAGGCAAAGCACTACAGCACATCGCTCGGACTCTCGGTGAGATTGCTGTGCTTATTCCACGACACTTGTAATGATGATTTTTGTAGCTAGCCCCGCTGTGCTTCACAGGAGCTGTCTGCTCAAAGTAGAGAGAGGGATGGAGCAGTAAGCTTTATGTAGACTTGTGCGCAGAGCAGAACACATCAGAGCTAAAAAGATGCAAACAAATAACTAAGAGGTTTGATGGCTGGTTGTATTGCTGGGTTGCTGGGCTGAGTCTGGCCGAGACCACCATGCAGCAAATGGGGATGGCTGGGAGATGGGGGGGTCAGCATTGCCTGTAGGAAGCAGGTGTAGAGGTCAGAACTGCTAATTTGTGTCCAAGAGCAGAAATGCTGTAAAGGCTGGGTCACGCTTAAACACCAGCCTAAAAAGATTATGAGCTAGATTCCTGTGTCTGGTGACTTCTCTTGATTGGCATTGAAGCTTCAGAAGTACCTTGCCAATGGGAAATATAAAGTCAAATATAACACTTGAAGTGTGCAGGTCTTCAATAGCGCTTGACTCACGCTGGGAAGAAAGAGGAGGAGGAGAACTGTTACTGCTGTATTTTTTTGTTTTGGCATATAGAAAAAATTGTTATTTCTCGTAACAAATAGAAGATGATACTCTGAGGTGGTACAGTGTGTGAATGTCTATGCTATTCATCGTCTTGCTGGCTGAAAGGTGTGTGTGGAGAGGTAGAGGAAAGGGAGCTAGAAGTGTGTTGCTTGAGATTGGTCCCCTCAGACTGAAGGAGGCTTTGACCCTGCTTGCAGTTACTTAGTAGTTGTCCTCCAGAAAGGAAATTATGTTCTTTTACATTGGTCTGCTGTGACTACAGCACGTGAAATTCTTGTTTCTGTTTTTTTTTTAAGAGCAACAAACCCCATGTTATTTCCATTGGAAATAATCCCACTGACCTGCCTTATCCAGCATGAGAGCTGCTTGGTGGGACCTTGGGCATGGCCTGGTGGTGTGCAGATGCTCAGACTGGGCTTTGCTGAGCCTCTGCCACCTGCAGAATGAGCTGGAGACATTTGTAACAACAGGTTCCTTTGTAAATTGCTGTTGCTCCTGCAAAGAGCAGCTTCATTCAAGAGCGCTAGTGCTGAATGCACACACACAGTAATTTAGTCTTTTAAACGCCCCTGGGTTTCATTAGCTTTAGGGGAAGTTTGGTGGTGGAAGACCACCTTGCCTGACTCCAGTGCTCGTTCTAAGCACAGGTTCTGCTTTAGTGTGCGGTTGCATATGANGTGATGGAGCCCAGCTTTCCTGGAGATGGCTGAACACCTGCCTGCCAATGGGAAGCAGTGATTGAATTCCTTGTTTTGCTTTGATTGCATGTGTGGCTTTTGCATTACTTATTAAACTTTTTCTCATGACAACTTTTGAGTTTTCTCACTTTTACTGTTACGATTCTCTCCCCCGTCCCACCAGGGGAAAGTGAGTGAGCGGCTGCATGGTGCTTAGTTGTCGACTGGGGTTAAACCATGAAAGACCTGAAAACTCAGTGTTCCCAGAGTGTTTGGAGAAATTTTTTTGAAGTCTCTTGTGCAATTCAATTCTTTGATTGTGTACAGTGTTTAAGGCCTGTCTGTTGAGGTACAGCCATAAAATGTATTTTTACTGTTTGAGAACACAGTAACTAGAGCCACAGTATCACCGTTAATAGATCAGTATTAATTTAAAGCAAACGTGTAACCACAGTTAAAAGTATTCTGCAGCTGTGCCAGAATATTCTGAAGAAATGAAAACATGGGAAGAGAAATCTGTCTCTAAAAATTCAGCTCTCAGGTTTTGGTTCTCTTTATTTTGCTTGAAAAACTTAATTACAAGCATTCATTTTGGCAGCGCGCTTTCCCACCTTCAGAACCATCACAGGCCCATCTCATGCCTTTCTAAGAAGCAAAAGGTGAGTTGGGCACGTGTTGCCTTGTTAGGGCTTGGGAAGGCAAAGCACTACAGCACATCGCTCGGACTCTCGGTGAGATTGCTGTGCTTATTCCACGACACTTGTAATGATGATTTTTGTAGCTAGCCCCGCTGTGCTTCACAGGAGCTGTCTGCTCAAAGTAGAGAGAGGGATGGAGCAGTAAGCTTTATGTAGACTTGTGCGCAGAGCAGAACACATCAGAGCTAAAAAGATGCAAACAAATAACTAAGAGGTTTGATGGCTGGTTGTATTGCTGGGTTGCTGGGCTGAGTCTGGCCGAGACCACCATGCAGCAAATGGGGATGGCTGGGAGATGGGGGGGTCAGCATTGCCTGTAGGAAGCAGGTGTAGAGGTCAGAACTGCTAATTTGTGTCCAAGAGCAGAAATGCTGTAAAGGCTGGGTCACGCTTAAACACCAGCCTAAAAAGATTATGAGCTAGATTCCTGTGTCTGGTGACTTCTCTTGATTGGCATTGAAGCTTCAGAAGTACCTTGCCAATGGGAAATATAAAGTCAAATATAACACTTGAAGTGTGCAGGTCTTCAATAGCGCTTGACTCACGCTGGGAAGAAAGAGGAGGAGGAGAACTGTTACTGCTGTATTTTTTTGTTTTGGCATATAGAAAAAATTGTTATTTCTCGTAACAAATAGAAGATGATACTCTGAGGTGGTACAGTGTGTGAATGTCTATGCTATTCATCGTCTTGCTGGCTGAAAGGTGTGTGTGGAGAGGTAGAGGAAAGGGAGCTAGAAGTGTGTTGCTTGAGATTGGTCCCCTCAGACTGAAGGAGGCTTTGACCCTGCTTGCAGTTACTTAGTAGTTGTCCTCCAGAAAGGAAATTATGTTCTTTTACATTGGTCTGCTGTGACTACAGCACGTGAAATTCTTGTTTCTGTTTTTTTTTTAAGAGCAACAAACCCCATGTTATTTCCATTGGAAATAATGCCACTGACCTGCCTTATCCAGCCTGAGAGCTGCTTGGTGGGACCTTGGGCATGGCCTGGTGGTGTGCAGATGCTCAGACTGGGCTTTGCTGAGCCTCTGCCACCTGCAGAATGAGCTGGAGACATTTGTAACAACAGGTTCCTTTGTAAATTGCTGTTGCTCCTGCAAAGAGCAGCTTCATTCAAGAGCGCTAGTGCTGAATGCACACACACAGTAATTTAGTCTTTTAAACGCCCCTGGGTTTCATTAGCTTTAGGGGAAGTTTGGTGGTGGAAGACCACCTTGCCTGACTCCAGTGCTCGTTCTAAGCACAGGTTCTGCTTTAGTGTGCGGTTGCATATGATTTCCCAGTGCCCTCTGAATTGCATCCTATATGCCTTAAACTGGGACTTGTCATCGGAATTCTTTTTCTTGTCCAAATCTACGGCGCTGTATTTCCATAACAACGTTGTGGCCAATGTGAAACGTTTTGCATGGTAAAAGAAACACAGAAATCCCTACAGACAGATTTTGTGATGCCTCAGTGGGATGTTAACTTGATTAAGCATTTCTGGGAATTGGGAAAAGAACCTGGACAAGAGTGTACAATGTGTCTCTTGGGTTGGCCTTTTGATGCTCACACAGAGTAATATAAACCCAGGTGTCGAATGTTGAATTAAACCAGCTCCCCACAAAGCAATCGAATAACAGAGACATGTAAACAACAGCATGGTAGCAATAAACGCAATTATCAGTAAACTGAGTTATACAGAAGAGGCGGAGATGACTCCTGCTATTGTTTCTGGGGAATATAAATGAAACTCCTGCTGAGCATCGGGGGAGCAGGCTATGACAGCAGAAGCTTTGCTGCACCCAGGAGCCTGCCCTGGCTCCTGGAAAGGCCCCGGCCGTGCTGCGGGCATGCTCAGATCTTGCTGCACTCTGAGCACCCAACTGCCAACTCCGCCTGGTCTTGACAGTCATACGCCTGCCTCAGTTGCTGTCTCCTGACAGCGTCCAGGGAGTAGGTGGCCTTGGCTGTGGTAGGGGACGGTGCTGCCACTTTTGGAGCACAGTGTGAAGGTTTGAAATATGCTGCACGCGACCTGGCTGTCAAAGGTGTGTGTTCAAGGATTAGAGTTGAACTCTTATAAATATCAGTATTGTTTGTCTTGCTGCTTGGAGTATCTCCTCTGCTTGAACACAGCAAAGGAAGTGGCACTGGCGTCTTGTGCCAGTGAGTGCAAGGGCTAGTTCTGCATTGTCACACTGGCTTTCACCAGGTTTAGATATAGGGCTGTTCGTTTGGTCCTGGCTGCTAACCTGGGGAATGAGTGGAGTTGGGTAAAAGCCCTGAAAGCAGGAAGGGAAGGTTTGCAGCTTCTGCATAGGCTTGGCAAGAACGGTGGAGCTGGAACCAGTGACCCTGCCCAGTAAGCAGAGGGAGGCTCTGGCACAGCATTGCATGGGCATGGGGTGACCCCACTGGGGCCACAGTGTCCCAAAGGATCCCAAAGGACAGTAGGAGTGTTTGTGTGAATGCTGGTATGTGCTGGGAGAATGGCTTGTGGTGTATTGCCTGTACCAGCTATGGCTCTGCTGGTGGCACTGCCTGCGAGCAGGGGGGAACCTGGGTGTTTGTGCAAACGTGGTTGTGTTTAAACCAGAAGAGGCTGGAGGGAGCAGCAGTCTTGGCTGCAGGAAGAGGGGGCTGTGGAGGAGGGCTGAGCCATGCTTCTCATCGCCTTGAGTGCTCCATTGTCTTGCCTTTGAGAAAAAGGGAACAGAAGTTGCTTTGTCCTCTCTGGAAGCTGGTATAGATAATAAACCAGGCTCCTCAGCTTACTAACCACACTAGTTCTGGTAGGCTAAATGCTATCAGTGAAAAACACTTTTAAAAAAGATGTGCAGACAAAGATTATATCTTTTTGGCATAATTTTACTTTGAAATTAAGGTAACCAAACAATACTAGAAGTGAAGGTAACATAAAAGAGAAGGCTTTGCACCGTGGCAAGCTGCAGGATGATCTTTCAAATTTAACAGTGTAATATCCAAAGGACTCAGGGTTACACACAGCAAAATTAGTTTCTCACATCTGAAGACAAATGGTACATTTGTGAGCAAATGCAGAAAAGCTGCTTCCTCCTGACTCTTCCCTGAGAACCAAAACCTGCTTGCTGGAGCTGGCTGATTGACTGTATTAGACAGCAGTGCAATTCAGATGAAAGATTATCTGACATTTTAAATATCTGTAAGTTTAATGTAACAGGTAAAGACTGTCTCGCAGGGATATTTTATCTATGGAGTCACAGTTTTACGAGGTGATTATAACGCAAGCAATTGACTGCCATGTGGAGTATGTGCCAAATGATATCTTGAATGATAATGATGGTTCACTTGGCAGCCTGACAGGTCTCTGATCCATTTATAACTACACAGAAACCGGAGTGCAGGAGCTGCTGCCAGATGGCACTGGCAATACATGGGGATAAAGTGGCAAAACTCCGCAGTGTGCAGCAAACCACCCAGCGTTCGGTGGCCCCAGGGGTAGGGGCTGTGAGCCGTGGTCAGAGACCAGAATTCCTGCTGCTGGGTTCCTGGTGTTGGGCTGGCTGGAGCTGAAGCTGAGCCCCCCTGACGCTGTGGGTCTGGCTGGAGCGTCTGCATGGAGGCCAGACAGCACAGTTTGAACTCTGAAAAAAGTATCTGATAACCTTTTTAATAGTTGTCACCGTGTCACTTTTCTCTACCCAAAATCACATTAGATGTGAGAACATCAGAGCTAATGAACTGCACAAATCTTTTTTTTTTTTTCTTTAACAACTCTCTATCGCTTGTGTTTGTTACAGGTTTTGTTAGTTTCTTTTGTCACGTACTATTGATTTGGCCAAATTTTTCAGCAAATCAAAAAATGTAAGCTTTGTAGCGATCTTGTTACCCTGAATAGGAAAAGAACCACACACATGCACTTGGACCAAATGATTTTGTGTGTTTATCTGTGTTTTTGGAGGAGGCAGCTGGAATGTCACATGGTGTGTTTAGCAACCAGTGCTCAGCATTGCCTTGGAGATTACAATTAGCCCTGTTCCTCTTGCGTGATGCTGAGCTCGCTGTCATGGCAGTTATTCTCTTTAATTATTTTCACGGCTGTCTGTGGATGGTTAGACCTTGTTTTCTTAATTCCTTTCTGCCAGTCACAAAAGGACATAGGGCTGCTCCGGCACAGGGTTTCTTCTGTGTCTCAGAGGCTGCTGTGTGCAGGAGGACGTGGCCTGGGCCCAGCCTGGCTGTGAGATCAGCCCAGTGGACACCCTGCTCCCCGGTACCTCCCTGGTCAGGGAGCCTTTGGAGGGACCTGTCTGGGGAGGGCTGGGAGGGTGTCCAGGGGCTGTGGGGCAGGTCAGTGCTGGAGCAGGGTGGGGAGGGCGGTGGTGCAGGGCTTTGAGGACAGGGGAAAAGAGGACAGCAGCCAAAAGTCTGACTCAGAAAAAATTCCGTGATACCATCACTGCAATTACTGTGATGGCTTAGGTTTTCAAGAGAGAGACAGAGGTGGCCTGTCTGAGCTTTGCAAACAGCTATGCAACTGCCCAGTGCCTGGGACTGGTCATGCCATGTCATACCCTTTCCTGATGAATAATCATCCGCAAAGGAAAAAGCCTTCGGTGCTGCCCAGATGAGATGATGGGGGGTATCACTAGCACCCATCTGTGCTCTATTCTTTGTTAGAGCCGCCTCCTCTCGCAGGGGAGCCATGACCTGTGCTCTGCTGCTTACAGGTTAATCCTCTAGCCTGGCAAACTCAGCCTTACCACTTCTCCCATAATCAGGGACTCTGCCGAAAACAATGCCCTGGTGCAGATAAAAGCCTGATGAATTACAGATCCTCAAGTCTTGAGTACAATGAAATGTTATGCAAAGAAAAAGAGCAAGAGACCATTTCAGAGCCTTTTATGGTGATTCATCTGGGAAATCATCTGAGAGCCGATAATTTAATGCTAATGGCTTTTTTTTTTTGTCCGGTGTCATTGTGAGATGATATTCCAGCATCCTCTGGCCATGCAAAATGGGCTGTGTTTTGCTTGGGAATTCATCAGCTATGCAGCCAGTGAGATGAGTGAGTAATGAGCCACCAAGATCAGGACGTATTTTTGTGGGGATTATGGTACCTCCCAGGGACTGAAGTTTTTACTGACTCTATTTGGTAGAGGGCAAAATTAGTCTAGGGACTAAATTCTTGGTTGGTGCCAGGTGGGTTAACTACAGTGAATTTAAGGAATTGCACTTCACAGGAGCTTTGGACCACGGTAAAGGCAATGTGTGTAGAGAACAAGCAGGAGAAGTGCTTGAAAGTAGGGGAGGCTGAGGACGGGCAGAGCAGGGGTATGGTTTTTGTCAATTAGCATACTGAAAATGCTGGAATTGTTCATTTGTCATGTAAAAGATGTTTAGTTTTCCAGCCCTTATAAGTGCAGCAAAGAGGCAGGTGCTTTATTAGTATGCTTTGGCAGTAACATCTCCCCCTCCCAAAGCCCACTAGCCAAATGACTAGAGCACTTTGCAAGGCATGGGAGAGCCTGGGTCAGACCTCCTCTCTGCAACACCCTTCTCCAGGACCACGTCCTTGCCGCTGGATCTCTCTGCATTTTATTTCCTCCTCTTGACATGTCCAGCGTGCAAGAAGAGCTTTCACAACCAGACAGCCCAACTGGCCTGGCCTCCTCCTGGAGACACAGGAGAGCTTCCTCCAACTCTTCGCTCCAAATTTGGTTGTCAATGAATGATTTTTCATCCAGGCACGGGCATTACTTGTTTATCTCCTCAAAATTTCTAAAATGTTCCTAGAATGTGTCCCGCAGCCTGAGGCTGCTCTTTGTCTTACCATTCCCCACCATTGCTGAAAAGCTCACAATTTCTGATATTCATACTTACAGAAAAATGCCCTTTGGTTTAGAGAGTTCAAAAAAAATGTTTTCCACATTATTACACAGTCCCCAATATGCACTCTTGCTAACTCCAGCTCCATTTCTTTTTTTGGGTAATAATTGAACCCAATGGTATTCCAAAACTTGGTGGATAATAGAAAATAGTCTGAAACAAATTGGAAGAAAATGCATTTGTGATCAAAATGACCCAAGGCGTAACACGTGTTCTTTCTGCCATATCTCATGATGAATGGTGATACAGGCACAGCTGAGGTGCTGAGACCACACTGGCAAACCATTTTCTTCGTGTCAAAAAGCGATGCTAAATCACGGCTGTTATTTTCATGCCAGGTGGTCCAAAAAGCCTCTCGTGTGAACAGTAGAGTACAGGAAACATTACTTCCAGCTAAATACAAGTTCTGGAATATCATGACTTCTTTCTGCATGCAGGAGATGAAGGAAAATAATTTTCACTAATTTACAATTTTACATACCTCTTAATATACCTACAGATCTTTTACCTCCTGCGTAATGCTTTCTTCAGTGTGAAAACCTCTTGATGGAGAGCTTTGTAGTTCTGTATCTCCATGCACAGTTTTGACATAATATTTTGTGTTCTTAAAAAAACCTTTGAAACTTTTTCCCCTATTCTTATTCTCTTGTGGTACAAAGGAAAAGTCAACATGATCATTCCACAGCAGAAAAGTAAATTATTTTAAAATGAAATTCAGGAAAATCCTATTTCTGTTTCTTTCCTTTTTTTTTTTTTTTTAGCTCGGTAACAAGAGGGAAATGGGAAAATACATAAGAGCTGTTGTTTAAACAAGTTTCGACTACCTGACCAGTCTTCAAAACAGCAGGAATCACTTTCATGCTGAAACCTTCCTGTTTCTTTTATGGCTCTGGCAATCTTATCTGTAAATAAAATTGAAAATGACAGATGTGAAAGCTTGCAGAATAATTGCTCTCAGGGTATAAAGCTGGTAACAGAGTTGATGCTGATCCTGGGAATTTTCTGGGGTGGTTTTGCAAGCACGACTGATATCTTATATCCAGGTTTCTTGGTATTTTGGATGGCCTCATAGACATTGGCCTGAAATGTACTTTAAAAAGAATAGTATCCTATGAATGCTGAAACAAGGACGTAGAATTTAAGTGCTGCTCAAAGAGCATCTTGGGCCTCCTGTACTGTGCTGACATGCAGCAGGGGATGCAAGAAGCGGTCCCTCGCAGTGGGGATGTTGCGGACTCACGGGAGTGCCAGAACCTGCGGGGAGCAGATGTGGCAAAACTTCAGATTTCCTGATGTTTGTTGTTCTATCAAACAACCCCAGTGCAGCTGCCTCTGGGATTTTTATTGGTTTTATGCTCCAGGGGCAGATTTCCATCCTTCCCCCACAGCATGAGCCCTGTGCGAAGGGCTGCCACCATCCGTCCCTCTGCCTGGGCAGATGCTCTGCCGGTGAGCATTGCCCATCCTCTCAAATCTTTAAAACCATAAATCTCAGCATCTAGACACATAGAGTGTAAGAATAATAAACCACAAATATTACAGATATGAGCATTATACAGAATGCTACTGCAAAGTCACATACAGTTTGTAGACAAATAAAAAAAGACACGTCCTATGGCTGACCCAGGTTGCTGTCAAGTATTCCCCCATCCATTTTCTCTCTATCTCAGTATAGCGCGGCTGGGGACCATTGTTCAGGTTAACGGCATTTCATGGAGTGTGCCTTAAGACACTGAGAAATTGTCTAAGGCATTATATGCAGCCAACATCTCTGCTCTGGCGTTTCTGGCACCGCAGGGCTCTGAGCTCAATGGAGGAACCAGATAAGCCCATACTGCCTGCGGGAATTTATTTGTCCTTTGAGGGCCACCTCCAACTTGTGTTGTAAGTAATAGCGTGTTAATCGGATTTGGTGAAATTAAGAAATTATGGAGTATGTTCTGGCATAGTTTATGCAAAATTCCATGAGAGTTCTTTTTTTTTGTTTGTTTTACTTTGATTTTGCATTAGCCTCTGTTACAGTCATTTGGTTCGAGGCCACAATGAGCAGTAGGAATTAGATGTGGTTTATGTTAGTCTCTGAACAAGATTTGAGACAACTAAAGTGATTTGCAGTGAGTCACTTGCATATTGGTGGTGTGGTACATGTGGGTGAGGGCTTAGCTGGGGCTGCACTAGGGCTGGGTATTTTCTGGAGGCAACCACTGCCCACCAGCAGCGCTGTGTTCTGATGAGGCAGTGCTCTGCCCCAGCTGCATGGTCTATCTCTACCCCAGCTGCATGGTCTATCTCTGCCCCATCTCTGACCACAGCCTGGTGTCCTGCTCCTTTGGTGAGGAACACGGGTAGCTGGCACATTGGCCACGGCTGGCTGTGCCCCATGAACAGCCTGGGGAACAGCAGCCGCTTCCCCGAGTGTGTGTGAAGCCTCCAGTGGGAGTGCTGACAGGAGCATTTTTTAAAAAAACTAATTACCACTGGGGTTCCAAGCCCAGCAAATTGATGTTTGAATCTAACAAACTAAAAAAGACTCGGGCAATTCCTCTGCTTCTGCAAAGTCAGGGGCTGTGGATGGGCCAAGCAGCAAATCTTGCCCCTGGTTTCAGCACAGGCTTCAGGTGTGCCCTGTGTGAGGGTGTCGGGGATGCTGGGGAGCCCTCATTGCTCGGGATGGGAGAAGCTGGTAGCACTGCAGAGTGGGCAGCCACATGCCTGCCCTGAGAAAAACCAGCACCTGGGAGTTAAAAGGCAGCTCCTTTGCCCAGTTTTTTGGAGAGGAATTCAAAATACAGAGGCTACACCCTGCACCTTTTAAACTGTGCTTCCTTACTTGAGATTCTGTTTTAAAATCTGTTTTGACAAGCAGTTTGCTTGGCCGCTTCAAACAATAAATAATTCAGCATCCCCCCAAATGGCTTTTTGCAATGAATAAAATCGTGTTTTATGCCATTGAATTAAAATATTGAAAACAGAGTAAGACGACTGTGAGTAACACAGCCATGAATCTCATTCACAGTTCTGCAATCTGCTGTTCAGCAATGCTTCTTCCACTCCTTATTAGTTGTTTATTTGCTAACTGTTTTGACAGCATTGGAGAAGCTCAGGATAATTTCTCATGGCTGGGATTCTGTGAGGGCTTTGGCGCAGCCCCTGGCTACATTTGCTGGCCTCAGCAGGGCCATGGCGCGAACTCTGGCTCCTGGGCATGAAGAGGCAACTGCAGCACGTGTGTCTGGAGGGGAAGGAGATATTCACTCCCCCAGTAATGCCCTTTCTCCCTCAGATACGATCCCTGCTTGCCAGGCACTTGCGCACTGCCGGATGGATCGTGTTTGGGTCTTTTTGTGGAAAAGAACAATATTTTGAGAGCTTACTGTGGTTTGTTTAGACGAATATAAGGAGTAACAAGGTTGTGACAGATAGTAAACACAGACCTTTGAAATGGTTATTTATGTATCTTACCTTGTTGCTTTGTTTATGTACATTTTGCTTTATCCTGGTTCCTAGAGCCATGTTCAGTGTGTTCAACTGGTGCCGCCTCCTCGCCCTGGGCAGCAGTGAGGGACGCAGCCATGCATGGCACATGTCTGTCCCATGGCTGCAGGTGGAGGGTCAGGAGACCATTTCCCAGCTGGAGTGCCCGAAAGTGCTGCATATTTATATATTCCCTATGCTATGAACCTCCCTTCTGTCAGTGAAAGGGCACACAGCAGGTGGATTTGTAAATGTAAAAAAACCATGAATACTGAAGGTAAGCATTCATAACAGCTTTCCCAAACAGTTCTTTTTTGAGGCTAGCAGTTTCTATAAAGAGATTCCTGTGGCATTTCCACTGAGTTGGTCTGCAGTGTGTAATGCTGGGTCTTGACAGACTGGATGCAGTTTGTCTGAAGTAAGGGGCGATCTGTGTTTGTGCTCCAAACAGCTGACTCAGCAACCTTTCAGCTCTCGCTTATCCTCACTTATCCTTTCTTTTAATGGGAAAGTGCTCTTCCTTTATTATTGTGAGCTGCGCTTTAGCAGTAATAGCTAAATAAAAAGTGTGATCTATGTTCCCTCTTACATGGCGGTTCCTCTAGCAGAGTCGCTGGCTTCATATTGATCTTCCATCGCATGCAGACAGGTACTTCCCATCAAAGAACACAAATGTTGCTAAGTTAAGCACTCAAAACACAGGGATGCCAGAATGAAAGTTTTCTGTACAAAATTAACCTGCAGTCCTGGCTGTAAATCCTGGAAATGTGGGTCTAGTGCGGAGAAACACGTCAGGAGCCAAGGGAAAGGAAAAGCCCAGGCCAAAGAGATTGACCACTTATTTTAATAAGAGAAAAAGCAGGTGATTTTCTGTAGCTTCACCTACAAAACCAGCTGAGTTGCTGTGGCCGAATTTACAAAATTAAAAAATCAGGCTGACGTATTTTTCAAATTCTATAAAGTTTTGACTTAAAACAATGAGCAGAGGACGTTGTCGTGGGCAGTGTCAGGCAGCTGTGCTAACAGGCTGCTCCCGGCCCCACAGACACTTCATAAATAATATATTACAAAGATTTAATCCATGATGTAGTGGAGTGCCCGTGTGATTTGTATTTGCATGATATATGTCATCTCGTATCTACTGGTTTTATACTTTCTGACTCCATAGTTAATCCTATGGACGTTACTTTGATGTTAGTTTGGCAAATAGACGAACTATTGCCAGGTAGTGCTCATCACGGAGACTTTTCAGAATTGCTTTACCGGTAGTGAAACGTTAAATAATAAAATGACAGCACACAACCTGCTTTGAGAAAAGCCTCCCTTGTTTAATCTGCCATAGTAGCTTTCATTGATTGATTTTACAAAGTTGATCATGTTTTAAAGGACGGGACCATAAATCAAGCACCTTGAGCTGTCTCAGACGCAGAATGCTGTTGTGACAATCTGAATGAATAAAAATGTGTTGCCAAAACATCTATCCCTGTGTGTGGCGTGGCAGGAGCAGAGATGAAGATTACTCATTCTAAGCAGGAGGGGTTCCAGATCTCTGGAGGCATGTTGCCCAGAAGAAAACAACAGAGAAATTAAGGCGTATCAATTAATCTACTCTCAAAGTGTTAATTGATAGTTGCTAGGCATCAGATAAATCTAATAATTTATCAGTCAACCATAAAAGCAAAGTATTGGCAAACTAGTACCAAATGTCAGTTGAAGTTCACTGGGGGATTGAACATGAGAAGAATGCAAGTGCAGTGCCTCCTCTCTCCTTATTTTCTTTCATTCTCTGTGCTAAAGCTCTCTGTTTTGCCTGCACAGAATGAATGGCTGTTAACTGCTTTCTCTGCAGCACTGTGACTTGTTACCTTCCGTTCAGAAACATTCACGACAAAGGGAAAAGCAAAAAAGAATGACAATAAAAACCTGCAGAAAACTTTGTTTTCATTTCACAGGCACACCAAACAGGAAAGGTGGTAACTCAGGTATTTGCATTTAGAAGAATTTGAAAGGAATCTCAGAGAGGAACAAATATTATTTGGTTTTTTCTGTTGTCTCAGTTTTCTGCACACCTGTTCAACGTGATAAATAGTAAAAATTAAATATTCCCCTCCAGCCTGTGGAGCACTCCCAGTACAGGCTCTCGGTGTCCACTGCCCCACTCCTTTCTGCTCACTGCTCACTGGTAGCTTTGTTTTGCAGAATGAATGTTTATTGTTTTGATTAGCTGCTGCCTGAGCTTGAAGTTTCACTAACATTGCAGAGAACACCTCTGGAAATCAGCCACATGCTTGAGATTGCTCCATCCCAGCAGTGGTTGGGGCAGCGCGTGTCCCCTGAGCCTTTGCCTGCTGCAAGGTGTCCCAGCTCTCCAAGTCACGGCCTTGGCCAGTGTGAGAAAAAAGAAAGAAACAGAACACTTGTTTCTATTGCTCACACTTTATGGTGAAGAGGTGTTCTGCCTTAATGTCCATCTCTCCCTGTGTTGTGGTTTCAGCTCGGATGGAGGTAACTTTTTTGCTAGCAGTTGGTGTGGTGCTGGGGTTTGGATTTGGGATGGGAGTAGTGTGATAGCACGCTGGTGGGTTTGGTTGTTGCTGAGCAGTCAAGGCCTTTTCTGCTCCTCACACTGCCCCACCAGGATGGGGGGACACAGTTGAGACAGCTGACCCCAACTGGCCATCATGCTCAGTATATAAAGCTGGGGAAGAAGAAGGAAGGGGGGTGACATCTGGAGTGATGGCATTTTGTCTTCCCAAGTAACCATTATGCATGATGGAGCCCTGCTTTCCTGGAGGTGGCTGTGGATGGGAAGCAGGGAATGAATTTCTTGTTTTGCTTTGCTTGCATTCGTGGGTTTTGCTTTACCTGTTAAATTGTCTTTATCTCAACCCACGAGTTTTTCTTGACTTTTTTTACTCCTCTGATTCTCTACAGCATCGCAACTGCANATATAAAGCTGGGGAAGAAGAAGGAAGGGGGGTGACATCTGGAGTGATGGCATTTTGTCTTCCCAAGTAACCATTATGCATGATGGAGCCCTGCTTTCCTGGAGGTGGCTGTGGATGGGAAGCAGGGAATGAATTTCTTGTTTTGCTTTGCTTGCATTCGTGGGTTTTGCTTTACCTGTTAAATTGTCTTTATCTCAACCCACGAGTTTTTCTTGACTTTTTTTACTCCTCTGATTCTCTACAGCATCGCAACTGCAGGGACTGAGCAAGTGGCTGCGTGGTTTTAACTGCTGACTGGGGTTAAACCACGATACCTTCCAACTATTCTGATTACATGAAATGTTCCCTTTATTAAAAAAGAAGAGAAAGGAAAGAAAAGAAAGAAAAGAAAAAAAAAAAAAGAAGCACAGTTTATTTTCATGTGGAGCTGTAGCAAAATCTTATCCCGACAGTACTGAAAAATCCTCAACGTGGGCTTTTCCATGATGTATCCTCTGACAAGCTGTAACGCTAATGTTGATGCAAGCTCCAGTGTTTCATGTACCAAGCTGTTTGCCAGGCTGGGGTTGGCAGGAGCTCCGCCGTGCCGGGGGGTAGGAGTTGGACTGGCTGGCTTGTTCCATACTGACCTAATAGTTAGAGGTGCTGACCCTTCTGAAGCAGCTTTCCCTCTGATGGAAGTCCCAGTGCTTTATCTTGCCCTGGGAAACAGAGGGATGAGTTGAGCTAATGGCTGGTACATTGTGTAACAATATATCACCGTTTAGGGATTTGCTGGCAAATAAATATTCAACAATTAAATTACATCCATACCTCCCTTGGGTTGCCTCCCTTCTCCCCTGAGTACAACTTTCTGCTTAAAACCAGGTGAAGTTTGTACGGGACACAAGCCCATGAATACTAATGAGTACCGGAGGAGCTAAGCTGCTGGCTGCGGCACATCTCCTCGCTGCCGGCCTCCTGATGGGGTCAGCATGCTCAGGTAGAGATAGGACAAATAGGAAAACATTTCTCATGCAGTTGTGCAGGGATCTGCGATAGAGCAGGTTTTTTCCCCATCTACTTTGCTAGATTTAGTCAGTCATTTAGAAATGAATATAATGGAAAAATCTCTTTAGCTCAGGGTTACATTTGCAGGTAGAAGATAGAGAAAGTATTGGTAAACAGGATTATGGCACAGTGTGCTAGCAAAAATTGATTTGTTTTTCTTGGGCAGGGCGGGATATTAATGTTGTTCTATTTCAGTCATATTTCTTTGAGAAAGGCAGCTGAAAGTTGTTATATCAGATTGTCTTCACCTATCCTGTTGTGTGTCAAAAGCCACCCACCGCAGTGGAGAGTGCACAGGAGTGGTGTGTGTGAGCAGGGCAGCTCCTCCAGCCCCTGCCCATCATGAGTATGTGTGCCCCATGCTGCACGCCGGGACTGGTGCACAGGGCATTATATACCTCCTTGCTGACACTGAGATTGTCTGTTCTTTCTGATGGCTACCGCAGTTAATATGTTGGGTGTAATATAATAAATTGATGGCCAGTTAGGATGTTGTGGTGGTGACTGTGCAGGATACCACAGATGTTCTGAATTTGGTACCTGGAGGTGGCAGAATCAGGCTCCTCCTGATCCATCAGCACAGCCAGAACCTTCCCCTACCCATGGGGTTGTCGAAGATCTCTTTCAGTTGTTCACTGCCATTGCATTTACTAAAATGGTTTGGTAGAGAAGAGAACTATCTCCTTCATCGTGGGTTTTATGAGTATGTAGGCACTGGGAGCAGCCTACACCTCCCATTTCTATCTTGGAAAGACACGTGCCCCCGAGCAGAGTTTTATGTAAAACGCAAAGTTAAGCATTTACATAGAAATTTGCGTAACTTTCTACAGAATTGTCTTACTTGAGATGCAAAGTTTTTACCCAAATCTCACTTCAGTGTGTAAAGGAAATAAGGGCAAACATTTAGCACTGAATAAATTAGATGCACAATGAACTTAACTGAGTTTCATCTGCTGTAATTACTCAGCAGTAACATTTCATTAACATTAAATGCTCGTCAATAGGTTTACAAATTAAAGTGGTCTAACAACTTTCCAGTGACTTCAGGCAAGGAGAGCAGTCGACCAGCCTCTATTGAGTGTCAGCACGTTGCATGTTACAGTGGCAGGGACTGTGCTGGGCTTTCTGCTGACTCAGCGCCCTTGTCCAGCAGTCACCCCAAGGGATGCTGGAGTTGTTCGTGCTATAAAAGAATCCATTCGTGCAGGTTTACTCCTGGCCTTTTTGGAAGAAGAGGCCCCATGAAACTGTAAACCAGTATTTAACGCATATAATGCTTTTCCTTATTCCTGCCACACTGGATTAAATCATAAGGAAAGTTTTTTGGTGGCTGTGTAACCATGTTGGTAACCTCCTGCCAGAATCTAGGAAGATCCAGTTTTCTGATCTCTCCTGGGCTGTAGGGCCTTTCCAGTGTTGGGCAGTAGGAAAGTTCAGGGCTGCACTTGTGAAACTTACCTTAATTATTCCTTAAATAATCATTTTATATGATTTCACAGAGGGAGGTCACAGTCAGGACTGGATTAAGGCACTTTGCCCACAGCAACCTTTCTCTCGCCCCCCTTGTGAGTGATGGAGAGATCCTTCCCCGCACACCCCTCTGCCCCACAGTGCAATTGCTGTCTAGGTTACTTTGCCCACCTGAACATACAGACAGAAAGTGCAGGACTTGCCTAATAAGGTGGCAATAAAGACAAAAGCCAAAGTGAGAATTCATTCATCATTAGCTCTCCCTTCTGGACAAAACAGTTTTTCAGGCTGACATGGAAAATTCATACATACATATGTATAACTATCTACATATACGTGAGTATGTAAGTATACAAAAGAATACATAAATGTTCAGTACGGATCACTAGACTGAAGAACCCCCTTGATGAACTTGGATGGTGGTCAAGTTGCTCTGGGAAGAGCTTCCCCCGGCATCTGGCTCAATGTGTGGGGCTGCTTCTTCCATACTGAGGATGAAATCGTCCCCTCAGATACTTCAGTCCCAGCATCAGTTTTAAAATATGGTATCTTTTTGGTGCTGGTATCCTTACATCAGCAGGGTATTTATGTGGTAAAATAGGATGTGAACTAAAAAGGGTGATACAGTCTCTCAGGAAGAGTCCATTTGTGCAAGATTTGATCGTTGTTTATGCCATGAGCTCCACCTTTCTTTCCACCCTGTCTGAAAGACTTGTGGAGCAAGCCCCAGCTTTTTTGAATACCAAGCTACAAATACATTCCAGAAGATAGAGATTTGGTGCATCCTCAGGTGTAGAACATTTAAAACACCTTCCCTTTTCAAAGATGTACCTGGAAAACATCCAGCCAGCAGCTTTTTGCAATTTTAGTGCTATTTATACGTTAATTTTCCCTAGCATTAATATAATAGGCTAAGTATAGAAGATAGCTGGGGACTTTAGGATACATTGAGAAGAATACGGCTTCACGAAAACAACATTTGGAAGTAATTACAAGACCAACGGGTTAGAACAACACTAAGCTGCCAAAAATCCCTGGATAGTTACTTATTCATAGTGAAATGAAATACAGCGATTGAGTGGGGAAATGTGGCTGTAATAGAAATCATGCCTGGAATATTCATAGAGAAGTTTATCAAACAGAGTTCTGTGGAAAATACAGTATTAACATTTATAGGCCTTGAACACGTCCTTTAGGACGCTCTTCTAATTTCACTTTGAGCTAGATCATCTTTATGCAGAAATAAGTTTATTTCAGCACACCATGTTCATTAAAAAAAAAAGGCTGCTTAATTGGAAAAATATTTAATGAAATCTCAGGCTAGGGAAGGACAGATAGCTGCAGCAGTATTAACCTTGTGTAGGAAGGATGGGATGTGTTAGGGTTGTTCATACGCAGCTCTGTGCAGCCAGGGTTAATGTTTCCTATTCCTGCTGTCACACCATAAAAAAATATTTTTTTTTTCCCTTCAGTTACAGAACAGAGGAGAACTTTGCTGTTATGCAGAGACTTAAGCATCATACCTCCTCAAACAGGAGTGTGTTGGGTCACCCTTTGATGACTTGTACAAATTTGAGTTAATTTAGTAGACTATTTGTAGGGTTTTCCCTTACATTTTATTCTTGTATGGTGTTTTCTTTTTTAAATTTATGATCTTGTCCTTGAGCCACATTAGCTAGTGTTGAGGAAACTACAGGGCTAAGTGCCATGGGATTTGTTCCCTAATTCCCTCTGCGTGGAGTTGGTTATAGAAGAGCAGACGCTGGGCATTGTGTTTGTATTCTGCAGCTACAGTCCTGGTGGGAAGTTTGGTTAGAAGCAAGGCAGAGTACAGGGCTGCAGATGATACCTCCCTGCGAGGCTACTGCTCTGCATAGCAGGGGGCTGCAGGAGCTGGGGAGGGAGGGAGGCAGCAGCAAGGGGCAACGAATGCCGCAGTTTGGGAAATACATCTGCCAGAGAGCGCCAATGGCTTACAGAGGTCTACCACCTCTTTTGCGAAATGCCTGTAAATTGAGAGCCCCGTGCACTTTTGACAGTGTGTAGTGTTGTTTTAGAAGGTTTTTACCTCTTACATTCCGCTGTAGAGGATTGGAAATAGCTGGCTCTTTTCCTACCACAACGTTAAAACAAGGAATAGTTGGGAATGTTTCTGAATAGTATTTTCCTTCTAGAAAATCTCTGTTGTAGAAAGCAAAGAAAAGCAAAGCGGGATCCTTATCTACTGATCTGAAAACTGGTGATCTTGCGTTTTGCTTGTAGCTATGAGGAGTTATAGAAGACAGAGCCATTCCATGGAAGTTCCTATTTCATTCACAAAATCATTTTTTTCCAATGCATTAAAAAACAGTTTCACCACCTACATTTGTGTTGTGCGTGTAGGTGGTGCAGCTCCCAGGTATCTGCGTGCTGCATTTGGGAAAAGGTTTCAAATGTAAATAGTTCTTATCAGCATCCACAGAGCCTGGTCCTGCTGCTCTACCCTAACGATGCTTTCAGCATCACTGAGCTTTTGCCTCATATGTATTGGGACATACAGTATTCCATATTTGGTAGTGTGTATGGCCCCCGAGATGCTGGAATCAGCTCTCCCGGTCACTTCTCATTGACATCAGCCTGTTGGGAGGACCCGCTCCCTAGTGAAAGGCTGAAACGCTGCATACAGCCAGTCTGCCTGAAACTTCTCAGTTCTGACGGGTGCCATTAAATTTTACCCTGTTTAATGACTGCATTAGAGCAGAGGCATCCCTTGCTTTTTGAGGTTTAATGAACGATTCAGGGTAGGGGGTGTGCGGTTCTTTTGTCATCAGGGGAATGCCACCACAGATAACAGACAGCATCAAATACTCTTTTGGTGCCAGTTTGCAGGCAGAATCACTTTTCTTTGCTTTCATCCATTCCTTTGCTCCTTTCCTTCATCTCCCATTTGGTCTCCTAACATCACTTGCATGAGGAGCAGTCACAGGGGTTATCTGCCTGCCTACTGTAATGCTGTGTTTTTACAGTCAAGTTTCTGTGGCTTTAAAGAAGATATGAAAAAGGATCGTGTCGCCCACAGGCTCACCCAGCGCACCATCAGCTAAACAGCGAATTCAATTAGTGAGCAGTAAAGATTGATGGTGGCTGAAAAGGATCATTACTAAAGGCTGCAACAGGAGTCTGTTTTCTCCAGGTGATGCTTTCCCTGATGATCCAGAAGGATCCATCCTTTTTCTCTACTCCGTGAGGAGGGTGCTGCCGAGCTCAGCACTGCCAGACATGCCCGGGCTGAACTTTATTGGTGTATCAATACAGCATCTGAGGTACACAGACTTTTTCAAGACTTAAGCCCCTTTTCCTATGACTTAAGTAAAAGCTTTTTTTTTCTTCCTGCTCTGAGTGAACCCAGATCACTGCCCTTCTGGTTCGGTTAGACTTGCCCATCTCTGTTGCTGAGCTGGAACGTGTGGAAGGGGAGGGAAAGTGAGTCCAGCCAGTAAAACACTACATTTTACTGTATATACACTCTGACAACTGAAATCTCATGAAAAATTGGACTTCTGGACAAAAATCTATAGACTAAATAAGCTGTTTTTATTACTCTCTTTAAAATAAGAGGAGAACAGAATTTAACATCGCAGGCTATCATAACACCAAACTGTAATTAAGCAGCTTGTACGCCATTACCTAAGATGATCCAAGGTGGCAAGGTTTGAAAAGAGGAGTCTCGTGTTATTAGACCAACCAATGTAACAGCAAACAAGGCAAATCCTGGAGGCTCGAGCACTTCAAATCCCTTATCTGTTTTAGACTGATTATTTCATTTAGCCTACCAAAAGATACTACCTTTTGCTACAAATCTTGTTGCCATTACTTCTGCTAACAACTTATAATTTTTCATCTGCAAGAAAAGCCACTTCAAGCACAACTTTTTCAGTAAAACTATTTTTCAGTTTATTAAGGAATTTTTGTACCCAGTTCACCTGCGTTGTCCCTGACCAACCACGGTTCATGATCCAGTGCTGCCAGTTGGATTGCTTCTCCCTTTTGCTACAGGGAAAGCCTCTTCTGTAATGATGTAGTAATAGAGAAGTTTAACCTTAGCGTTCCACGTAGGTGCTGCTTTGGAGTCTTTAATCTCCAGTTAACCCTGATACACCTCAATTTGTACTGCTGCTCATTGGACTATACTAAGAGGAAGGGTTTAAAGTCTGTATTTAGAATTCCTGATATATATTTTGGGGTGTGTGTCTGATCTGTCCCATCTGCCTGGGTTAAAGGCAGCAGAGGGGCTGTATGTGTCTGCGGGCAGTCAGTGATGCTGGTCCTTGGAGGGCTGGGGCTGCACAGCCAGAGCAAGTCCCATCTCCCACTGCTGCCCAGCCCGGGCTACTGCCTGCTGTGGCGTGGCTTACAGAGCGGCTGTAGCACACAAGACTTGCTGGGGAATGTAATGTCAGGGTGACTCCTCTCCATCCAGGATTACACCTTGTCATGGTGTTTTACTGATTTTTGATACAAAGGTAAACCAAGCTATCAGGCATACCCAGCTGAAATGTGCGGAAAGCACAGGTTTTATAGTAATTGATTTCAAATGGAAAAAGAAATGCTTTCAACTGTACTCCTCTCCCATCCTGACATACATTATCCTGGGAATTCAAAGTGAATGCAGTTACGGTGTCCTCTGTGGAAATAATCCCTCCCCTCTCTGCATACTCTCCCCAAGCCTCTGCTGTTCCATTTCCTGGCGTGACACCAGGCTCCTGGCAGCAGCTGTAGGCTACAGCACGTGTGCTCGGTTCCTGGTCTCATCCCGTTTAGTCACTGCAGCCTGGGTTTTCCAGGGAATTTTTCCCCATTTGTTTGGATACACAAACATCTCTGTCATTTTTTTTCAGTGAATAAAGAGAATTTTCATTTTATGGAAATACAAATGCATTAAAGGGGTAGAATGTATCATAGCACTTTTTTTGATTTTGTTCCTTCTTTGAATATTTTTCATTATAGTTTCTGTTTCCCTAAAAAAAAAAGGGAAAAAAAAAAAACCCCAAAGCTTCTCTCCTCATGTGCACAAGTGCCTGATCTGGATCTCAATTAAAGAAGCAAGCCAAGTATTTGTGATGATACAGGACGCTATTACATGCCAAATGGTTGTGGTGAAAGGGAGCTGCTTCAAGCTTTTATTTCAGTTTTAGCCCCTTCTTTTTGGTTTCCTTATTATTTTGTGAATCAGTTCTGATTTCAGTGAAAGCAGTTGTTTGTTACTAAGCATTTGCAGGAGAGAGATTCTTAGTCTGTGAATGTTTTCTTTTCATTGTTTGCTGCAACGATGGGTCATCTAATCACCTGGTGGTGTCTGTGCTCCATGTGTGGGTCTCTGAAATCTCAGGCTGCACCAGTGGAGATGCAACAATAAAGCAGTCTTCAGTGTGAAGTTGGGGAGGGGTGATTCGTTTGTGCAAGACTGAAATTCATTAATATTCTTCCAGATACTCTCCAGACTACTCAACCAGTGGCTAACATTCCTGTAAGAACAATCCTGTATTGGTTTAGCAACCAATTATTATATAATTTCATTGATGTCACAGTGGTTTCAAAGGATTGATCGAAGTCTGAAATCTTGACCTTCTTCCTTGGAAAAATAGTCAAAAGGTTTCACACATCAGTTTGACCTCATATTTTCCATCATGATATTCCCCTGGGCATTCCTCCCCTTACAAAACCTTTCAAGCATTGGGATTTCACCAGCCTCCCTCTGCTGTGTCCCTAATAGCTCTCAGCAGTCTAGTGTTTGTAGTGTTATATTCTCTTGTTCTTAGCCAAACCCTCAACATTTCTCACTCCTTGGTGTTCAGAAAATCAGTTCTGCATTTGCTAGCAGCTGTATTTTCTATTTGTACCAAAATGAAGGCAGGATTTTTCAAAGGGAATGAGGTGCTTGTATAGCCTTAACATTCCGGAACTGGGCACATAATTCCCCAAAGTGCAGGACACAAAAAATTCAAGCCTTCATATGTGGAGCTTCTCGTGATTGCCCATCTGCTGCTGCGGGGAATGAATGAGCCCTTTGCTCATTCATATACTCATACCTACAGCTGCAGGTGTACCTGATACCAGTTCTCTTAAACATTTTGCTGGGGATTCTGAGAATATAAATATCCAACCTAAGCTAAGATCTTAATGAGACTGTCTTATACATTGAGTTGTAATTAGACTGGAGGAGACCAAATTAACATAGATAAGAATGTGCCTGGATAAACCACGAGAGAGAACCCTATAAAAAGATGCTTGAAATTCTTGTCCTGATATATCTTAGGAGGAGCTGCAAGGCTTCCTCCTGTGGTGATGCTTGCTGGGGAAAAAGGGGGTGCTGTGATGGGAGTCAGTTGCCACCCTGGGGCTGGACTTCACGGGAGCCCCAAACACTCAGCCTCTGGCTGTGGAGGTCTCAGGAGTGTGTGGCTGGAAGTGCTTCAGGGGAATGTGTATGGCCCAGACCTAGGGGGACAGCAGGCTCTGGAGAAACTCTTTTAGCACCATATTGGCATGTGCAGAGCAGCCCAGTAGAAGGTTAAGCCATGCTGTTGAGTAGCAGTGGAGTGCCACCAAGGGCCATGCTGCAAGAGCTGAACCACTGCGTTCTCAGTGAGGTAGTAAGGTGGGACATTGAATATTCAGTATGGAAGAATCTTAAAATTAGACAATAGCTGTGATGTTTGCAAATCTGGACCAGAGTATCAGCACTGCTGCTTTCTGATGGTCTCTCTGTACACTTGAGATAATTTGAAGCATAAATAATTTTACAAAGCCATATATTTTTGCTTCTGAGATGAAATAGTGCTGTATTTGGTCATTCATTAACAGTACAGCAAATTCAGAATTGACGTTTGGTTGTACAATGGTCAGCAGAATTGGAATAAATCATTTTGGGTGTATGTAGAAGTCCTGGTGCTTTTGTAGCTAGCTGTTCATGTGCATTGAGCCAGACTCCTGCTCCTGCATGGCTGTGAATTCTTGCCCAGATGAAGTAGGAGATATGGGAGCAAGGAGCTACTGTCCACAACTGGAATTTGTAGCAATATTGATGTTTCCTGGGATTTTCCTCATTCCAGGGTCCTGGAGAGCCAGCCTCAGCTTAGCCTGCAGACCCCATGCTCCCTGGAGCCTGGAGAACATGGCCAGCACCAATATGGTCCAGCTGGTCTCTCCCGACAGCAGGCACAGCAACCACAGCTTTGGGGAGAGCAGAGAGAGCCCAAGGGCTCTTGTGGGCTGTTTTGAATTCTGTTTTAAAACTTGGCAAAGCATTTCAGTGCTAGGACTGTGCAACAGCACAGGCAGCTGGTGCCCACTCCACATTAACAGTGCAGGGAACGACATCTCCACCAAAGCAGATGGGGAGAAAAAAGTGTTCTGACCGCCACGTTGTGATAAATCATGCAGCTCCACTGCGAGCTGTGGGATGGCTAAATTTAAACCCCTGAGTTTGTGAAACCCAAACAGAAAGACAGAAAAACAGAAAATCCTCTTTGTTGGACGTATACAGCAGAGAGGTGCTGGGGTGCCTCAGCCCTGCACCACTGCTCCGGGGTGCCTTGGGGTCACTAGTCCTGGTTTGGGTGTTATGAGGTGGCTTCAGCATCCAGAGCACTTTGAAAATGTGCAATAACCAGCAGTGCCAGGGAAATGCTGGTAACAGCCCTGCAGTGTCAAGTGAGGACTTTGGACAAAAGCAGTCCCATGCAGAAGGGACTGCAACGCTTCAGGGCTGGGGCATGAGCCCGGCCGTCGCACAGGGCTCTCTCCTCCACTCGCGCTTGGGGAATGGGGACAGAGGAAATGGGTCGAGCCTGTCGTGGTCCCTGAGTGACTGCTGGGTGGCACGCTATCACAGGTCTGAAATCCAGAGTGACACCTAGTCCTTAGCGTGCACCTATAGGCACAAAATATGTGTCTTACTCAGGTGTCGTGTTATAAAAATCTTTGCTGCTTGTTGACTTTCCGTGAGCCATGTGGTGATGTGTCTCTTGATTTTGAGAGCTGTAATTGTGCATGGCCGCAAAACCCATAACCATCCAAGTGAGGAGCCTCGCTTGGCTCCTCCCACACAGAGCTTGGCATTCCAGCAGTGATACTAATAACTGCCATCAGTGAGCGCGCCATAACAGGAAGCAATTCCGCTTGCTTTCCTGAAGCGTTTTGTCTCTGGTTTGGATGTTACTTCCCAAAGGGTGGCTGCTTTGTTTTGATGTTGTGGTGCCACTCTCCTGTGGCAAATTTGGGTTTCTGTACAAGTTTTTTGCTTCTTTCCTCAGACCACCTGCCTCTTTGGGGAGTTTGCAAATCTTTAGCACGTCCCTTGAGCAGGGAGGTTTTTAAAAAGCAAGCTGATATGAAGTGACACCAGGAGGGTATTTTTAACTCAGATGTAGCCTTTGGAAGCAGAATATACAATGTAAAGCTACAAGCCTTGACATGCAGTCCCCGAGATCATACATCTCTGGGTGGTTTGTTGCATTTAGTTCTTGGTTTTTCAAGTGTAGGCTTAACCAAACATTTCTACCCACAAAAAAACAGCGTGAAAGTAATCTAAATAAGACTAATTTTAGTGTCTTCTTATGGCTTTTATTACTACTATTGCAAATATTCATCAAGATTATTTCATGGCAATGAAGTTTCCTTAAGGTGTGGGAAGTAAACTGCATATTATATGGAAATTATGGAGCTCAAGCAAATATTAATGTAAAATAGCGTATGGTTTTCTTTTTCTATTCCTAAAATATGAATCTGTGGCTTTTTCGTGGTATGTTGGTATTCTTTACCAAGTCTCTGCTTTCTTTTAATAGGCACGTTTGTTCCATAAAGGTGTCACACGAGAGAATTTGCAGTGGTAGCTGCTGGAGTCAGACTCTATCAGCAGGGATAGGGGAATCAATTCGTACCTTATCGCCAAATCTTTCAATTATTCTGCTTCTTCAGATTTTTCTTGAGTTTTCCATGGAATCACTCCACAACCCATGATTCTTCATGAACTCCCCAGGCATTTGCCCTCCAATAATTCTGATTACATTAGGGTAAGCTGACATTCAGGGTCGATGCTGAGCATCTGGCTCACTGAGCCTAAGCCACCCAAGCCACTTGCCCCTTTTATATCCTGCATGAGAACTCTCTTTAATGAGGCTATTCCATCTTCAGTGAAAACTATTGAGGAAACAGCATTGCTGACAGCATGACACCAGCTGTAGGAATGAGAGACCCAAGGTACTGCCCTGCTCTGGACAAAAAAAAAGGTGAAAAAACTAATAAGTGAAATGAACACGCAGGGAGGAGGGCACTGGTGATGTGCAACTGGATGCAGCTGGGATGCCCGTCTTTCCCATGGCTCCAGTTACTGGTAGCCTGATGTGGCAAATTGTTCAGAAAACGTGCCGTTTGTCTTTCAGGTCTTGTGTGCAACAACCCAGGGCTTTAATTTCACTTGCATGTTCTTCAGTGCTCTTGCTTGTCCTGTACTTTGAGAGATGGTTTTTCCTCTTTGTATAATTTTTTATGTTTCATGCTTCTGGCTTCTTCACACTTGTAACAGATCCAGGACTTATCTCACTGTTAAGAATGGTTTTGTTAATCCATTTATAATTATACCCTTCTCAAGTATAACAGTGCTCTACAACAATCCAACAGGGTCTTTGCTGCATTTCGTATTAAATTCCAATTTAAAGGCAATGTGTCGTAACAGAAAAACCTGGTGCCTGTCTATCAAATGACTTCAGCAATTTGATCCGGTACTGACACGTATCTGATAGCAAGGGGGCTGCAACAAGAGACGCTCACCTATCTTCATTGTTGCATGTAGTCCTGCGGGATGCTCCTGGCCATGTTGGCAGGGTTTGCAATTCTCTTCTCCCTTCTTAGACATTTTCCAAGATCAAGCTCCGTCACCAGAACTGTTCCAGCCACTCACCTTTCTCCATGATGTGCTGCTGTGGGTGGTGGTGTGGGTGCTGGTTGGGCAAGGGGCCACAGGGCAGCCCAGGCGCCCTCCCGATCCCGCATCCGGGGCCCAGTCCTGCTCCCGCCCCATTGCAGACCTGGGGGATTTGTCCTTCTCGCTCGTGTTTGTGCTGTGTCCCTCCCCATGTACTACTAAGGAGAAAGCAGATAGACTCCAGAGCAT
This sequence comes from Stercorarius parasiticus, assembly GCA_013396915.1. Taxonomy (NCBI): domain Eukaryota; kingdom Metazoa; phylum Chordata; class Aves; order Charadriiformes; family Stercorariidae; genus Stercorarius; species Stercorarius parasiticus. The sequence continues at coordinate 791,344 of VWZL01005928.1, read as the reverse complement.
TAAAAATATACTTTTTTTTAATATGGAGCCCTACGGGAAGCAAGAGAAGGTATTGAAATTCTGGTGGCGCACACTGGATATTTCAGCTCGCAGCTACATTAAAAACCCCCAGTGTTAGAATAAATCTTTCGAATGAGAGATCTGAGTTGGTATTAAACCTTAGTCTAAGCAGTCCTAAGGTTAGAAAAGTCATCTCATCCAGTCAGACCACTTATTAATTTTAGTCTCAGGCTAAATTCTCCAAGTTGGACCAAGCCTGTAACTAAATGGAGCTCTTTCTGAAGCTGCAGCGGGCTTGACAGTGGCTTAGCTGCTGTCCTGCGGGGCTGTGACCTGTCACCACTTACATTAAATTAGTTGCCTGTCTGACTACATGTTGCAGCCTCTTCCTAGAGCAAAACTACCCTATTTTAGCACTGCAGTCTTCATGAAATGAACTCTGTGAGACAAGCCAACCCCTTTGTGCATGCTGCAATTATTTCTACCTTTCCATTTCATTTTTCTGACCTCGGAAGACCTGAAAAATCCTATTTAAACCTGCACTAGCTCTGTATCCTCATGGGTTTTCTCCCTCAAGATCATTCTGTCACAGAGAAACATAGCTGCATAGGGAACAGGTGCCTTGAATAAGAATATTTTAATATTTGTTTTAAGAGTATTCTGGACAAATGGATCAACGTAGCAATTGTTGAACTCATCAACTCTTAAAACATGTACTCTATGGAAAATAAAGGGAACTGTGGTTTAACCTGAAGGACAGTAGAGAGCTGTGACTCATCCCTCAGGGAAAATTTTTCTTTTGAATCATGAATTGATGCATTGCAGGTCAGCCAGGAGGGTAATTCAGAGCAGCACACAGCAAAAAGACTCTTAGCTTAGAAGAAAGTTTTGGTATTGACAGCACAAATTATATAAGTAATTTGTTTGAAATTAGTACTTTCTCCAAAGTAATTCATGGCTCAGGAAATTCTCTTTGGTTCAAAGTTTTCCAATTTTATGAACAGATCTACTTCTGTTAGCCAGTGAGTCATGCTGCTCCCTCCAGCTAATACAGAATGATGCTTGCGATTATGGGAGCTATCAGCTCCTTAATGATAAGGATTTTAATTTGGCTGCTTCCAAGATGCGCCATGAATAGAAATCACAAAGGCCTCAACTCCAGCACAAATCTTAATTGCAACTGGTTCACAGGATAAGTCTTCTTTAAGGGACTTGCCAGTAGGGATGCATTCTCCGGTGAGGCCTTGGGGAGATCTGCAAGTAGCTCTATGGTAGGATGAGGCTTCTGCAGGCAGAAAGCCCTGGAAATCAGCTCTTCTGACTAAAACCAGGGTTCAGCTGTGCGTCTGCAATGGCTGAACCTGTGGCCCCGCCAGAGAGGGGCTGTGGGGTGCTGCACCCCATGTGCTGCCTCCCCATGCAGGGAGGAGGCTGAGCACCGCCCAGGGCGTGGGGCCGAGCCACATGCGTCCTGCTGTGGGCGCTGGGCTCCCCGGGCACCACTCCTGCCACCCAGCCGCTTCCAGCGGGGAACCGCATCAGGGCCTGCCTGCAGAACGCCTCTCTCTGGCTTTTAATCATTTGCTTGAGATGAAAAGACACAAAAAAGAGAAATAAAATCATCAATCAACAGACAATTTAAAAAATCTGCAGCTAAGAATGGTGTATTACGGTTCTTGTCTTATTTCTTTCACATTTTCCATCCTAGTTTGATTTAATTCTGCAGCTGCTTACCTAGAAATATAGGATTTTTTTAAAGCAACTTTGCTTTTACCCTTCTACAACAGCACCAAAGATGTATCATACAACTGCTAGATTGCTGGGGACCTCTGTGTTACTACATGCAATAAGTATTTTTAATATAGTTCCATCTCTTCCACCCTCTCTGAAATGATTAAGAGCCCTCTTTGGATTCCAAGACATGCTTGCAAGATGGCATTAACGCCCACGTCTTAATGAAAAAGGTTTGCCCATGTCAGGAGGGAAAATAAATGACATCTAACCTTATGGAGACTCAGTTTTGAAATGTCTTTGAAGGCAGCAACCTATATCAAGAGCTTCATTTTGAATATGGCTCAAGGCTTTCCTGGTCTGCCAGCAATGGCGGCTCCGTGAACAGCAGTGAATCACTCTGGCCCGGCTGGCTGCCACAATTAACGCAGACACATGCTGCCTTCCCGTAATTACTGTGCACTCAACGCAGATTTGGAGCCATCCTCCAGCGTGTGGTCTGTGTGCTGCAGACACAGAACAGCCTTGCTCTCACAGTCCTCCCTCCCGTTCTCCTCTGGGTGTCACAGCTTAGTGAAACAGAAGCAGATTTCTGTAAATAATTTAGATGCCCAGGTCTTCATTTTTTTGTATTTCCCATCCATTTTCACAGCAGGTTTCATACTGGTTGTATCACACTTTGGTTGCTGAAAGCTACAGGTAGCATTGATTGATAAGGTTTTTTCAGTTCAAAGCAAACTCTTACTGGATTTTTGGGGTGGGGGAGTTGTTTTATTTTAGTTGAGACGAACCCAGATAGTCAGGAATCTGAAAGCCTCTGGGCACTCTTGGCAAGAACATGAGTTTTAGGGAGAGTTGCAGAGCTCTCCCCGTGTCCCACGTATCAGGGCTGCTCAGCAGCAGCAGAACTGGGTCTTGATAAACTGGTGTTTATTGTGGCCAAGGATTTCTTACCAGCCCTACTTCTAGCTGCAAGCTGATGATCTGCGTACAGTCCCATCTGGTGTTTACTTTATCTTGAGAAATATCTGCACCTACAGTCACCTACTTGAGTGTGTGACACTACGTGCTCCCTGCCTGTGCTGCTGGAAGGTCCTTCCCTCTTATTATTCACTAGTGATTTAAGAAAAGTAAGTTGGCGATGTGTATGCAATGTCTGTTGGAAAATACATGTTCCCCTCATGCTTGGCACCCTTCTTGGCAGAGGTAGGAGTGACAGCAGGGGGAGAATTCATCTCCTCCTGGTTATGGCCTTCACAGCCACCAGTGGGGACAGAGCAAGAGGCTGGTGCATTGGGCAATGAGAATAGAGACCTTTTTTCAGGGCCACTAGCTGACGAGGTTTCAGTAACACAACACTGATTTCTTTTAAAAAGATGTAATATATCTTACAGTTTAAGATATAAAATTGACATTTCAGACAGGTTCTGAACTTAATGGTCTTCTGCCAAAGGATTTTTATTTAGACAAGTGTATCTCTTGGAGCCCAAGTCTCTTGGATCCCTCCTGGTCTTTCGTGCTTGGTATGGCGTGACTCTTCCCACAGCTGTGACTGGAAATGGTGTTGATCTACTCAAGAGTTAAACGTAGAAGGGGATGTAACTTCATGTGGAAAAAGAGAAAATCTTCTGCTGATCTTTTGTTTGAAGAATCTAGGCGCTACCTCATGAGGGAGCCATCTCGAGCCACAGTTCATTGACTCCACAGATGAGCTTTTAAAAGCTTCTACCTAAAATAGCCATGTGTATTGGGGGGATGCAGTTATGACACTGTGGCCCTGCTGTGCGCTGCTGACTAATTGACATCACCCTCCTTTAGCTGATGGAAGCTCCGCTGCTCGCTTTTTCCCAGCAACTGATGCTGCTGCCCCATCTGCTTGGTCCTTTGCTCTCTCATCTCCAACTGGCAGGAGGAAAAGCAATACACAAGGGGAGAAGAGAAGCTGAATGTCACTGAGTTATGCATGCTACAGAGAGGTTGGTTTGCCTGTCACAAAAGATGGAGAAAATGGGCTGAAATCTTCGTCTCTGCATTTTGTTTTCCTAAGCAGTTACCCTACCTCAGGCTCCTGAGAGAGTTGGATGCATGTCCAGGTATTGTGAGACAGAGGATTTACAGTGAGCTGAGCTTTTAACAACTATGAATTAGGGAAAAGGCAGCTGCTATAAAACCCTAGTAACCTGCCTGCTGCTGCTGTGGGCAAGACAGGGATCACCGCAGGGGTTGCAGGAGAGTGACAGGGGAAGCACCCGTCCCTGATGGAGCAGCAATCCTGTGCTGCACCGCCCTGGTAAATCTTACCAAGTTGGGGCAAAGGCTGCGAAGCTCCCTTGCCCCAGGTGAAAGCTGCCTGTGTCTTCCTGGCAGACCTTGGCTCAGCTTTTTCCCAAGTCTTGCAGACTCTAAAGGTTTTGCTGGCATGACCTAGTCCAACTCCTGCTGGTGGGAGTCCAGCTTTGCTTGCATCCTTGGCACGACTGGCACCGGGGTGACTCTGCTTCACGGGTTGGTAACAGCTCAGCAGGTAGCCCAGCCACGGCAACAGCCTCTGACCTCTTCTGATTTAGCATTTGCTATTGCTTTGGTGCAGGGAACATAACCACTAGGTGCGTAGACACGTGCAGAATGCAAAGTGGGAACCAGGGGGGTTTCTTTCTAGATTTCTCTTGGTGTGAAGGTGAAGAACATGCTCCAAGCCAGCATCTGATCTGCTGTTCATGCCGGGGAAGTGCCTGTGAGTGAGGCTGCACCCATCCTTTATGTTACACTAAATCAGACTCCACCTGCCTCAAAATCCTCTTCAACTATGCCCTTTCCAAAAAAAATAGACTAGCAAAAAAACCCCAAACCTGGCCTGCCTATAAATGGGCAGATCTTGTTGTAAGAGGAGACAATTAAACACAATTGTTCATTGTAATCAAAGATCAGCAGAAAGACTCCCGTGCTATTATCCTTGCTATATGCGGGGATGACTGGGGGAAAAAAAGTCGATTTTAAAATGAGAAATGCAAGGAACCAACTGAACTACAAGCCCGTGATACTCCAGCCGCAGGTTTGGAGGGGACGACTAGAACCACTTCCCCCACCATATGGTGCCAACACATTCCTTGTTTACAACCCCCTTAAGCTGTACAAATGATGCACTCTCATAAATCAGCTAGTTAAACACGGCTTTATTAACTCTGGTGCGTGAAGATGCTGTGCAGCACAGCCACCAGGCAGGCTCTGAGCCTTCCCCTCCCCGGGGCCAGCGTAACCCCGGGGCCCTGCCTGCAGCCGCAGCAGCCCCACAGGCTGCCCACAGGCTGACGGAGCCTTTCATCCTCCTGCCTCTGCCGGGTTTGCCCCGTGGCAGCCTATGGACCCAGTGCTGCCCTCCCTCATCTTCATCAGCCAGCGTGGAGGGCACCTGCTGCACCTTCCAGCCAGCTATGAGCAGGTTCAACTCAGCCTTTGCTATTAACTGCAGGCACCAAAAATGCTCAAAGGCTTTACAAAGAAATAAATAAAAGGAATTCTGTGCTTTAAAAAATGTTAAAGTATTGCTTTTTAGGCATTAACTCCTTTTGCCAGAAGAGTTTCACTTACTCATTAGTCAAATCCCTTCTGAAAACCCATTTATTCTGAGGCTCACAAGTACTAATCTGCATACATCATGTCATTACCTTTGCGGTTTACAAGGAAAGGGATTTACATCTAGCTCTGAGATCTCCTGCTGTGTGGGTGTCTTCTCTGATTATTATTTTTTCGCACTCTTTTATTTTGTAAATGCGGGGAGGCAGAGCACCCTCTCCTCTCCCTGACAGTGCCAGCCATACTGGCAGCACATAAGGAGCAAATGACTGTCAAGCCCTTTCCTATTTTACTGTTCCAGTGGTAATCCACAGCCTGCAAACCACACATTCTAGTTTTCCACTGACGTTTCAGTAGCCCAGTCTGAATTTTGGTCTTTAAATCTTTAGCTGATGGTTCAAAAGAAAATTCTCAAGATTATGCCTCCCAGTGGAAGCAGCAGTTTGGCATCCTGTGCTCAGTGATAATATTGTTTATACATCCCATGTCGTTTGGTCTGAACAGCAGAAAACAGTAGCCTTCAAAAGCAGCTAGTTGCCTCTAATAAGGTTAAATCTGTGGTTTTGTGCAGTGAAAAAAAAAAGTACTGTAAAAAGAGTTTTTATTATTGGCAGGGGCGTAAGCAGGAGTGCAGCTTCAGGGAACAGTGAGGCACTTTGGTCCGATTACTAAAACTTTGTGTTTCAGAGCATGATAAAAGACTTGGCAGCATGAGGCGTGATGTGCAGGTCAGTGAAGGATGCAAATCAATGTAAACAGTATGTGGAAGTGGAATTTCTGTGACACCAGAGGCGGTGATGTCAGGCAGGCAGGAAGGATGGGAAGGTTTGTGCTTGGGAGGGGTTAGTTTCTCTGGGGTGTAAAGCTCAGCTCTGAGATGATGCTCTACAGGCAAGATTTTAGTCAACATTTTGAAAAGCATTCGAAGGTGTTAGGAACCTAAATTCTCGTGGCAGATGTTACTTAGTCTTCCCAGTTACTCTTGGGCCTTTCATGCGCGCAGCCCCAGGACACCTCTAAAAGCATCTTCAAGCACGTGCAGAAGTGGACTGAGCTACCAGGGCAGCAAACAGCTCTGTGCAGCCCGAGGCGATGGCTGCGCCGGTGCGGGCAGGGACTGAGAGCTCCAGCCGGCCCTGCCAACACTGGCGTTGGGCTCAGGAGCCCACATAGAGACATTTGGGTTGGCCGGGTTTGGCTTGCCAGTGGGAAATTAAATCTGCCTTTGGAGAAGACAGACATCGGGACTGAGTTGGAGCAGTCTGAATCTGAGATGATGTGTTATTTTGTGGCACATAAATCTCAGTTTCTGTTCTTTTCATCAACTTCTCATGGACTGTATAGGCAGAAAAATAAAATGTTCACTATCTGTTGTAGGTAATTTAGGGTATTTGAAATGTTTCTGTGTACATGTATGTATATATTTGTATACATATATATGTAACTGAAAGTAAGGAGCAGTGAAGACACCTGAAAATTAGCTCAACAAACAATTCTTGAAGCAATTGTGTTGCTTATGATGAGGCAGCATTTAATTTCAGCAACAGCATGGGGATCTATAATCTGCATTTTGTAGCATAATCTGTATCATTTAAAAGCCATATTAATGCTTTTTCCTGTAAATCACCAGTGTAAGCATCTCAGCTGTACCCACCAGCTGCTGAAATGGTTAGTTTGGGGGAGAATCTGCAAACTCCTCTGGTCTGGGTGCTTGCTCGGGGTGTCAGAGCTGGGGGGGCAGACCTACTCTGACCGCAGGGTTGCGAGAGCGTTTTTGGCTTGTCCCGGTTTTCCAGCAGCCAGGTGACGCTTCCAGCCACTCTGAGGTGCTTGAAAGTGACTTTTCCCTCCAGACTGAATGAGACATTTTAGTTCTACTACAGCTGAGATCAAGCTGAAATCTTCGCTTTTTTCCTTCCCTGGTAGTAATCCAAACACAAATTATTTGCCCAGCTGAACCGTAGAGTTACACCATCACGGAAGGAAATGCTTCAGTTTCTTCAGTGGCTGTTTCAAGATGCTCAGTAGGTACGTGTGTGCCTGTGTGCACAAAGAGGGACAGAGCTAAGGAATTAAATAATTCAGTGGGCAGGGCTGTCCTGGAGCTGTGTCATGTTGTTTTGCCAGTGTCACTGGTGGCCTCGTGGGGAGCTGTCGTACCTCTGGGGAAAACCCAGCACTTCTGGTGCCAAGGGCAAGGCAAAGAGGAGAAAGTCTCTGGAGGAATGAGACCAGCGGGTCAAGGTAGGCCAGTTTCTCCAGGTCTGTTGCGCAAAGATGCAATGACGGTGCTTAAATTTGGTTGCAGTGGCCTTAAAGGTTTTGTTTCAGGGAAAATATTTTTAAAAGAGAACTGCTGTCTGAAAATTGTGGAAATAAGCATAATGAGTGAGTGCATTCCAGGTCAAGTGACAAAAAGTGTGAGAAGATTTGCTAACAGGAGGAACAGTAGGTAGTAAATGGGAAAGGCTTTTAAGACTAAGTCTGATGGTGTAAAATAATCACATTTGTAAAAGCCCAACGTAAACTGCTCTTTAAATGCACTCAACTGTTGAAATGTAAACACACATTGGAAATAATTACAGCAGCTCTAACCTGCTTTGTCTCTCTGACACCCCTGCGCTTCCTCTTACCGACAGCTCTGTGCCTGTATAGGGTAGTCAACCAACACTCTGGCAGGATCAAAATCACAAAAAGAGATGAAGCAAACAAAAGTAAGCATTTTTAAGGGTGTTTAAATGCATGAGAATTATTGCCCTCTCTGTGGTCCATGCCACAAGCTAGACTGGAAAACCCGTGCTTCCTGCAGACCTGGTATTGATAAGTCTGGATAATATAGCAATGGTCTGAAATATATAAGATGAACTGTCAGAAAGGAGCTTTACGTTTGTGTAGATGCAATTGTGCCGCTACGCGTGGAGCCCGGTCGGGAACTTCATCGTAGCTGGGTGCTGCTGACCTCATCTGGCAAAATGCAGGCAGACAGCGAGGGAAGGCGGCTGCCCTCTCATCAATATGAGACAGGCTTTATCTCACCGCGGGAGTTAACACTCCAGATTCCCAGAGCTGGGACTGTTGGTTGATAATTTTGATATAAGGACACAACAGGCCCTGAGCATTCCCTGCTGCTGTCGGCAATGCGAGCTCCCTGTGCTGCCAGGTGCCCGGTCTGCTCCTTCTCCAGGGAAGGCAATTTTATAAAAGGTGCAAGGCTTTTCCACCCATAAATTAGGCCAGTCTCAATTTTCATGTCATTTTAAATGAAATGACAGGATTCTAGTTTCTACTTAAATTATTTAAATCTATCATTTAATCTTTCCTGGGAAGGAACTATGTTTCATCAACATTCATGTATGCAAAGTACAGAAAAGTGAAAGGCTGATTTACCAGAACAGCTTCACAAAATAGCATGTGTGCCAAAATATTTCTATACCTTCCTATTTTTCACACCTTCCTTCCAATTTTTCACACCTTCCTTCCACGTGCAAAAGATATTTACACATGCTAATTACATGCATCTCTTTTTTCATGTGAACTGTGTCACTTAGGCAGGCACCACTCTGAGTCCTTCCTTGTCCCATAACTCAACTTCTAGTCTTGAAAATGAGCAAATTGTGGTTCTTCTAGTCCGTGCCCTGATTGGGCTCACTTTACATCTACCCTTTGTGTTAAAATCCACATCCGTACAGCTCCCAGGGTCTCTGCATCGCAGATTTTCTATCCCATGAACAGGTAATCTCCAGGGAAAGACAAAGAGTTTCCAGTTTAACATGGTCTTGTATCTCTTTGTGAAGGTTTTGCCTTGGCTGTAGGTTTTGCACATCTGTTTTGTTAGGATAACAGCGACTGGGGCAAAACCACAATTCTGGATGTATGGGGTCTCAGCGTGCAGCTGACCATGGAAGGGGCCAGCTCATTTGGCTTTATTTTCGCACTCTTTGCTCACTAATGTCTGTAGGTGATTCTGCACAGAAGTAGTTTCCCATCAAGTTAGATATCCACCTGTCAGCAATTTCCTAGAATACTTTTCACTATAGTTGCACTACAGAGAATATGGGGAGGGAAGTTCAGTGATTAATTCCCTGCATATTTTAAAGTCCTCCTATCTCAAACTCAAAATACAGGCAATGTAAGTAATTTTGTCACATGGAAACCTACTAACTCATTTGCAGGCATGTCACTGCTGGAGCTTAAGCTAACAGCCAAATAAAAAAAAAAAAAATAAAAAAATATAATTAAATATAAAGGTCATTAACTCACATCCTTAACAAGTAAGTCTCATTGGACTTTCTTTCTTTAATGCAAGCACATTATAGTCCATCATCAATAAATCTGTAATCGTTTTAATAGCTCAAATTCAATCAGCCCTGCAAGCCTCATTTTCCGTAAGTTTCTGCTATAGGGAGCTAGTTATTTCATATTTAAACAAACGACCTTTTATCTCATGGGTAATGACTTTAAAATAACAGGAGAGCCATAACAGGATCAAAGGGCATAAAACAGAAGGATTACTCTGATATACTGTGGGTTGTACTGCATTGGGAGTGGCTAAACCTCGTAGCTTCTGGAGATGCTTCTTCAATTTTTCATGGGATGTCAAGCACCACCCTCTCTGCAACTACACCCGCTTTACTCCTCCTGTGGAGAGGTCCCCCAGGCCACGTGCATCCTCCTCCTTCCCCACCACACACCTGCCAGCTCCCAGACCTGAGAGGTGGCTGGCGTCCAAACCCTGGCCGGGGCTCCTCCACGCTGATATCTCACATCCCAGCCCGGATCCTGAGTCCCAGCGGCTGAGCCGCTCTACTGCTCTTAGATAAAAAATGAGAGAAGGATGTTCAAATATGAATCGCTCCCCGCTCCCAAGAATTACAGCCAGGTTTTTAGGTAACAGGGGAATAGGACTCACTTTGAAGTACAGCTTTAGTAAAAGAAAAGAAAGAAAGATGAAATACACCTCTTTGGGGATTAGATCATTAAAACACTGCTTATTACATGCTACTGGGCACACTGAGAGAGTGGACTTAATTAGGAAAATAAACATTCAAATGCTTAAGATATTTACTATGTTTGTTGCAATCAACAATATGATGGAAATTCAACTTAAACGATTTGCAAATACATTAAAGCATCATATGGTTTCAGTTGGTTGTACAAACTACTTCTGTTGAAAGCATTTCAAGAAAGATTACCAGCTACACCTTTATCTCAATCTTACATATTTGAGATTTTATTTTTATTGCTGCCTTATGTTTAGAGCTATTACAGAGCTAGAATGGTGTTTGGTACAATTCAGGGTGGGCAAGGTTGAAATCCGGAGGGCCAAGAGCAAGTAAATGGGATATCTAATAGATTCAGTGGATACTTGGAGAAGTAAGAGTGTTTGTGTATGAGTTTAGCCTGCTGGAATTAATGCTTATGGTTCATTTAACTCACTCTTGTTGCAAAATGACAGTTGTTTTACACTAGATTGAGATTCTAGGTGAATAAGAAGTAATTCACACTTGCTTGGGGAAGTGAGCAAAGCAAGCCAGTTTCATCCTGCCAAAACAGTAATGTCAATCAGGATTGCATAGAAAGTAGAACAGTTTAAGTGCTTTATGCTTAAGAAATGTTTTCTAGTGGTGTTGGCAGAATGTCTGAACTATTTTCTGTGGCAGTGCAATGACATCTTCAGGACAACTTGCTAAACTTTTTGGAATTGCCCCCATGTTGTACAGTAGGAGGCTGCATTTACTCATTGAACAGAAAACAATGAGAAGAAAGTGCAAACCAGCAGACGGTTATTCTGTTGTGTTATCCTATTTCAAAAGGCATTGTCAAAGCATTGAGGTGAGGGCTCAGTATAACATGTTGAGCTCCTTAATCTAGTGTTGGACCTGCTGTTGTACCAATGCACAATGTTTTCTCTGCTGTGGTTTTAAAGACCAGACCTTGTGCACCATCACTTTTATTGTTAGTGAAATTCCTTTATCCAGCTGTGCAAAGCTGGCTATTTAAGTCTGAAGTGTCTCAATTAAGGGGTAGTGGAAGACTCTCACCTGGAAGAGTTTTTATTTAAAGTACAAAGGATCGGAACGGCAAGATCTTTTGTGGACAAGATAATGTTTTTTCAGAAGCAAGGTATTGAGAAAAGCCTTTAAAAATAGATCTTCGCAGGCCCAGAACTGTGTGGTTGCATTTACACATGTGATCTGTTCCTTTACAAACTTTTCACGGATGTTTCTGTATGGTTGATCCGTAGCAGGTCCGGGGCTGTTCCCTAGAGCTGTATGCGCAGCAGGGTCCTGCCGACCAGTGCCATGGGGACAGCGCAGGGCGAGGGCTGTAGCCGGGCTCTCGGTGACCCTATGCTCAGGATGTGCTGCCGGACACAGGCAGGGGGGCTGCAGCCCCGTTTCGGCTGGCTGAAGCAGAGTGTGAGCACACAGGCTTTGTAGTCTGGGCTGAGTTTCGATTATGACTTTGAATGCGAAATTCACAGGAGAAATATTTGTCTTTGGAAAGCAAACCCATCAGTTCACTAGACATTAAAGTAAAACTGTTAGGGAGGATCGTACTGCATGGAAAACGTCCTTCATTAAGTACTTTGGCTCCAGAGGTCCCTTCCAACTTCAACTATTTATTGATTCAATGAGACACTCGGATTACTCATTATAAAATTCACTCCAGTCTAATTCCATCTTTTCAACCGCATGTCCACAATTCACATACCCACCCCATAACCTGAAGTGGGCACACATCCCTTGCACTGAAAGTCTAACCTGATGGAGAGGCCCACATCCCGCTGCTGCTCATCAGGTGGTGATGCTGAAGGCAGAACTGACACCAGCCTGGGGAGAATTGGCTGTGTTAGAATAATCCGGGTTTGTCCTCTCCCTTCAGCACCAGATCTTTGCAGCCCTGGACTTCGGTTCGCCTTATGAAATGACGGCCTGTGTTGTGGCAGTTTTAATAGAGGGATAGTAATTTTCACTATGAATCTGCCATTTCATAATAGAGTTCAATGCAAATTGCATAGATTAGCTTCTTAACATAAGTATAAGCAAGAATTACGGAAGTATATGATATATATCAGGTGGTTTGAAACCTTACTGATGCAGCCTCAGGGCAGTGTTGGTGTCACTGCCAAAACCATGTTTTAAGTTATTGCTGAGACTGAGAATGAGCTTATTTGTGGTTCTGCTGGTCTTACGGAAACAGTTTGAAGTTCTGCTCTTAGTTTCTGCCAGACAGGCATCCTGCTGCATCCACTAGCTTCAGTTCTCCCTGCCTGGCATCATACCAGCTGTTGTGATATAAACCCTGTTTCCATCAAAGTAAAGGCTCTTCTTCTGGTGTTAGAGGTATAAATGCACTGTAATTCTATACACAGCTACAACTAATTGAGTTAACAGACTGTTTTCCTGCTCATATTCATTCTTGAAAGAATTCACTATGAGAAGGTTTGTTCTTAAAAATCCTATTTATTAGCCCTGGTTAAGTACATGCAGTAATGCCTATCTACTGTGGCAGCTGCTCCTTTAGCGCTACCAGGGAATAATGCTGCTCTATTCCGGCTTATATTATTAATCACCCTGCCTATAAAAATTCATTTCAAAAAGGTGCTATTATATGGAAAACAGATCTGCTGCCAAAGGAACTGAAATCTTTTCTGCTGTGCAAAGAGACTTGCCACCATATGACTGTTTTCTTTCTTTTAGTACTTTAAAGATTGGTTTTGGGGGGCTTCTCCTCTATTCCTAGCTGCTGTCGTGTCTTTCATAATGTCCACTTGTAAGGCATGATTTCCCCACTAGAAAGCTGTGATGATCTTCTCAAGTAAACCATTTACCTAGATAGGAACTCATTCTAGCTTTCATTTTAATTTCTACTAATTCTTTTAAATCTCTTGGATCAGTATGGCGTGGTCCTTTCTCCCAACAGCCTAAAATGTCCTATATAGCCTGAAATGTGTATTTTAGGAATTGATTTATTTTTGTAACTCTGGGATGGAATCTTTATGGTGAAAATAAGAGGTTTTGTAAGACGTTATACATTGCTTAGGGAGTGTGATGTACTGCAAGTGAGAAAAGGAGACCGTGTGACACTGGCTCTGAGTCCACCCGAGTGTCCAAGGAGCAGTGCTGGCCTTAGGCCATGCTGTCCGAGTATTCCACGTTTTAGGGAACACAGCTTCACACACATGTAATGGTCTCATGCAGGCACAGGGACTACAGCCCAAGTCCTGGGAACCATCCAAACTACAAGCCTGTGCTGTCCTCACTGCCCATGCTGGGCCACACACTGGTGTGATGTCCTACCTGGGCTGAGACATCTCCAGTCTTTAGGGGTAAGACTTCTGGCCTTGCTCTGCAGCTGAGGGAGACCAGGAATTAGAAGGAAAATCCCAGGGCCAGGTCTGGGAGTGCCTGCCCTGCCTCTTCCTTACCAGCAAGACCAATGTCATGACCTCCTGCAGGAGTATGGCCATGTAATGTAACTTTATTATATCTGCTCGTTGTTATAGAACAGATTCTCTTCTGGTGAGGTCAAATGCTCCTTTCCCAAAAGCCTGGCATTTGCTAAAATTGGCCCTGTGGTAGGGTCAACTTCTGGCTGGAGACCAGAGACACAGGTTTTGGAAGGAGCGTTGGGCTTCTGAACCAGCCCGTTTGCTGTCAACAGCAGCCGGCAGAACGATTTGAATTGCGTTGCTGTTACAGGACAAATTCATTGCTTTTCTTTGGGATTGAGCACATTTCTCTGCCTGACCTTAACCGCTGTTGAGGCAATAATTCTTCGTGCTCGAACACTTGTCAAATTCCTGACATTAAAATTTTAAACTATAATTAAGGTGAAATAAAGAAATCACACGCTGCCTCTCACAGCCTCATTATTTCATGCTGATTAATGTTGCTGCAAACCTCTCATTGAAGCTGGTGAGCCAAGAGGAGCTGAGGTTAAGTCTTAACCTTTAAAAGCCCTGTAGAATTTAATCAGGGACAGTAGCCTTTAAACAGAATTTTTTATACCAATCTCTATTTTTTGTAGCAGGATATAACTATATTTTTAATTGCATAGGAAGGTCTAAAGAGCGTGCAGAGAGGAAGCAACTTACTGTCAGGTTCTTTAATTTTTAAAACCACAGTTAGAGAACACATCTGTTGGGTGATGGGGTTGCTTTCTAGCTGTACGATCTCCTCATCAAACTACTGTGTCTAAGAACCACTTGGCTGAGGGTAATGGTAAGAATGCTCAGGGCAGATTCATTTTGACACTTAAATAATGTAGAGAATGCTCATATAAATGTTATATGTATATTAAAACCCTTGAGTCATCCTTGTGGTTGCTATGCAATTTGTCAGGTAGCACAAGAGCAGAAAAGTTATTTAATTGCATGTAAAGGCAATATTTTTGATAGTGGCCATTCCTCTATGCTTGGAATAAACATCTATATCCTGCTAAATCTCCACAAAGGCCCTCTCTGTAAGTTGTGCAGGACTTAACCAAATAGCAAGATTTTAAAAAAGCTTGTTTAAAACTAAGTTTTAAACTCTAATGCTTCTGGGTGCCTTTTATCCATGGGGATCACCAGGTGTCTTCCAGTTCCCAGTGCCTGCTGATGTATTGCACAGACTTTCCAGAAATTAAACTGATGAATTAATTTTGAAGAGTTACCCAAAGCTTTAAAAGTCCTTTATATGTTATATTCTGTCTAATTAGGGCTTAAAATAAGAGAGGATTAAACTAGCTGAAGACAAAAACCATCTCTCTTGCATAGCAGTTGTCAAAGTTTCAATGCTTTGCACCCTATAGGAAGCAAAAAGGGAATCTTTGGAATGTTTCTGAGGAACACAACATTATTTCATCTCGGGAAGAGATGACTGAGCCCAAGAAATCTGAGGCCAACAGCGCTAATATAGGACAGCTGGCTTAATTTTGCTGTTCTTCCTTCATTAGTTGCAGAGATTTTCATCTTTGATCACTTTGAGTTGGGCAGAAAAAAAGACCTGAAGGAAAATTGATATCCTTCCCTCTTCCTCACTGGATTCAGACGAACAGTTTAAAAAGTCTTCAGAACTGAAATCCCTCCATGAGCTGCCCTCCTCTGCTCTGAAACATCCCACGGGGAGGAGCACATTTTGGCTAGAAACACGCTGGCTGTCTTGGTGAGGATGGACCACTGCCATAGCTAGATAAGGCAGGTACATCTGGTCAGGTCAGAAGGTTAGTTTTACACATGTCTTGTGGGGGAATCCTCGATCTCTCAGACTAGATGAAACCCGAGAACCACCAAAATATAGCCCCAAATCCCTGGTAGCTGTTCTAAGCAGCTTCTCCCAAAGCAGGTTGCTTGAAGCTCTCAGGCAGGGACAGAGCTTCTCCTTCATGTTAGCAGAGAACAGAGAAAAGCCAGATGGTTGTGGCGAGCTGTAGCAAGTGATATGATGTGGGATGGACTGGCATTTTGTTATGTCGGCCCTCATTTTGTTGTGTAGGCCCAAAAACGCTGCAGCAGAGGTGGCCACTGAGGCTTTGTGTTTGCAGACTTGAGTGTCTGCGCCATCCCCCCCACGCTAGGCTGCTGCATGGGAGGGTGAAGTAGTTGTTAATCTTCTCACTGAAGCTGGTAGTGGTGGTGGTGTCCAAAAGTGAGGGTCCTTCACCCGGTGTGCGGCGAGCCAATCCCCACACTGAGTCCAGATATTTGTTTTTATTTCACTTCTGCAGAATTGGGTGCCGGGCATTTAACAACAGCCAGCACACCACATGTTCCCAACTGCTCAACATTTATAAGGATAAAATACAGCTGATTTGTTAATAACAATTCATTCACCACTCCTAACTATACATACGTGTCTAAGCTCATGTTTAAAACATTTAGGAAGGTTACCTGGTTAGCATGCTCATTATTCACAAAGTGGTGGGTATCTTAGCGTTCTAATTACCCACGGTTAGTTTGGGATATACTCTTGGTTTCGCTTTGGTCCAGAAGTTATATTTTTTGCTATCTGATGTCTAAGTCAGCAACAGCAGAAGATCACAGAAGACACACTGTTTCGTTTCACGTCCTATTCAAGTTTAGGTACCTACACAGTACACCGTGTCCCAACCAAAACTTCTTGATAAACTTTTAACTTTGTTCTTTGTACATCAGTGTGAGGCGGGTCCTGCCAGGCTCCCCCAGCCTGGGCTGCTTTGGCCGTGTGTATCCAGGAGCTCGGGGGCACCAGCGGCCCCAGGGGTGGGGGGTGGCTACCTTGGGGGTGTGCACCCTGCGTCCCTCCCCTGACACCACTGTGCAGCAAGGCCCCCCCATGGCACATCATTTACACTTCACACCCAGTAAATGAAATATGTGAATGTAGAGGATAATTGCCCCTCTGAAGGCTGCTGTTGGGGCCAGGTGCAGTGGTTAGGCGGTAGGATGGATGATGCAGGGCCTTGCTGCTCTCCCATGTGACCACCATGGCCACTGCAGAGCATTTCCCTCCAAATCGGCTTTTAATGGCTTCTTCCCTGAGCTGCAGCACCGCTGGTCATGCGGCTGGAGAATGGGGGCTGGCAGGGACCACAGGAACTCAGGGACCCCACAGTGCCATGGGGGGAGTGGGGCAGCCCAGGGGCAGGACTGTCACCATCCTTCCTTCCCGCCATCCCTCCTTCCTGCCATCCCTGCCTGCAGCAGGAGGCAATGGCTGGGATGGGGCTGCTCTGGTCGGGACAAGCAGGTTCCTCCCTCCCTCCCCCTTTCAGTGAAAGAAAGCAAATTTGCTACTTTGCCAAAAATGTGTTTTGGTTTTGAACTTGTTTTTCATTCTGCTCTGAACAAACCACTCACCATCTCTGCTCCTCCTGCCTCTGCTCTGCTGGGGAAGCATCAGAGATGCCTCAACAGTGAGGAAATGGTGTGAGAGGTAAAAATCTGCATGTTAATGTTTTTGATGGCCTGTTCTTAATGTCTCCATAAATGTTTACAACTCCGTAGTGCAGCACAAATAGAAATTACTCTTGAATTTTTATCAGCTGATTAAGAGATGAAAACAAATTGTGGCTGCTGGGGTTTACTGTGTAAATCTGAGGAACATGAAGTGCGGGTTTAATGGGGTCTTGACTTTGGCTTGTTAAGCCTGCTGATGAGGGTTGTAAATTAAGCGCTTATGGAAATGAACTGTTCACTAATAAGTAGATTTAAAATAATGTATGTATTGAAAAAGATAGGTATGAAAAGTGCTATCTAGCGTTATGCATGTCTGAAGCTACACTGGACATTTTTTGATCTTGCAGGAAAGCTAAAGTTTAGCCTGGAATTTTACAGCACTTTGCTGTCCATTAATGGAGGTGGCATATTATGAACACAGTTAATTTCTTTAATTGCTGACTTGAATTTACATTTGTTTACTGAGATGAAAAAATAAATCGATGATAGCAATAAAAAAAAAAGACTATAGCAGATTTAGTCAAAGCAGCTGGCTAGTGGAAGCAGGTTTTGTGAAATCTAGATTAAACCAGAATTTGTCTTCTTTTCATGAAATTATTGCTACAAAGTATCCCATAAAAATTCTTGATTTTTGTAAAAGAAAGTGAAATCGCTTTTACAGGTATTTCCCTTTTGGTTTTATGTGGCTTCAAGACATCTGTGCAGCATCACAGTGGAGGCATCACAGTGGTATCTTGAACACAGGGCAACTGCTGCTACCATTCAAGTTGTTTCATTACACCACACATAGGAGAAGCTTCTGTTTTAAAATAAATCATGAAGAATATTCACATATCAACATTGGAAGATCTGGAAGCTTGTACTGTAACCAGCTCAGTGGTCTTTCGCCAGGAATTGTTAGACCATGTCTATACTCAAAAAGTTCACATTACTTTCCACATACAATACAGAGATTGGAAAATTACGGTCCATGTGCTGATTCTGCGAATGTCAGTAAATTGGTAAATAATCTTGCTAGGACAGATCTTTAAAAATCATAGTCATTGCTTTCTTTGAACTACACTGACTCAGCCAATACTGGTCATCAATACTAGAAGAGATATCTTCAGCCAGATATGCTGAACCTGAGTTGATTATGAACCTTCTGAGCCCTTACTGGAGTTTAGTATTCATGCTGCCGTGTCTTGCCGAGGCAGTCATGTCCTGCAAATAACATTTTCTTAAATTGCTCTATAAATTTGAAATTACTATGGAGGTTATGCAGGTTCATGTGAAAGCTAAGCCCTTTTTAGTGTTCTCCATAAATGAGGTTGCAGCTCAAGAGAGCACTTCATTAGCACCCCAATCACACAGTTTTCAAGTGGGATGTTTTCAATGCAAATGTCGTGGATTCACAGAGTTGTGTATTCGTTCGTTAGAGCAAAACTCTTCAGTGACATCGGTGAAAATACGTGCAGTCTTAAAAACAGGCAGGGGACTGCTGGAAAGCTCTCAGTTTGAGATTACACGATCTTCTGGTAGAGCTGCCGGCTAAGTCAGACATCTCCGTAAAGGAGCGGACATGAATGGGACTCTAACATCAGCCCATGAACTGCTGTGATCCTCTCTATCGCAGCAGGTTTAAGAAAGTGTACCCAGCACATTGGAGCTGGAGATGTCTATTTTGCACGGATTGAGTTTTCCTCCATAATAAATAAAGTAGCGCTGCCTTGTAGCAGAATTTAGCAGCAATTGTTTGAGACGTGCTTGAAAAGTAATACATACACACACACTTTGAAACTTCAGATCACAAAGTCAAATGTAAAATGCATTGCACATTGCTGTGCTTTTTATCAGAAAAGAGTTTAACAACATTCCCAGCTCAAAAAATTCAAATCGATGACATGTCAGGGAACAGTCCTTGGGGACTGAAGACCATTTTGGTGGTTGCTAATGCAGTGATTATTTCCTGTCTAAAGCCAAACGGATCAATAACTCCAGTTAGAAAGAAAACCCTTCAGGGGAAAGAGAGCTTGTGTCAGAGAAGCTCTCCGGACTGTTTAAGTAACAATATTTTATAGATCCAACAAATAAACTATTCCCAGCCCAGTAAGCAACATTTCTCAGCTGCAGGTCAGGTACAGCAGAAATTAATTTAGCTCAATAATGTGTGTAGCTTGTAGTACCAGCCACAGCACTGCAGAATTAATTTGGCAAGAGTTCCCATTCGAGCCTGTCTCTCTATGAGGTGGCTACAAGGAGGGATCAGGCTCACCCGTAACTACACGGAACGCTTTGGAAAACACCCGGTAGAATTCACCCCGTGTGGCTGGATAGGCGTTTCCCTTCTGCAGCAACTCTAACAGGAGGGTTTTATCCATCCCAGCAGATCACTGCCTGCTTGAAATATAGTTACAAATGAGCATCACCTCAGCCTGATTAAAGCAGGTCAGAGAATATCTCCGAAAACAGACCATCAGAATAGCGTCAACTGGGAAAATGTTTGCTGATTAGGCTGTGTGTTTTGCATTCACATGTAAATGGTAGTGAAGGATCTGACTGGGGTCATCTCAAATCCGTTCCTTCCCAGAGCTGTTGATTGCCATTGTCTGATCTCAATCAAGAGGTAACGATGAGCTGCATATATTAAATGCCAACTATGGTTTCAATTTACATGTTGATGCAAAGTATAAATTCAGTGTTTGAAAAGGTTTTCTGCAGAGCCTTACCCATTGCCTCGTGGAATGAGAAAGAAATTCTGTCCCTTACTGTAGTAGCAATGTATGAGCAGGTGGGGATCCCTGTGCTTGGTGACCATCTGCCCAGGGGATATTCTTATTTCTGAAGAAGGGAGGACAGTCCCTGTGGAAGGAGGCGTGTCGAAACCGCTTCCTGATGTAGTGGAGGCTCAGGAATCCTTGGGACTTTTGGGTGACATCTCAGGCAAGCTGTAAAAGGAACGGAGTATGGAAACTAGCCTGCTGGGGAAGGTGTGCAGGCTGCTGGCCAGGAGAAGCCCCGGCCCCAGGGGTGGGGTAAGTGCCTACAGTTCAGGGGCTGAGGGATGAGTAAGAAAGGCAGGTTTCTGAGCGTGAGGCTGTGTGAAGTGGCTCAAGTGTTATTTTTCTTTCCTTTTTTAGCACCTGTGTCTTTGTGACTTTTTTCTAACTGTGCCTATTTTGTGTGGTCTAAATACATATTTTACATTTTTAAGATAACTGACTTGAGTGCAAGGTGATTTTGAAGTAGCAGGAGAGCTCTGTTGTAATGGCTGCAGTGATGTTTGAAACCAGCACGTTTGACTGCTCATGCAGAGCCAGAACAGCAGCACATTGCTTCCAAATATCCAGAAGGCAGCAGGATGGGTGCCCACTTGACCACACAGGCTGCTTCAGGAGCTCATAGTGTGAGAGTCTGAGAGGAAGAGACACCTTCGGGTGCTGGGGCAGGGATGGTCCCTGGCGTTTGGAAAGTCAGGGGACACTTCTGCAGGCAGGGTGGTCTGTGGCAGAAATGTGTACTGGCAGCATTGGATTTGAGGGGATTTCTACGTGTGCTTCTGTGCACTAGTCTGCTCAAAGTGGGGATCACTAGCATTTACGTTCATCTTAGACTGCTGTTGGGAATGATTCTCCTTTACTTGCTTTAGCCAAGCATATCTATAACCCTACAAAAATGGGTTGTGTGGTTTTTTTCCTCTGTTGTCACAGGTTCTTTTCTTGCCATGCAGATATTGATCTGGAATCAGCATAGGCCTAGCTCTACTCCACAGGTCTTGCAGAATAATTTAGAAGGGCTGCACTTAAAATAACAGTTGTTTTGACTACCTCATCCTTAATATGAAGTGACAGTTATTCTTAATGAGAAAAGCTCACTGGTTTTGCATAGACCTCCCTATGGAGGGATATCATTCTATGCTTAGCACATGAAGTAGGATTTTAAGTTTAAATGCTATATCCAGATCTCTATATTTAGCTCTTCTTGTTTCAGAGATATTCAGCTTGCAAATCCATATGCTTCTATTTTATATAAATCCTATTTCAGGTATTTGCATTTAAAATTTGGTTGAACTTATGGGAAAGGCTCTGCATAGCATGAGACAGCTTGCTTTGGAGGCAGAAAAGTAGGAATACCTCCAACTGAAAAGTAAGGACCAGTAGTTCAATGCGTGTTCCTCAAAATGTGCGAGATGATCACGTCTCGCAGTGTTATTTTTCCACTGTGACTAATGTTCCAGTTCCCCCTGCCCATCTTTGCCAGGTCAAAACACTGTAATTCAGTCATGGAGCTGTACCTGCAGATATGGAGCACTTAGCAGCCTATGATTCAGTTCATCAGACTAAGATAATGCATCCTATACATAAAGAAAAATATGCTTTTAGTCTAACCTTTTTTCTCTGAAAGGAAAGGAATTATCTGAGCAGGGTGTTCCTCTTCTCCAAAGGCAACAGCTCTGCAGAGATGAAAATGCTGGTGTCTGTGTAGAGCCAAGCCAGTCCTTGGGGTAAATGTAGCTCAGATAAGAGAGCTTTACTTCTTGCTCCTGCACGAGCCACAGAGGGCTCATCCATTCTTCCTAATCACATGTGGGGATCTTTCTTGCAGCATGGGCTGGTTTCTGTCTCTGATAGAGTACGAGCACTTCTAACATTGCTGGGAAGCAGGGAGTCATTGGGATACTTTGGGATACTTCCCAATGTCATCATTAAAATAGAGAAAATCTGCAGAGACTCCTGCAAAAGGCAAGGCTTTTGCGTGAAAGCTGCTGATCACTGTAATAGCCTCCTTCTCTGGAGAGAAAAATGGATATACCTGGGGGTAAAATCCAAGGAGAGCCTGAGGTGTTTTATAGCTATAGTTTATGGAAATCAGCACCCAAAGAACAGCAGTCAGGCTCTGGGAATCTGTCTCTCTGTAAGAAGGCCTTGTGACATGGTGGGGCTTGCTGTGGGACAAGGAACGAGAGAAGCAGGGCATCTACTGCCAGCTGCCACACTAGCCCTGCAGAAGGAGGGAAACCAATCTCTGCTCTTCTCACCACCTCCAGTAAGAGAGGACTGTTGCCCGAGTCTGCAGGGACAGCATTGTTGGAGTTGAAAACACTGTGATGCTGACCTGAAGAACTAGAGTAGCAGTGTCCCATCAGCTCTGTCAGGAGCCATGAGACCTATTCTAGTGATAGGTTTGTCCAATTTTTCCTCTTTATTGGGGATCTTTCAGAGATGGACAAAGAGGGGGTCAGTGGGCTGTGTACACTGGGTGGACAGTCCTCCTTGGTCATGCAGCAGGTGGGCATTCAATTCCTCTGGACACTAGGTTGTTCCCAGGGACTCTCAGGAGAAAAAGGTGGTTAAAGTGGGCTCTGGTTCACATGGATTACTCTAGAAGGTTGCATGGTGAAAGGGGTCTCATTTCACTACACTGGGGTTTTGTTTCATCATGGAAAACATCCACCCTCTGGTTTGGTGGATAATTTTCTACTTCATGTGAAATCAGCAGGCTTTCATGATGAGAGTAACTTGTGACCTGTGTATTCAGTGAGCTGTCCCGAGGATCGAAAAAAGATCCAAAAAGCAGCAGCAATAGATGCAATACCTGCCTTATGAAGAATGGACTCACGCTGTTATAGAGTGCAGATACCAGAAGAATCAGGGTTGTAGGATGTAAGATTGGAGCTCGATCTCCGAAACACCTGGTGGGTGGCTTTTCCCTGAAGTATGGCAAGGCATAACAAAATGCTGTTTGTGGCCTGTCAGCTTGTGTGCACTGATCTCTGGACGAGCACTGTTAAAATATCAGCTTTGTGGAGCTGTTGTTGTGACAGGAGATATCTAATGGTAGATTCAAATTCAACTAGCGAAAGCAAACCATCAATAAATAAGATTTTGTTTTGACCAAAATTTCACTTAAGGGCTATGGTAAGGGAGTCCCTACCTTTGGGGAAAACAGTTAAAATAAAAAGTTAAATGCAGCCAAATTTGTCCTGCAACATCATCTCAAAATGGAAGCCTGGAACATTTTATGTTTGTTTGTATTTTTAGGTTGGAATTAGCTATTGAATTTGGCATCAGTCAGAAACAGATCAGATTGACCCCAACCTAGTAAACATAAGTGTATTCTTCTTTGTCTTTCTGTTTACCCATGACTTCTGAAGTGTTGCTAATTTTAAGGTTTTTTTGAAAACATAAAAGAATGCTGGCCCCCATCCCTGCAGGGCAGAGAACAGCTCAAATGCCATGTTTTCAGGCTAATGGGAGTAGTGTGTCCTTTCACTCCAGTCAGCTTTGTGGGTGGACTGCTGTAATACGCTGGTAGGATATCCAAATTACTCTCCTTTTATTGTAGTGGGCTTTGTCACTTTCAAAGCAATGCTTCATTTTTGTGAGCTGTATTTCCCAATACAGCAGAGAGGCAGGGAATCTTTCGGCTTCTAATTTGTACACAGCAGTTTAAATGAAAGTGCTCAGGAGCAGCGGTTTTGCTAATTCAGTTATCCAGCTGCCTCTGCTCTCTCTGCCTGGCACTAGCTTTTTTCTCATTTCCTTCCTGCAGCAATTGCTATGGTTAGTCCTTGAGAGCTATTACTTCATTTTGCGGAGCAGAAAGTTGTTTTCCACATTTCACAGAATTACAGAATGGTAGGGGTTGGAAGGGACCTCTGGAGATCATCTAGTCCAACCCCCTGCCAGAGCAGGGTCACCCAGAGCAGGTGGCACAGGAACGCGTCCAGGCGGGTTTGGAATGGCTCCAGAGACGGAGACTCCACCACCTCTCTGGGCAGCCAGTGCCAGGGCTCTGCCACCCTCACAGGAAAGAAGTTCCTCCTCATGTTTAGGTGGAACTTCCTATGCTCAAGTTTGTGCCCGTTACCTCTTGTCCTGTCGCTGGGCACCACTGAAAAGAGCCTGGCCCCATCCTCCTGACACCCCCCCCTTTAAGTATTTATAAGTGTTGATAACATCCCCCCTCAGCCGTCTTTTTTCCAGACTGAAGAGACCCAAATCCCTCATCCTTTCTTCATAAGAGAGGTGTTCCAGTCCCCTCATCATCTTTGTCGCCCTTTGCTGCACCCTCTCCAGCAGTTCCTTGTCCCTGTTGAACCAGGGAGCCCAGTGCTGGACACAGTACTCCAGGTGCAGCCTCACCAAGGCAGAGTAGAGGGGGAGGATGACCTCCCTCCACCTGCTGGCCACAGTCTTCTTGATGCCCCCAGGATGCCATTGGCCTTCTTGGCCACAAGGGCACATGCTGGCTCATGGCCGTCCTGTTGTTTTTACTAATTGCAGCTAGGCATCCACAGGACTGCAGTTGCCTTTTAGGTGGAGAAATCTGTGCTAAGTTTCCACCCCCGGCATAATTATACTCCACCCAAGGCACAGTGGGGGTTTTGCTGGGCCGTGTCCGTGTATTGGCAGGATGGCAGTGTGGGTGAGGACGCCCCAGGATTCGCAGACAAGAGGGACACTGGGTGCCTTACACCGGTTGTGAGTGAGGAGCACTGGGACAGACATGGTCTTTGGTGCCTTGTATAGTGTGTTGTGAAGTAATCTTACTGACAGGAGGCTGTACAAACCACTCAAAATCAGGGAAAGATTTAGCTACTACACAGTAATTAAAAAAAAAAAAAAAAAGGAAATTAAAACCCCATTTTAGGGGCATTTACTGCAAACTCCTGAACTTTAAACATCTACGTACCCAAGAGGAGATATAATACTTTTTCTTACTTTGATGCTATTATGACAGAACACTTTACATCATCTGAGCCGCCCGAGAGTGTGAAATGGGGATGGCCTTTGAGATTGTAGGAAAAACTCAAAAGTGGAAATGAATTTGCTGGAGATGGGTTAATTCCTGTAAGTCTCTCTCTAAAAATGTTTCTCTCACTCTGTTAAGATTATCTGCTGCTATGCCAACTGCCTGTGATAACACAGGAAATGGAAAAATGGCAAGTAAGAAATCTCAGGCTGCTTATTAAGCTTTTTTTAACCATCATACAAAACCAAGGGAGCAATGTACTCAAAGGAGGATTTCCCAGTCTCTCAGAAGCACAAACATCACTGTAGATTGGACTACACTTGGTATCTGGGTAAAGGAAAAAGCTGTGGGGGTTTACTTTGTTGTTTGTTCTTTTTTAATGTTGCTTATCAATTTAAAAAAAAAACTACAAAAAACATGAAAATCATCAGGTAACTAGTTATTATTTCTTGTCTGTGTGACTGGAGTCTCCTCAGTTGCAAAAGTAATGCCTGAGATGGTTAGACAAAACGTACCTTTAACTCTTTTTCCCACATCTGTAACAGAAAGTCACATTGTTTGGGCCTTCTGAAAAAGCAATTAATTGTTGACATATATATTGTGAGAGAATGACTAGAGTAAATGAAAAGCTGGTGGTACAGCTTTGGCCTTGCCCCGTTTATTCTTTGGTACAGCCAAAGACCTGAGGGACTCCATCTCCAGAGCTCCCCAGACATGTTTTCATGCTTTTATGAAGTGTTTCATGCTGTAATGTTTGCTGTTGATGCAAAAATAGTGTTGCAGGCACAATTCAATTATATGGATTTCACTGGGCTTGTAAGGAATTTCCTTTCCCTCCTCCTTCACCCCTATCCTCTCTAAGGAGGAGGAGTTTCCCTGGAGTAAGGAAAGGGTGAAAAGATAATGGTTGCAGGGACTGCAGTCTCCAATTGCTTATGTCTCTACTAGTTGTAAATTATAGGCTGATAATGAAAAGACTTGGTTTGTGTGTTGCATTAGTTGAATAAAAGCAATATTAAGGACAGCCTTTAAATGCCATAAAGCTAGGAGCTTTATGGTGGAAATATGTTAATTTACGGATGGGTAGCCTGCAAAATGCTCTGACCTAGCAGTTACAGGGGGTGTAGCTCATTCAATTTAGCCACTCTCTTTTCAGAAGATCTTGCTTTCACTTAGAGTTTTCTGTGTTATCCATCACTGCAGCAACTCCAGACTTTTTTTTTTACATGCCAGTAATTAGGCATGTGCTTAGATGTCATCAGCTCGAAAGCCCAGTATATCCTTGAGCGCTCTGAATAGAGAAGGGAATGCCCATATGCCTGAACGCTTTTCTAAATGGGGTTAACCATGTGGAATATAACCCATCCTGTAGTATTTGCACTCTGACAACTTGCCATTGATGCAGTGGGCTATCACTAATGCTAAGGTGAACTGGGTGTTCATCACACCGTCTATGCCCTTTTAACTGGGTAGTTCCTGGACTCCAGGATGTTTTTTCTCCATTCCTGCTCTGCAGAGTGCCCTCACAGCTAAAGATGTTTAGTCCATTGGCTGTGTGAGAGGTCAGACATAAGTGACAACATTTCCCTCATTTCCTGTAAGTTGAGAGTGGTTAATTCCATAGGAGTCAGGCAAGGAAGAAACTGGTTTGCTGTGCTTGCATAAAAGCTGGGATTTTCTTGGTGGGGGGCCTTGCTGCCTTATTCTGAGCTTACACCACATGACAGATCTGGGGGCTCTGGTTCATCAACTTCACTGTGCAGGTACTGCCACCAAAGACTTCATGGGGGACCTGCGAGACATCAGCTGTAGGTCTCTGTGTTTCTAGTGTGACACAAGCTCCCTGAGATGGACTGTCTAGCTGGGATCTGCTTCCTTTTTCATGTGCCGGAGCAGCTGGCACAAGGCCTTGAATCCTTCTGGCGGTGGCCAAACACGGTTTGCATATACACGTACTGGGTATGAAAATACCACATTATCATGTGTATCTATAGCTAAGGTAACAGTTTTATATCCTTAGGAGGTATAAGAGTGAAAGGAAATGGTCACAGGATGACAAGTTTTCTTGGGAAATGCGAAGAGATTGTTAGTGGTAATACAAAACATTGGCCAAGTATTTAACGTGTTTGCTGCAGACTAATTATTCATTGTTTCTGTGGTCTGGAGGCCTGGTGCATGCCTATGCCACTGGCAAACGCTTCATAATTTACTCCAAAAGGTGTCTATATCACTATAGTTTGTAATTAAACAATCCTGAGAATGCAAAGCTGCTTTAGCTTCAGGGTTATGGTTTCTTTCATGGGATTGTCAATTTAGTGATAAACCGGGGGAAGCTGTTAAGAAAGCACCTACAAAGTGAATTATGCTGTGAAAAATACTAAGCCCTTCTCCAAATGCTTTCTTTGTACCTGGGGGAAGATGTCTTAGCAGTATGTAAAGCAGACTTTCTAATAACGAGGAGTTTTTAGTTTTCTTACTTTCCTCCTAACAACTGTGGAATGCAGGGAGCATATCTCCAAGTCAGAATAAGCCCATCGCCTGGGCGCTGCTCACTTAAAGAGAGGCCCCCACTGCTCAGGAGAGAAATGCATATCTCAGTAGGTGCTTTGGTTTTGAGTTACTTTCCTAAACTGGGTATAAAAACAGAAAGAAGGCAGGCTTGAGCATTAAGGGTGTAATTTTCCAAAGAGGCAATATTTAGCAAAGAAGCGCCTATAATTTTGGCAGTTATCAGGGAGTCCCTATTGACTCTAAGTATATGCTTTATGTTAATATAAGATGGTAAGTTCAAAACATCTGCTGTGGCTGGTTTTAGCCAGAAGGCAATGCACTGCCATCCTTTGACTTCAGGTTAAAAGGTCTATTTCTTCTCCAACAATTGATCCGCTGGTAACCGTTGTGTTTAAGCACCTTGTCTTGCCCTTACCGCACGTAATCTTCTGTTCTCCCAAAAGGAGAGAGGTCCCTTAGGAAGGAACCAATGAATATTTGCAATAGTCCTGGCTTGGCTGTCATTCCAGTGCTGTGCTAGACAAAAGAGGACAAGGAGCAAAAGCCATAAAGGGACCTTGTGGATGGCGCCAGCTGCTGGCACAAATGGCCTCTTGGTGTATTTCTTTTCAGTTGGGACTTCATATCTTTGCCTTCTTCCTACACGCTTATTCTCAGAGCTATCCTTTCCTCTCCTTGCAGCCTGATCTAGTACACATCCACATGAAACCAATACTTCTTACATTTCATTGCACCCTCTATTATACCCCCCTCATCTTTTATCATAGTCCTTTCTTCTCAGTGACCATCACCCTTCTGTACTCACTAGAAGAGGCTCTAACTTAAATCCTGCTCCTGCCAGGGCCAAGCATGGTCCAGGAGGTGTCCTGTGGCTGGGACAGGCACTGTGATGTTCTTACCACCTCTCAGCACCCCATCGCCAGCAGTTATGTTTAAGGGCAGAAATTCAATAATGCAAATCAGATGGAATGCTTATGACTATATTTGCATGTTTTAACATCCATCGACTTCATTTGAATGAAGGTTTTAAATGCTTTGAGTTTGAGCCTGGCAAGGTTATGGTATGAAACAAGCCTTAAAGGATGCTCTTGGCTGGAGCTGGCATCTCCCTGGGCCACAGGCCAGCCAGCCTTGGCTGCTCCAGCTTGGTGACACCCAGAGCTAGGCTGGGGCTCAGCTCTGCCTTTTAGCTGTTTCCTGTCATCGCACCGGGTGGGGATTGGGGAAATAAAATAAAACAACAACAAAAAGAGAGAGGCCCTGACTGCTCCTACCTGCTGCTTCCTTCGCTTTTGCTTCCCCATTCCTCTCTGCCTGCCACCCATGTCAGGATACACTGAGCCCTGCGCGGGGCCACAGGACCCTCTTGGTGCTGACAGGTGTCACCCTGTGGTCGGCTGGGCGAGCAGGCGGCCTCTACTCCTGCCCCAGGAGGCGCAGAGCAGTGCATGCGCTAGAAACCCATCTCAAGTTCTCCTCTCTTTGCTACCATCCGCTGGGGCGTGTTTGCTGTTGTGTGGGCATTGGGGATTGGGCCACAAATGCAAATTCACGTAGGAGGGAAGATGAGATTCTTCAAGTATTGCACATACAAACATCAAAGTTTATTTGTGCAGCAACATAAGGTTATCGTAGAATTGCCCAAATAGTCCTTTTGAAATTTTGAGTGTTAATGTGCAAAGTGAGTAAAGCACACGTTGGAGCCATTTATTCACCAGGAAAGGAGGAAAATTCCGTGTAGAGATAAACCTAAATTTGTATAGTTATCACCATTTTTCTCTTTCCTCCTGGAACATTAATTACTTTTATTCCTGGGTACGGAGCGCAGGGTTTGTGTCTGTATGAAACAGTGACAGCAGAGGGCAGCAGTATCCCACCATCTCCCAGCACTAAATCAAGCCCCCAAAGTAAAGGAAAGCGGCTGTAACATTCAGAGTATGGGAAAGGTGCAGATTGAACAGTGAAAGCTGCAGTGGGGCTTTTCTGTTTAAAAGATTGGTAAATCTTTCATTAAATTCGTACACCAGGAATCTGAGCATTTTTTAACTGCATCTGCCATTAACTGTCAGCGTTTGACAAATACCGAATAGTGTATTTCCATTATAGTAGGATTGAAATGCAATTTGGAGGAAATGGTATTTCCCAGCTCAGGCTGACTGCTTGCTCGCTGCTTTTGTTTCTTGACAATTATATCAATGCCACCAGGTGGGGATAAGGTTCTTTTTAGATTTATATTGGATTTTCGTTCCCAGTTACTTATTCGGGTTAGGTCCTCCAGGAGTGTTTAAATACAGCCCCGGTGTGTTGGTGTGTTCAGTGGTGCCGTGCGCGTCTCAGCACAGCTCTGCCAGCTGTAAGCTGTCGGAGAGACCATGTCGGACCCTGTAGCTCCAACCGGCCTTTTCCAGCAGCCCCTTGACGCTAGTGACTGAATCAGCAGCATGGTGGTAAAATGTTAAAGTAGATAAATCGAACTTGATTGACAGTTAGAGATGGCAGTGCTGTTTTCATCATGGATGGAGCACTGAGGTAGTGGTAAGTCAGCTTCATTGGGGCCCAGCGTAAATGCCTCTATGCAGACACACGTAGCACGGGGAATAAACAAGAGGAGTTAGAGACGTGCGCACACCTGCAGGGCTGTGATCATATTGGCATCATGGAGATGCGGTGGGATGGCTGCTGTGACTGGCATGTTGGAATGGAGGGATACAGGCTCTTCAGAAAGCACAGGCAGGGGAGACGAGGAGCAGGTGTTGTCCTGTATGTCAATGACCAGCTGGAGTCCATCGAGCTCCACCTGGGGACGGATGAAGAGTGGACTGAAAGCTTATGGGTCAGGATTAAAGGGAGGGCAGGGACAGGTGATATTACAGTGGGGGTCTGCTACAGGTCACCTGATGAGGAAGACCAAGCAGATGAGGCCCTCTATAGATAGATAGGAGCAGCCTCACATTCACAAGCCCATGGGGTGAAAACATCCTTGGACTGCACCACGTAACATGTACCTGGCAAGAACCGTCACTCTTGCTTTCTGACATACTAAGTACTGGGTGCCTGGGGCTGTAATATCATCTGAGGGGCAGCGTGCTGAGCCTGGAAATCATTTTTGGGGGGGATCTTTTTATGTAAACGTTGAGCTTTCAGATGAGGAGCATTTCTTGGACTACCTGTACCTTGACATTTCAGTGATGGGATTGCTGTCCTCTGGGTGGTGGCTCCTGGCAGATCCCACTGCCCCCACTGAGACAGACCCCCAGGTCAGGTACCTGTGTTCTCCCACCAATTCTGAGCTGAAGAACTGCGGACTCCCTCCTGCCTCCCTGCAGGGCTTGTCTCCTGGGCAGGAGGAGGAGAAGGGAGACCAGGCATGCCCATCTGCCATGGGAAGACAAACACACTCTGGATAGTCAGATCCTGTGTACTGGTAGGAACATAGTAGGAAAGTCTCCTGTCTTCCAGTCTCTGAAAAATAGGCTGATGTTTCCTACAGAGCTGTCAAAATACACTGACACTGGGGATGGCAAAACATCTCCTTAGGTTTTACTGTGAACAGCTACAGAGGTGTGCAGTGGGAGCTGCAGAGTGGCTGCTGTCGCTTGTGCTGGGGAACGTGTATCGCAGCACCTGGGGCTGTGGGGTGAAGGGGAGCGGAGACCTTGCACACGGGACAGCTGGTGGTATCATCCTTTGTGTTTATAAAGGAGCATGCTGTCATTTGGCGTCTGGGTCATATCGATGCATTGGGTAGCCAGTGATGTTAGAAACCTATGAAACACGGGGTGGGATATATTGCGTGGAGCACTTTGAGGTGGAAATGGCAGCCTGTCACCCATCGTGGGAGAGTCCCTTCTCATGATGCTTATTAAACTGCCATCAATGAATTTACTGTGCTTTGGCAAATGGAAAAAATATTTCTCAAACATTTTTCACCCGAGTTTCCTTTTATGAAGAAAACAGCTGGGAGACTGATGTAAGGACACTGCTATAAAAGCTCAGCTGGCTTCACTCCATAGTTTAGGGTCCAAGCGCTTGCTTCTATTGTAGAAACAGAAGTTCACCTTGTGGCTGGTGGCTCGTTACCTTTCTTCTATTTAAAAGCTCATTTAAAAGTGTACAAACCCCATCTTTCCTAATGTGCTCATCCTTGCACTCAGTCGTGTTGTTTTAAGTGATGCTGAAATACTCTTGCACTGTGAAGCAGCAGGGGAAGGGAAAGCTGGGGGTGGGGGGGCAAGACTGTATGAACAGACATAACAGTGCTTTGTAAGAAGAAAGTCAACAAATACTATGTTTTGCCCTTTGGCAATGCAACCTTTAGTAATTAAATTAATAGGATGAAAAAGGCTATCTTAATTATTTAAGGGTGAGGGAAAAAAAAGTACAGTTAAATAAATAATTCATTATACTGCAAAAAGTTATTTTAACTCTAAGTACTGTGAATTTTTTCATGGATCCATTATTTATTTTCACTTCTCAGTGACAGATTTTTGTTAAGTTTGAAGCTGTAACCCAAAATTTGTATTCTGTTTTCTTCCAGGTAAGTCTGGGTTGGTCTGTTTGAACTGTTCAGTTTGGGAATGTAAGCGAACAAAGTAAGCCTTCTTCAAGCTGTCCCAGCCTGTTAACCAGGTCAGAGTGTTGTCTTTATTTTTGAGCTCTAATACTTTAAATTAAAATTAAAATGGAATGGATAATATAATTGCAGATCGATATGCTGTGCAGACACAATGCAACCTTACTGTTTATGTTGGATGTGAATGCCACAAAACAAATATGTTTTATTGAGAGTTATTATGTGGGCTACTGTTTCTCCAGTTCAGCCTTAAACCGAGATCGGGTAGAGATAATATGAAATATTCATGTTGCTGATATTCAAAAGGGTAATACAGATTTTAATAATATTTTTTCATTGATTGTTTAAATGAGTTCTTTAGTTATGATAGATTCCCAGATATAAAAATTCCAGTGCCTCGTCTTGAATATAGCCAAGTTAACAGGTCCCATGATGAAAAGCTTACTTTGTGGATCGTTCCAAACTGATTATCTTTTGTTAATCACCTGGCAATAGGATCTTGCTATAAGTCAGTAAGATACTGCTCTTGGACTGGCATGCTTGCTTCCTACCTAACCCTTGCTCTGTGACAACTCCTGCTAGCAGTAAGAAACCTCTTCACTTTGCAAGCTTCCTTGCACTGGAATGAGCAGACTCCATTGAGATGGTGTCATGTTTATTGTGTCAGAGCTGAACATTATTTCCTTTGAATTTTTCTTCCTCTCTTTTCTTCTCCCATTGTCTCCAGAAACAATTAAATTCACCTCTCATCAAATTCTGGTGTTGGCTTTCTTTTGAAGTGTTGTCTGTGTAAATCAAACAGTGCCTTCTTTAGAAGTCCATACTATGAAGGATTCTGTCGTCCTCATCTCTGGTTCCTGTTCATGTACCAGTAACAAAAATCTTGCAATATTTCTGTACACCCATGTTGTGGTATCTGTTCAGATCAGTGCTATTGTAATGCTAATTTCAGGACAGATATTGATGATCAATATACAGAAAATGGAACACAAGGCACATTCTCTTCCAGTCATTAGTGAAGCTTAAAGTTGTTCCCTTTCCAAATACAGATTTTTTTCATATTTCAGCTGGACACTGTAAAAGCTACTCAGTCTCCTCACATTCATTGATTAGTTCTGCACCACTCTAGATTTTATGCATTTGATTATCTCGTTTCAATTACTATTCAGATCAGCCAGCAAAATTTTATATGAATGCTAAGAAACTTCTTCTGCTTGGCTTTTTTCCTTTCTTTTCTGCTTCTGTTGACTGATCTTAGGATGTTTTTTTATCAACTGAGGAAAGGGGCCATATGTTCTTTACAGCTATAGCACCACTAACATCTTGAGGATGAAATACCAAGGGAGTATTTTCCTGTGCTAGCGAGTG
Source organism: Stercorarius parasiticus (assembly GCA_013396915.1). NCBI lineage: Eukaryota > Metazoa > Chordata > Aves > Charadriiformes > Stercorariidae > Stercorarius > Stercorarius parasiticus. The sequence goes on along the minus strand of VWZL01005928.1, from coordinate 757,931 downwards.
CCTCGCTTCTGGAGCGAAGCTGAGATTTGAGGTGGTGGCAAAATATGGTACTAGAGTCACATATGAAATATTTCTGTCTCTGAATGACCTACAGTTTTGTAGTAGCTGCTGTATTTTTTTCTTCAGAAAGATTACGATGGTTTTGGTCATGCTCACCTGTCTCTTTGGCCATACTAGACATAACATTCTCAATTTTCAGTCACATCCACTTTTGAGCACCTTCTGGTTACCAGTTTTATACCTTAGCTTGCATCCTGCACTTGGTATAGAACAAATAATTCACCACAGAAGGGTTACACTTTGATCTTTTCCAAGCCTTTGGGCTCCAACCTGCCATTTTTGGCTTTGAAATCAGTTTGGTTTCCAAAGCCTGGGTGAGCAGATTCTTTTTCTGTACAGCAGTTGATCAGTCTGTAATGTATGTGTGTGCCATCGACTCTGTCATGACATGCGATATTTCTGTGCCTTTTCATACACAACGTCCTGAGCTCATACCTTAGGTACCCAGCTGTAGTCCCCCTCCACATTCCTTAGATGCCCTCATCAACCTTGGCTTGGGGAGTTCTGCACAAGGAGCAGTCTCCACACTCCTTAAACAATTTATTCATTGCCTCCAAGAGCAATAAGCATCACTTTGAACCAGGCACATTGCACATTATCAGTGGAATAAATATGCTGTAGTGTAAGGCTGTGTAGTATTTCTCCTATTTTAAGGAACTCTGGAACTGTTAATGGAAGAGGGGTTGGGTGTGGAAATACCATCCGTCATGTCTCATTACAATAAAAAGCAGGCTTGTATTTCTACATTTCTGTTTGAAATGTATAAATGCCTCTTTCAAGGGTTTTTAGATGTAAGCAGATAAAAAAGTTATTCAATGTGAATATGAATACTGACAAATCAAAAATAAACCCTTAAAAATACACATCTGATGTAGTCATAAGTACCATTTTGGAAAGAAGCGCCAATTTAAAGAAATAAACAAAAAATAACCTGCAAATACACTGAAGTAAAAATTAATATTCGGGTCACACGGTCCTTACATTGGCTGCAGAAACGATGCTAAGGGTTTTAGGAGGTAAGTCAAAAACGAATGCTTTTGAAAAGGCTGCCCATATATAGCCATTGTTTACCCCAGCGTATCTCAGAACTCGGCACTATGGTAGATTTCATCAGGCTTTAAAAGTTCATTTTTAAAAATATACCTCTTCTGTAAGCCTCACATAATGAGTAGTATTCCTTTGTTGCCCTCAGGCTAATGATAATATACAAAGAAAAATATTCTGCCTTAAAACAAAATGAATCCTAAACCCCAGAAGGCTAGGATTGGCAGTTATCTTCAGCAATAACTGGTTTGTGTGGTGTCTATAGAAAGCTGCACTGTGGATTTAGGCCATGGTAGGCTGTGAAACAAGGAGTGTTGGGAAATATGTATATGTGAGAGTCCTTTATATGAAAGAATTGTTATGGGAAGCATCTACTCCAGTTCACCTGGTGGGCTGTGCTCTGAGGATTGATTGCGGTATTGCACTCTGAAATTTATTGTGACAGCCTTTAGTTTGTGATTTATACCTTTATATTGATGTCGAAATCCTCCTTGTCATTGTTTCAGTAGAAAGGGAACAAGTCAGAAGCTATTGCTCTTGAATGAATGTAGGAAGGAGAGGCTTGTGGTTAGACTGTTGATCAGGCAGGTCATTGGGATACGCAATAAGGAAATTCAGCAGAGAAGGCGTGGAGAGGATTCCTACTTTTGAGATATTTGCAATTTTAGTATGCAAAATGAATAAGTTTATTTCTTATGTTTAATATCAAATCAGTATTTATAAAGGCTGGGCTATGTTTATTTATAAAGAGAATTCTGCTTGATCAGGGTCTTTGTGCTGCTCTTGGGCGACTAGAGTGCAGAACTGTAGCACATTTTAAAAAGACATTTTTAAATATATTCTTAAATATATTTGTTTGGTGTCCTGGGATTAGTAGAGGAGCCTTGCAGGGTGCAGGGGGCACCTTCACTTTCGGTCTTGCCTGCTTGATTAGGCACAGCACAAGGCAAGACATTTAAGTGAGTGTGACGTGACCTAAAAGGTATTTTTAATGATTACTTGAGCTTACCAGGCACTTTTGCAAAAGAAATTGCTAATATGGTTGGGAGGGGAAGAAAATAAAGTTGTAAAGTTGTAAGATTAGAAGTATACTTTTTTTTTTTTTAAACCTTTCAGTTCTGGAACCCAAATGGTACTCATTAGCCCAGATAAAGCAGACATGGTAGTTTAACTGTAGTTCTCTTTACTGTGCTTTTTCTTTTGTTATAGTTCTCCAAGTACCCGCAGGCTGGGGAACTGATTGTGCTCATGTTCATGTATAAAGACTTCTCTGATTTTGAATGAAATGAAATATGATTTCTGTGTTTAATTGATAGAACTGGTTGCTCAGCTTTAGCCATAGAGTCAGAATTTCATGTGTTTCCTTCTGTAGATTTATATATCTGGCAGGCACGGGCTTGAAAGCACCGCTATGATGCAAGATGCTGGAGAACAGGGTGCTTTAAATCTCCTCTAAGCAGCCTCAGCCATTCTGGTCCTTGAAATGCCAGTCAACTCCCTGAGGCCTTTCTAGGTGAAAAATGATACTGATACCAATCTCATGGGCATTGTGTGAGCAGTAATGCAGCAGTGGAAATGTTTTAGCCTGTAATCTTAAGTTGAAATATAAAGTAACCAACCTCAGTAAAAACCTGGAGGAAACCTCAGCTTGCTCTTGGTTTTCCGCTGCAATTTAGTAGCTGAGAAAGAAGCTTATCTCCCCTTAAACAAAACTGCTACCTGGAACCAAATGACTTACCACCTGAAGTTGAGATGCTTAGTGCTTTGGAGTTAAATGGCTTAAATTTATTGTGAAACAGACTGTGGAGGAGAGAAATAGGGCTTTTTTTTTATTGTTTTCAGGTGATTTGTTTTTCTTGTATTGTTTTACATTATTTCTCATTGTTCCTTTTCCCATAGTAATGTCTCCCTTGTGTCAGAAAAACATCCTGACATAAGAATTCTCCCTGAGTTTTAAGTTTCTCTGTACTGCTGATGCTTGTACTGAGGATGGAAACTGGTACATCATCAGGGTGTCTGGATAACCCACCTATTTCTGAAGTCCATAACATGGTTCTGGCACTAAGAAGTGTCTAAAAGACAGAGCATGTCTTAAGATTTCTGTGAAGTAATTCATGTAAAAAACTGAAGCCTTATATTGGAACCCCATTTCACCATCTGTTCTCCAAACATTCCCTTCCCTGAGGTGGAAGTTGAATGCTCAGTAGTCATTTATACATTGAGGAGTACACAGGCTTTTAAAATAATGTCTCATCAGTGTGCAGATGTATGTTAAGTGCCACATCATGAACACAGGAACAGCTCAGTTCTTGCCAAACCCAGAGACAAACCTGTTTTGTTCTGAAGCCCTTTTTCTGGTGTTTGTGGCAATGTAAAATTGCAAATATCTGTGGCCTTCTCGAGCATAGTTTAGATGTTACAGAATTTTAGTCCTAGTCACAAGGGTACAAGGGTTAAACCAAAGTTTCTGAGGATAAAACGGCTTCCTATACTGGGATAACATCTATTTAGCTGGCAGCATCACTTCTAGTCTTCTGAGGAGAATGAAGCTGGCACCTTGTGCTCCTGGTGCAACATTCTATCACGATGTTAAGACGTACTAAGAATGACACACATCTTTTCATAGTCCCTTTCTTTCTGATGGAGAACATAAACTCTCCTCAGCAGTACAAAATCAGGTAGTCTCTGGTTTTGTTAGATTTGCTAACCCTGCTAGCTCAGCTTTGTCTTCAGATGCGTTCCTGCATTTCAGATCTCTTCAGCATCTCTTCATCTTTGTCTGAAATTATCACTATTAAAAAAGGTGGAAAATAGTGTATGGAAGAAAGTGTTTTCTGTGCTACTGTCTTCTGTATGCCAAAGCAATGGCATCTTCCCTACAACCAACAGATACGTATCTATGATGTTTGAAAACTATCAGATTACTGCCCATCTGCTTTTTAGTTCAGTCATAATGTTATTTCCTGTAAAAATGGAAAACACTGAGCATAGCTACGCATTCAGTCATGCCACTCAAGCTGTTATGAGTGTCTGGATCACCAGTGCTTTGCTCTCAATAAATGCAATATTTTGCTATTGGGAAAATGTTTGACAGTGAAAAGACAAACACCCTATACCAAGCAAAGTGTTGTGTCTTGTGGCTGGGAAGTGTGGCTGTAAGGCAGCCTGTCTGTGAAGTCTCAGACGACAGGTAAATTCTTCTTCAGACAGGCTCGTGCATGTGAAACATCAGCTGCTTTTTCCTGCTTTCAACTCCCAGCTGAATTTAACCCCACAATTCAAGCCATTTATATTTTTTATCTTAAGCAGACAGGCCTTAAGAGAGGATGCATCTGTTCCATTCCATGGCTGGAGTGTATCGTCTTTTGTGTGTTCAAGTATCTCATCAGTAACTTGTTTCTTGCTGTAACCATCTCCCTCTGTTACCACGGTCTGCAGATCTTCATAATTTTTCTTTATATACGTCTGTGATATTTCTTCTCTGCTTGTTTGTTAGAGCCATAAACAGTTTAGCAGGTGAATAAATTGCCACTATGATGCAATTATCATGACAAAGCATGATTTCCTCATTCTGTAGTTTTCTAGATCTTCTGGATGTCTGTCTCTCTATCCCTGAGATGGTTGCCCCAAAGCAGTTGTTTTTTGTTGTATTTGATCTGAGTTGAGAAGCGTCAATGAGCTTTGTGCATTTATCAACATGCTTCAGGCAAGTTTATTTGTTGATATGTCTCTTAAATATAAGCACAGTGTATGGAAGTACTAAACTTTGCCTCACCAAATTGAAAAGCATATTTTTGCTCTGAGTTTACAGCCCGTTAATAATTTAGTCAAGACCAGGGAATGGCACTTGGCCGAACAGAAATTTGTTAGCACCTCAATAGAGTTGAGACCAACTAATGCTTTGGGAGGAGGAAGTGGAATGTTCTTTTGAATTAGTTAAGAATTAATCAATCCGTGAGAGAGTGGCAGAGTTTGAAGGTAAATGTACCACCAAGAAAAACTGTGTGGTATGAAAGCGAAGCTGGAGAATCTCAGTGATTCCTTCTCCTGTGTTGAGTTGATAGTTGTTGGGTTAGACAAGGGTTTGAAGTTTGCCCGATATCTAAAGCATTTAAGTGCATTAAGTTGCATTTGGTTTTGGATGTGAGAAAATTAAATTTGGGGTTTTTTCTTTCCTGTCACCTTTGTCCTTATAAACCTTTCTAATTCTGTTGCCTATTTTGAGTCGATTAAATTCTGTTGTTTGTTCTTTAGAGTGACCATTTCTTTGTTAAGGATGAATTCTAGGAAATTCATAGAATCATAGAATGGTTTGGGTTAGAAGGGACCTTAAAGATCACCTAGTTCCTACCCCCTGCCCTGGGCAGGGACACCTCCCACTAGACTAGGTTGCTCGAATTAGATAACATTACACAGTTTCCCCCCTGTGGGATGTAGTGAGCCCGAGAACTGAGTACCTCAGTGGTCCTGGAGGTCAACACCCCATTGCTTTTCTGCTGTCTTCTTGCAGGTGTCCACCTGCCTACAGTTCCTGTGTAAAATATGGTTGCTGACCATGTTTGCACACTTTTTATTTGATATTCATAGAGACCAGGGGTCACTGTTATCCACTAATCCATATTGAAAAAGATAAACAGCGCATTCAGATTTCCCCCTCACTGTAGGGGTGTGTGTTGATATGTATTTCATGGGAAAAGGTCTTTCATTCCCCTGGGTTTCTGGTCAGGCATCTACAGGAGAGAGTGTCTCTCTTGCACGCTTCCATATTTCAAAGCACTCCCAGCACAGACTGGGATGAGACAAGACGAGATGAGTCAGCCCTTTGAAAATGCTCTCAGAGAGCAAATGATCTCAGTGAAATGCATTGTTGGTGCCTTTCATCAGTGAGCGCAGATTTCAGTGAATATTTCAGGAAATCTTAATTAACCCAGATACAGAGTACTCTGGCAGTGAAATTCTGTGGGTCTAAGTGGGAGTCTTGCCTGTATTTGAAAATCAGGGTCAGACCTGCACTTCTCTTTGGCACGGCTCTATCCCATTATTTTCAGTTATGCTCTGTAAACCTCCGCAACAATTCCTCTCCCTCCTCGATATTTATGCCCTTTAAATATAAATGGACAGTTAACACCTTTTCCTGAGTCAAGTTATAAATATTTAGGTTTTTAATCTATCTCTATAAGTCATCTCTAGCAGCCTTGTGGATGCAGCCTTGTCATTCCTGCTGCTGTACAGGATCAGCCGCTCGGCTTGAGTCTTGCTTTGAGCAGTTGGAAGCTGCCCAGGGCCATGGTGGTGCAATTACTGTGTGGCGCGTGAGCCCGAGATGTGAATTTCTGTGACCTGCTATGCTGCAGAGGGCGTACTTTAATATCTTCTGCATAGCTCAATTTACAGCTCTAATTTCAGAAAAGAGAAAGGGAGAAAGCCAGAATTCACCACTGAGTAACTTCGAAATGGTTTCCTTACTAAGCAAGTCTAATGGAAAATGTTATAAGAGAAATGAGTGCTTCCACACATAAGACAAATTAGGTAACTTCTGTGCAGTCTACTTGTCAAGCAGCATGTAGCATCTTCATTTATTAAATATTCTTTTGGGGGCTATGATAAAAAGAACGTATCTGCTAACATAACAGGCTGCCTTCAGACATGAGATATGTCCTTCAGAAAGCTGATTCAAAACAAATATAGAGTTTTCTTCCATTAACAGATAATCTTTCCTATGCTCTTACTCTATGTTATCTGACATGATATTGGCTAAACTTGCTATTTTAGAGAGCAGTGTTTAAGTATAAGATTCGGTTCCTTCAAAAAGGAACCGGTACTTTGGATTCTCTGATAAAATTCAATCACCAGGGAGTTGCAGTAGATCTGGAAGCAAAACAATGGCGATGGATCCCAGGGTGTTTTTGTAGTCCTGATTTTGGTACCAGTTTAAAATTACGCCAAAAGCAATATATTTTGTGAGATGTGTTGAACCAAGAGATTCTCAAACATTCGGTATCTAATTATCCTCTCATTATTTTCCCCAGCACCAGTATATCCTGAATACCAGTCTCACTGGGCAGACTGCATTTCCCAGATCCCCTGGCACAGGGCAGGACCTTCTGTGACAGCAATCTCACGGTTTCCTCCAGTCTTTGGACTTCTGCCATAAATTGGACAAACTTTAATCAAATGCAGAGTGCTTTGAACAACTAATTATCAGCTTTGAGGAATCACACAACTAGATCTACTTGTAGGCAATTTTGAATCTTCCATGTTGTTTCTTTTACATTAAGATTCATTCTACGTGTGTGAAGTGTGAACATGCGCAATTTAAATAGTATCTATCAGTAATGGGTGAAGAAAGAACTATTTCCACCCATAAGCCTGTGCACTTTTACCCACTTAGAAAGGGAGTGCAATGCCGTTATACATTGCTGTGAAATGCTTTATTTCATAGGCTAGTTTCTTGCAGTGTTTCCTCTAATAAGAATGCTGAAGTTACATCTGTTTTCAAGCTATAGATTGAATACTAGGGTTGAAAATATAGTTTGAATATACATTTTAAATATTGTGTTAAATAGCTGACTGGGTGGTAGCACTAATGTGCTTTCATGGCTCACTAGTTGTAATGTTGGTGGGTAACTCGATTCCATCCTTTGACAACAGCAACTGTAGATACTAAATAAGTCAACAAAGTACAGTGCAAAGGAGGCTTTTCAATGGGTTTCTCAAGTGCCAAAGCTTTCTAAACGATGTAAAGAGAGTTAGATATGAATCCAAAGGAAGCAGAGACTTCATGCAAAACCATAATAATGCATTGGGATATCTGTGTCTTTGAAAGTGTGCCTGTGCCACAATATTGCATATATACTGAATTTTTATCCCAAGTCAGGACCTTTGCTTCAGGCCCTACTTTGGCTACTCTTAGTGGTGCAATCAATATGACCTTGATTCTCATCAACCCTTTGAATGAGGTAAGTTTGAATACAAGCCTCTACTTGGTGTAGACGTCCCTCCCAAGAATGGAGGAGACCTTGGAAAGTAAGTGGAGAGAAGAGTGAGTGTCCTGCCCGTCATGCCCAGCAGGGATGGTGGTGGTGGTGGGAAGGAGCTCCTTCGTGCCCTACAACCACATGCATTGCTAAGCTGTACTTACCTCTCACCTAAGAGCTGGGAGGGAGGAGAATTGTCATATTGTCAGGTTGGACGGGGCTCTGAGCAACCTGATCTAGTTGAAGATGTCCCTGCTCATTGCAGGGAGGTTGGACTAGATGACCTTTAAAGGTCCCTTCCAACCCAAACTATTCTATCATTCTGTGCTGATTGTGGCCTGAACCTGCAGGGTGCTGTTTGCTGCCACCTCCCCAGTGACTACAGACATGAGAATGGCAGAAGAATATCCACTGAGCTGATACGCAGCACTACAGCCATGGCTGAAAAAAGAGGTAGACGCGGCCAATGACCAGAATGAACTTGTGTCTTTATGCAATAGACAGCAGCTTCTTTAGATTATAGGACATTTGTTGCTGGAAATTGATACATATGATGGGAGAGTTTGCAGGATAGTTTGTCTTCAAATATAGTTCTTATTTTTCCTTTTGAACATGCCTTTGTCTTGAGGCTTTTTTTTCCTCATTGTAATTAGAATTCAGAAAGTGAAGGCAACCAGCCTACTAAGCTGCCATGCAGTTTTATAAACTAATGGCAAAAGCTGCGGGTCAGACATCATGGCCGGGCTATAAGTCGTACTTGGGATGAGAATGTGGCAACATCCCTGCAGCTCTCAGCGGGTGTACTGCTTCAGTGGTCACAAAGCCTGCCACACATTCCAGCTGCAAGCCAAGTACGGGATTTAGCCACTGGGCTGTTCATCTTCTACAATAAGACCAGGAAGGTGAGAGCTTAATGTAATTAAGTTAAAGATTAAAATAGATCTTGGCTTTTTTGGCAGGTCTGTATGTTGTGCTAAGATAGGGGATTTTTTCTCCAAGAATTTCTTGTATGCTAAACAGAGACTAAAATGTAAAAAAGGCAAAATGTTTCCTTTCTTGGGTACCATATACTGCTTGTTGAGGCAGGGTTTGTTCAGCCCAATGGTGCCTCTTCGTGTTTGAGCAGACTCCTAGTTCATTGACTCTCTTCCCTAGGAAATTCCTGTTGCATATTAAAAATAGTTATAACAACCACTTTTAAACTTTTTAAAAAGCAGAAAAATTTGGTGTATCCAAGAAAACCAAAGGAGTTGCATGTTTTCCTAATCCAGTTCTTTCAGTGAAGGGAATCCTTCTCACCGTTTTTCCCTCACATTTATGTAATGACAACAGTAACACATTTAAGCCCTGTCTGTGGTCGGGACAGTTTTGTGCATTGAATACTCGATATAGTTTTGCTTGTCACAAACAGGTGACTGCATGTTCAGATGCTGGATGTTCCAGGTTTTTCCTGCTGGCAGATCCTGTCATTAAGCCTTGTTCTCTACTGTGATGATTGCTTAGAGGAAAAATTCTTCAAACTAAAATTTCACCAAAATTCTGAAAATTTGCTTTATTTTTCCCCTGCTCTGCTCTGCACCATATGGGTATTTTTCTTATACCATTAGCACCCTCTATCTCCTTGAAATAACAGAGAAAATGCAGTCACAGTATTTGCTGTGTTGGGTATCTGGAACACTCTCCATTGTCATTCAGTTGAGGGAGCTGAGGCTTCTCTAAAGCCCTGTCACTGTGACGCATCCAATTTCACTAAAGCTTCCGGAAGGAAATGAGGATCCGTAAGCAGTGCTTTTGCAAGCAGCACATATCCCTGACAGCCACACAAGCCTGTGGTGGCTCTCTCTTTTAACCCCGATTTCATGCTTCGTCTGAAATGACAGGTTTTTACACAAGGTTATCTGTCCTCCTTGCTAAATCCATGAGAGCAGAATGGTTTCGTATGGTTGGGAGGATACTGAAGAATGATTTGGGAGCCTCATGTTCTGTCGCTGGCTCTGCCAAGACAGGCTCAATGACCTTAGTCAAGTCACTTCATGACACCGTGCATCCCATTCTCCACATGTGACCTGGGTCCACGATATACCCACACCCTTGGAAATGGTTCACAAAGTGCATTACTGAGCATTAGGGGATGTTACTGCTGTTGTCTCACAGCTGCTTCTTCCGCAGCAGCTCTCGGTGCTGGTTTGCTGATGTGCTGCTTGCAGCTGATTTTGCCCTCTCTTGCTACGGATGCCTGCATATGGAACCATGGACTTACACTTCTAAGTCAGGTTTAAACAGCCTCTTTAAAAAATAGACCGTGCTGTAACTAGAAGCTTAGTACAGATGTTAACGGTTACTTTGGAAGTAAATGTGTGCCTCATAATCACTTTGGAGACCATTGGTATCCCTCAACCATAATCAAAGTGTCATTATTTTTTTTTTGTGACTCAAGCTGGAATTTCTCCTCAGCAGTCACCTGAAAATTAAATTTCTACTCAAGATATCTTAATTTAATGTTTTATCATTTATTTAAACTGAGAAAGTCCCACATTGCTTCTGAAATCAGAACCGTGAGCTGCTAGCAGACCCTGGGGGCTGGGAAAACTGAAATACACTTTGCAAGTGTTTTGCTCTGCCTTTTCTAGGATGGAGCCGCAAACAGAAGTGTGGCAGTTGCTTGTGTTAGAAGTGTAATTGGGCATTCGTACTGCTGATAATTCCTGGATTAAATCGCTGAACACTGTTGGCAGTATCTATATCAAGAACATGGTCAGTACTCTGAAAAAAATAAGATGATACTATCTACATTAAGGCTATGACTAGGACACTTAAAAAAACAAAACAAAACTAGAGTAGGGCAAAGTCTATCTTTGAAACACTGAAGTGTGAAAATGCTGCCCTGGACACCTAACCAATACTTACTGTACCATTTCATTATACAGCACATAAAGTAGGAAAATGACAGCTCTCTTTTTCGAAGACTTAATTCCCATTTGCATTAAATTCTCACTGCATCTTTTTGTATGACTGTATTATAAAAGAAATTATTTTATTGGATGTGGATTTTATTCACTGAATAAATTGGCCTGGAATTTAACATTATTAGCGTTTGAGAAAATACTGAGAGCATTACAGGAAATATTGAAAGAGCTGGAACTGACACATTTGCCATAAGTTTAACAGAGCTGTATTTAAAAAGGATGCGCATGCAAAGATACTGAGGCATAATGAAGACACCTACACACACCACAGAATGAAATATTTATACTGTAATCATACTATTAATAAAATGATGGATCAGGCAGTGTCTGCTGCAACAAGACTCAGCTGAGAGACTGGTTACTGTCTAGAGGAGCGAAGCAATAAGAACTGAGGAGCAGAAGCATATGGACTAGCTTGGGAATCCCTGTCCTGAATTAGCCATGTAATTCTGTAATACACTGACTTTGCAAAACAGTCTCACGTTGCAGCTGGTACTGTCCCCTTCTTTATTTCTCACGTGAAGTGAAGGGCCAGGAAGCAGAGGAAAGGTCTGCAGCTCTGCCTGTGTCACTGCCGTCCCCGGGTGGATGCCCATGAGTGCTGGGGGGGCTTTCTGCAGTGATCTGCCTTGTTTTCAGTTGTTGCTAGATGTAATTCTGAAGCCATCAGGAATGGCTGGGTTTAATCAGAGCAGGGCAATCTCAGGGGCTCTGCTGTCAGTTATACCCTCGCCAGAGTGAACCGGTATAGGAGGGTCAAATCTTAGACATGCCCTTAAGGGTAACTGTACAGGAAAATTTAACTAACAAATAGCACTGTCTTTGTGCTCTCCTGATGGCTCTCCCGATTCCTGTTGTTTGATGCGTGTGTGAGTTAGCTGAGAGACCTCTCCTTGTTTGCTGGGAACGGAAAGGTGATGTTTCTCACAAGGATGGTGAAGACAGTGCCTGTCCCCAGCCTTGCACCCAACACCTTACCTGCCAGACCTATCTGGATGCCCAGTTCTGCACCAGTTCAAACTTTACCCAACATCAGAACACAGTATGTGAGCATCTCCCAGAAAGTCTGCCTAGAAAAAAGCTGCCTGTAGTTTGGCTTTTCCCCCCCCCGCCCCCCGTGTCTGCCTCCCCTTCCTCTCCTTTTTGTTCTATCCTTCATGCACCTTAATTTTTATCTCATGCTGTGAAAACTAACTGCAAAGCAGATGCTAATTAAGCAGTTACTTAGGGCTAGCGTTCATATGTAAAGAACTCCCAGGAATGCTGGATTCTGCATGCATATCATAGTGACGGAGTTTGATTTGTTGTTGTTCTGTGTCCCTCCTGTGCGCTGTGGTGGCCTGGAAGTCCATTGGATAACTTGCCCCCTGGCATTGCAGCATGCTGCTGGCCAGGCGCCCAGCCTTCCTCCTTGAATTAGGGTAGCAATGCCCACCGTTTCGCTGCATGTGGAGCAGGGAATGGATAATCAGATACTACAGTCAGCAGTGACGGGCTGTTTTCCTCCCAGAACACTCTCCTGTGCTTCTCAGTTGACAGAAGTGTTTTCCTTCACGGTGAATTGCTCAGGTTCAAAAAAGAACAATTGGAAATTATATTGAGAGTTTGTTACAAATATGATATATTGCTATGAGGAAGTAACTAGTATGAAATGCACAGCCTGCAGCTTTGTCCTGTCGGCTCGCCCAAGCTAAGTAAGTTTTGATTGGAGTATATTTGAGTGGGTTCCTTTTCTCTCTCTCTCTCTTTTTCTTTCTCCCCAAAGAAACGATTACTGTTGGCTTGGGCTGGCCAGAAAACAGCTGGGAAGTACTCTGAGGTTTAAAAATTGCTTTTTTGTCTGAAAAAAAGAGGAAACCTTTCAAATAGCTTCTATGAAGTAGGGTATAGAGCAACCAATAATTCAATACCAAAAGCATCAGAAGAGGAAGGTAAGGTCTGTGGAAGTCCATTCTCTGCTTTTTGGGGGTGGGAGAGGCCCTCCTCGGTTGGAGCTCAGGCCCTGATCAAGGGCAGCTCTCTGCTCTGCATGGGCTAAAGCAGAACTCGGGCTTTGCCTCTTCAATCCAAGCATGGAGGGAGGATGCCTCAACATATCAAGGAGCTCTGGAAATGCAGCTTTTATGAAAGAGATCCATTTCTGGATGTGGAACCTTTTTATTTTCTACAAAATGGATTTTTTTGACAAGAAAAAGAAATTATGTATTTGTTAATTGCTTGTGTTGGTGGCTCAACTGAGAGCAGGAGCAAACCAGAATAGTGGTACAAGTGCACTGGACTGTAGGAAATCCCCTTTCCAAACAGAAAGAAAATAATACTGAATGCTTATTGTCATCACCCAGCTCACATCACTTTTAGTAGGAGCAGAGGTTTTAGACTTGACCAAAATTCAGCTTAAGTTGTTTTCTTCTTTATGCCTTCTATCCCGGTCTGTCTCCATCAGGTGCTGTTTCTTTCTTTTGCTTTCTGTACTAAAACATTATTTATTGTTGTAAATTATAATACCTTATGTCTGGACTGTCCCAAAGATGGTTTCATTTCCCTGGTAATTGGATTTGATACTTCAGTAAATTCTTAACCTCCCCCCAGGAGTGGTCAGGCTCAATGAGAGATCTGGTAAGGAGCTGTGAGATCCTCAAATGAAGTTTGATAGTGAAGATAGATTTATTTTTGAATGGGTATAACCAAGAAGAGCTGTAGATGCTGATGATGTTAATTATATTGATAATGAAGGAATACCTATAAAATATTAATACATTGGAATAGTCATGGGAAACAGCTTTGTTCAGGCCTTTAGCAACACCCTGCAACACAGCAAAGCACTGTTGAAGTGAATAAGAAAACCATTTACCAGCTTTCAAAAGAGTCTATGGGACTGATTCTGCTCTATACAGCACTACAGGGTCCATTTCGTAGTTCCAGGAGGGTAAGCAAGCATGTGTACAGAAGGCCTTGGTGCTCAAGTCCTTGTAACATCATCTAAGTACTTAATGCAACTGGATCAAAATATCCTGGGAGATGTTAACATAAAACATCAGTTAAAGAAAGAAGTACACAAATGGTTAAAAAACAATAACTGAAAACAGTGAGTCAGATTTCAGTCTTGAGGGTGAGTATTATTAATGTAATATTATAACAATTACAATATTAATATAAGTTTAGACTTTTATATATCTTACTTGCAAAGTCATATTATCTCAAAACAAGCTAAAAGAACGAGTGTGGTAGGTGACCTTGTGCACAGAAGTGGCAGCCATTGCAGGCCAAATAATCAAGTTACCAGAACAAGTGGCCAGACTTTCAAAAGGGTTTTTGCTGGGTTTTGGTTCTGTTTTGTTTTTGGTTTTGTTTTTGTTTTTAAATTCTGTGCATGTCTGAAACTGGCTGCAACTATGGAAAGCTAAGTGAAAGTAAGTCGGAAGGACAGACAAGTGCTTGCTAATATCTGCTATTATGGTGCTCAGGTGAGAATAAGGTCCTCCAGAGAACCTGTTCCAAACTGTCAGGTCCAAGGACTTCGAAACAATTTCTGTTTTTCTGAGTGTTTGGAAAAGTGCTTCCTGAGGCAGAGCAGTAAGTCGCACGGAATTCTGGCCATGGGCATACTGTGTCCTTGATGCCATTTCTTGCCTTTCCTTGTCTGGAAACAGCCATGGGAACAGCAGCTGACCTACACCAAGGGCAGTTGTTCCACCATCTGCACAGAGCCCCCAGGGCTGTGCAGCAAAAGGGAAAGGGTTTTTTTTTTTCCCTCACATATCCCTCAAACTTTAAAACTGCCTAAAATCCTCTAACAAGTCTACCATATTAAATATTTTACTAGATTTCTGTATTTGATGTAAAATTTGCATGCAGTGTGGGAAAAAAAGGTATTCGAACATGTAACTAACATTCAGTAATTGTATTTCACTCGATAGGGAAATACAGCAATAAGTCATTTTCTAAATGAAATGATTTTGCTTTGAGTTTTCTGAAGGTCACTGTAGTATCAAGCACTTCTTCCTCTGTGTTGTTAAACTACAGGATCTCTCTAAAACTGTAATTCAGTGTGAAAAAGGAGCATCAGATTTTGCTAACTATCAGACAGATTTGGTGAATTTTGGCTGACAGAGAGGAAATGCTAAACAAAGTGGTTACTGTATATTCTGTTGCCTTAGAGACTGAAACATCTGTATCCATGCAGGCAAGTGATGCAGACATGGTAAGATTTGACTTCCTTACATTCCTCTGTTCATCTTGCTGTCAATGGAAATGTTTTATGGTGGGAATATGCTGGGCTTCTTTAGCATTGTATTAATCTGGTTGTGTGGCATGTGTTGGACTAGGAGGGCTTTTTAATTAAAGTCTAACTCTGAAGTCAGGACGCTCCCTAAGAAAAGATGCTTTTACATGAATAATTTTTCAAGATGAACTTGGAGGGACTTGAAATGATTGTTGTACTGGTGATAATTGTTGGATTTGTGAAGGCACTTGAGCATCTGGGTCTCCTAGAAGGCAATTATGAAGGTAGGATGTTAAGAAATAGAAAATATTTTATTCTGAAAGCCATTTGCTGCAGAGCATTATACTTTCATCTGTATGTGCATGTGCAGTGTTTGAGTAGAGGAGCTGAACAGCAGCTGAAATAACTTTGAATGCTTTCTTTAGACAAATGAAATGTATTTAAATGTGAATATAGTATTGTAGCTCTCATTGCAGCTCTGAAAATAAATGTGACATAATCTTAAACCATTCTTTGTCTATGTTTAAGATTGTTTCAAGAACTTCAATACAGATTTGTATGCTTTAGTAAACTGCAGCTTGCATTCTGAAGCTGTGAATGAAAGAAGGATTTACATTTTAGTAAGTTTATAATTGTAACTTCTCAATTTCTAATTGCTGGAAACGTCATGGCTTATTTGTAGCTATTGGCTATTATTAACAGAAAATCCAAACCCTTACTGAGCTTATTTGGATGAATGTTTGTGTTGTAATCAGTTTAGCCTTCATTCAAAATATTTATCTTTAAGAAATCTGCCTTGTCTTGCTCTCTAGTCTCATGTATGTTTTAGGAAAACACTACCGATTGAAATGTAAATATGCTTTGTAGAAAATAGTTTGAGGGAGCTGACTGCTAAAGATACTTTAATTCTTGTTACCTCTCTGTTTTTTATAAACAACGTAATTCATGTAGAAACCTGGAAATATTAAATAGAGGCAGAGGGATGAATTTTAGACAGCGAGCTCTACAAATCAAACCATGTCTGTGCAGATAGCCTCACTGTTTAATAGGAAGAGTAGATTTACAGTGTTTCTAAATGTTCCCGAATATGATATACATTGAACAGCTGCTTTTTATAGAAACTTGAGGGTCGTTTTTCACGGTAAGCTACAAGTACATGGGTATTAAAATAACCTTCAGCTACCCACAGATACCAAGCAATTATTCCTTTCTGCTTCAGAGCTCATGACAACCTGGAAAAGGCAAGGTTTCTGGCCTCATATTAATTACATGACAACATTTCGTACAAGGTTCAAAGAACCTTGGAGACTAGCAGCAAGCACTTTACTGGAGGAAAAAGTTACAAAACTTTCGGTTTGGTGGTGGTTTGGTTTAGTTCTCATGCATGTACCTGTTTCTCCTACTTCCTGCTGCTTTGATTATTATTCATAACCTCTTATATGTTGTATTAATTAAGAGGTGCCTGGTGATAATTGTCGCACAGCATTTTGAAGCTAGGGCAGTAATACAGATTGTTTAGCAATTGCTTTATGTATCAGCCCTAGCTTTGCAAGATCTATTGAAATGACTAAATTGTGCAAGCAAGACAGAGTGCCAACAGAAAAATGCATTTATTCTGGCTTTTGTGAGCCCTCAGAAGCCTGTGTGCTCCTATCACAGAAAAGTGTTATATAGTACCCGATGTACAGTTAATTTCTTCTCTCCAGCTCTAGCAAAGTCCATTATGAATTGGTCTGTCTGGGCACCTGTTTTTTTGGAATCCTTCTGTTGTCTGCCTTGAATACATTCAAAGGGCAGATGCTACCCAGCAACTTGGCTAAAAAATAATTTTATATTTTTTTTTAAAAAGAGTATTGAAGAAGGAAGCTTTAAGAGAAGAGCGCTTCTGGGGTTTGGGTAGCTGCGTCTTCCCAGTGCCCACTCTTGCATATTGTGAGCTATAATCATGTCATGAGAGGGGAACTGCACATTTGGTACCACTAATCCCAAAAGAGAGAGAAAGTTTGAAATATTTGAATAATTCAGAGTGAATCATAATGATGTCTAGTTGTTTTCTGATTAAGTTTAAATTAAAATACTGAGCAGGAGATTCGGAATTCTTTATGGATTACACTGAAAAAGGGATAAGGTACATTTTACATCCAGATGTTAGAACTCCAGGTGAAGCTGACATATTCAGGCTCTAGTTTAAAAACATACACAATTGTGGTTTCATTGCAGTTGCTTCTGCAATGTCCACCCTTGTGTAAGAACATACAGCCTACACGTGCTCTAGTGAAGCTCTTGTCCTTGTGAAATCTGCTGCTTGCTTTGCTTTAATGGTCAGATGGCTTGAATGAGGTTGTCACTCATTTTACAGCAGAGACTCTTGACTGTTTGTTACAATAGGTTTGTTCTTAATGCTTATGTGCTGGTTTTTATACAAATAAACTATACTTAATATTCTAGTGGCAAAAAGTTTTAACTGCTGTTAAGTTCTATTAATGTTAGTAGCCCTGCTTTACCCCGTAGGACTTACAGAGTATGCTGCTACGCAGGAGTCCACACTGCCAGAATAGTATAAGTTCTTCAAGTGTGGGTTATACCAGCAAGAAAACAAATTTCTGTGCCCACACTTTGTTATGCAAAGAGACAAGAGTTATTGGATACATATAGCAGTAGAAAGGTGCATACTAAATCTCCAGCACAGCATATGGAATGCTAGCAAACAACAGCTGAAATAGCTGGAAGGTGCCTTTGGCCTAGATAACTCATGGCTCCAGTTCTAGCTTCCTAAAACAGTTGTGGACCATGTTTATACTGAACAGCGTACAAAAGTACACAGCTAACATTCTGTCTACATGCTGAAACCACTGTAATTATTGTTGAAACTCATCAGTACTGTCTACATAGGGACTTTCAAAGTGACTTTTACAAATATGAAATCTAAAATCTATACATTTTTAAATGGAGGAAGAGGGACCAGAAATACCATGGGCAGATACAGGCTAAACTTCTTGAAACTCTGCAGCACCCTTCCAGCCAGTAATGAATATGCTCTTCTGAAGGTCACTGTCACTAAAAGGGGATGCCAGGGCTGGAGTTTAGTTCTTGGCTGTGCCTGGGCTTTTGCTCTTACTGTATCCAACCTTTGTGGGCATCTGGACAGGAGACCAGCTGAGAAGACTCTGTACTACTGAGAAAGTGCCCCTGTCTAAATATCAGGCAGAGCACTCAACCTGCTTTGCAAAAGCCCAAACCACCTGTCCTTAACTGAGTGGAGGGGAGGACTTCAGGGTTTTCCTAACTGAACTTTTGTTTGTATCCAAAACTCATTTTGAAACAATATACAAAAGTTCACAAACCCCAAATCCTACATGCCATTCCCCATCTGCTCCATTTGCATTAAAATACAGCGGAGAACAGTTTTTGTAGCAGCTGCTCAACACAATGTTCCTGGGGAAAGCTACTGTCTTTCAGCTTCAACCTGTGGTTTATCAGGTGCCAGAATTTGTTATAGGGTAAAGGGAAGGAGTGAAGTTTACCCCAACTGACCAGGCAGCAGCTCCCAGATTCCCTGAGATATGAGACTTGCTGTCTTTTAGTGATGAAGAGACACAGTTTTTGTTCGAAGACTCCTGTATTGGCTGTGACTTAGCAGGGAGTATCAAACTGAAATGTCATTCTGGGCTGTTAGAAGCCAAACTTGCGCTTTTCTTTTTGATTTAGCATCATGCCCATCTCTTCTGCTACTGGACAGTACAGTGATCTGATGGTGTGACTGATTTATATTATCTCCCAGCTACTGAATAAATGTTAAAGACAAAGGCAGCTCATTGTGGGCCAGTCTGGACCAAATATGAATAATTTGCACCAAGAGTCAGAATCGTGCATGAATTGACAGGTCTCAAATATCACTCTGTATTCTCCCAGAGCTTGTCTTGTACCTTGCATTTCTAGCATACTCTGTCAGCCCTACCACCGCTGCAGTATTTTTTTGTAACAATTATTTAATAGATAAAGTCTTAGCCCTTTCCAGGGAGTCGTCTTTGCTCATAGTCATCCTTCTATGCTGATTTCACACAACCACTTCACATGGGGCCAGGCTCGGGCTCAGCCTTGAGGGTGTGCAATCCTGTGCAGCAGCAGCCACCACTGAGCCAGGTACAGAGCCCATGGGTCAGCAGCACTCACATCGTGAGCACAGAGACTCAAACCGCTGAGGTCCGAGTATTGTGGCAATGGTCCCCTGAAGGGTATAACACTGTGTTAAGTGTATGTAGTTACTCTGTGAAAGGCAGCGTATCTAGTTTTTTCCTCTGTAGTGACAACTGTTACGGAGACAGTATTCTTGTGAACATTGCGTAGGAGCAACTATACAGTGTCTGCAATGCACAGTGTACCGCTACGATGTGATGGAGAAGGGAAGGGATGCTAAGGGTCTCTGGAGAAAGGCAGGCTGCTGAGATGATTTTCTTGTCCTCTGAAGTTCAAATCTCCACGTGGACTTCATAGTCTTAGTTTGGTTTGAACACCTGTATATTAATTCCCACCTTTTTGGGAGCTGATAGCATGTAATCTTGAACTTTAGCTGTGTATTCCTCAAATCTCTTACCCTCCTTTTCATTTTCCTTCTTTATTTTCTTTAAGAAGTTGCCTTTTTGAGACTAGGCCCTGGCTCACTTCCCATATGTTGCTTTGCTCCAGCCTGGCTGTTTTGGGTGTTGGACAAGGGTTTTGCATAAAGGCCACTGCAGTGCTCTCAAGGCAATGGCATGACTGATGCTGCTGCAGTACACGTGGCTCTGTGTGTGGTGAACTGGATGGAGTGTGTGAGCCGTGAGCAGGGGCATCTCGGACTGTGCTGGTACTTTTACGCAACAAAAGGCAAGAGCGCTGCTACTTCCATGGTTGCAGAGTAGATTGAAAGGCCTGATTTTGTATTTTCTGGTGCCCACACTGAGATTTCTCACTTTGCTAATCCCCTATCTGGCCCATCTGTGACTGCTCTTCGTCTTTAAAAAAAAATTCCTCATGCCAGTGCCCCTGAATGAGCTCAGAAGGCTGTCCTTGAGCATACAGGCTGTGGGTAGACTGAGCCAAAACAGCATCTTCCAGAATAACAAACAAGATAACTGTGTATGCATTTGCCTTTGCGAACAGAGAGATACACAGTGTAGTTGCAAAAGGTGACAGGGCTGGCCAGCTGTCGCACACTCGCTGGCTGAAAGGAAATCGTTATCAGAGCTGTAATATTTTCACTGTGTTACCCTAGCAGTTACAGCACGGTTCTTTGCTGTTTCTCTTCTCATCTGTGTTGGTACTTGGTGTGCACTTAGGTGCACGCTCACTCCTTTGGCCACAGCATGCCACACAACATGCCTTCAAGAGGGCCTCCACCTCTTGGTCAACACTGCTGCTTTGGTCTGCACTAAGCTACCGCAATTAATCTAAGAATGGGCAGTTTCAGTGGTGTTATTTGGTGTCATTAATGAACGTATTTTGGGGGTGTATGCTTCAGATCTGGGCTCGGTATGAACTCTTTGTAGCAAGTACTCAGTTTTCTGTTCCAGCTTTGGGATTTTTACCTGTTGCACGTTCTTGGCTTTCTGTGCGGCTGAGGAAATCTTTGGAAAGCATTTATACCTACAGAGGAGCTCCGGCCTACAAATCACCTGTGCGCACTCATGAAAGCTAACAGGACTGTGCCACTGTTTGTGAGCACAGAATAACCAAAGGACAGGGACCTTCTGAACAGAAATAAGCTTGTTTGCTACAGTCTGTCACAATTTTCTACATCCTAACCACAACAGGAGTTTGTAAGAGCTTTCCTTTCACTTCTCCAAGATGATGCTCAGAGAGACGGAATTTCTTTTTCTCTCCATACTCAATTTATTCATATGTAAAGTGGAGTTAAAAGTAATGACCAGATTCACTTTCCTCCAAGCTTAACCTTGACCATAAAATACTTGGAACTCTTAAATGGAAAGGTACTAAATCAGTAGACTTTAAATCAGTAGAATCTGCTAACAGTGTGTGCTATTATGTACTGCTGTGCACATAATAAACTTCTCTCTTTGCTCTGCCACCAATGACAGACTCATCATAGCAATCATCTAATTCACTCCTTAGAAGTTGGGTGAGAGAGTGTCACAGAAGACTTGGTGGGTGTAATGCAGAATTAGGATCCTAACTTTTTTCCACTAACCTTACATTGCTCTCGGTTTGTAATATCAGCTGGATATTTTACATCTCCGCTTATCACCTACACTTGAAAAATCTTTCCATTGAAAGTGCTTGATGTTTTCCAGGTAAATACACAGCTGCACCTTTCTCATATTCGGGGTACTCGTCAGGCATATACACTTCCTTCAGATGTAGAAAGTAACAAAATAAGATTCTGTCTTAGTGTATAATTCCTAATAAGCCGTCAAGTTGAAGGCAGCAAAGCAGGTTAGGGCAGAAGAATGTACCTCTTCTCTCAGGTGGGGAGGAGCATGCACTGCAGATAGAGCAGGATGAGTAAGAATAGTTAAGAATAGTCTTTCCCTGACTCCTACTGCTACATAAGATGAGAGAACTTCTAAAAATGTTATAAAAATTCTGTCTCCTAAATGCGTTTTTCAGCGTTGTCTTGTATCACAGTGGCTGAGTGGAATTGACTTCCCTCATTGGCACACTGCTGTCATTCCTGGTCTTCCTCTATATCAAGCAAAAAGGTTATTTTTATTCTGGCAGGCAGTCTGTATTTATATCAGCTGCTATTTCAGTTTACCAAACATCCTAGATAGAGGACAACAGCAAGGAGGGTGAGAGAATCTGATAATTCTGATAAGAGCGGGACTGACTTCTTGGGAGAGATAAGATCTGTTTCTTACACATCACCGAGAATTTGTGTGATGTCTTCTTGTCAGGCAGCTCAGAGTGTGGAAGGGGAAAGTGTAAGTGGGGCTAACCTGCTTCCCGTATCAGAGGAGACCAAAAGGTAAGTTGTAGCTGAAGGCCAAATGTGGGAAGAGACAAACCCAAATGGGTCTTGGCAGCACTAATGGCACACAGGCATTTTAACCGGTACTGAGTGTTCTTTCTTTCTTTCCTCCTGGAATACAACACTAAAACATTATACCTTATCTTGGAAACCTGTTCACGCAGTGAGTCTCACACTGTGATCATGCTCCTTGTGCTATCATCAATTGCAGCGAGCAGCTGAGACCCACGGTGAGTGCACGGCGCAGCTGGACTGAGGTATTCCGGGGAAGGTCCAAGAGCACCAGGCATCAGCACTGTCATTTCTTCCTTTGGATCCTTTAGTTGGAGGGGTTTTGTTTAGTTCCTTACAAGAGCGTCCTCCACTTGAGGGAATTTGTAAAGAGCTGAGTCTCTCAGAAATACATTATCCACCTGCTGAGCATGTCATTTAAAGACCCAGGTTAATGAACGCGCTGGGTTGATATGACTGCCTCTAGTTAAACATCCGGGCTTCTCCTTGTGCAGATCGGCAGCCTGCTCACCTTAGCCTAAGCAGTTGTCAGCACCGGGCTGGGAGATAGAGCCTGAGGGCCCTCTGGCATGGCATCCTTTGTGTCCCATTCTTCCAGACTCCTTTTTAAACAGAATTCCGAGGACCTTTCCTTCATTTTTCATACCTCCTTGTTCCATGCTGAGGGTTTCAGTCCAGTGGGGAGGTACAGAACAGTTCATATGTGGGTGATGCTCTGGGTGATCATCTTTCCTCTTGTCTCTTAAATAGAGAAGTTGGGGCAGAAGTTAGCCCATCCAGCATATTGTGCAAAAGCAGGGAAATAAACAGTCACTCAAAATTGTAAGAATAATGCGGCATTCTCACGCTGTCCTTCACACAGTTTTTCTCCTGAAACTGGAAATGCTGTATTATGGCTCTGATTTTTGTGAGCATATTTGCACAGCTTCCAAACATAGGGTGCACGCAGCCTTTTCTTCACTTTGATTTAAGAATGGCTGCCCTCATTTCAAATGTTGTTTGATCACTATTTTTGTCAGGAAAATGATCTGTGTACATACGAAAGGAGGCTGCATATAAAGTCCAGTTGTTCAGCTGGGCTTTATAAGCATAGCTATTTGCTCAGAGGCAGAGGCAGCTTTTGCACAATGTAAGATTAACTTATTGGCCCTTAAAATAATATTTTAAAGAGTTTCTATAGCCTTTAAAATCCCACTTGATACAAGTATGACCACTTTATATTCTTATCTTGTGAGATAATGAAACAGTTTGAATCATTTATTTCAGCTTAACTTGAAGTAGGTTTAGTTGCAGGTGAACTGCAAGTGGCCAGTGTGTGTGAAAGCTGTGATACCCAGTGGAGCCTATGTTTGTTTGGTTTTTAATGAAAGCCGAATAATTTTTTCACCTTTGTCCCTAGATGGGGATGAGGAATCGCTTTGCTCTGGGCTAGTGAAATGCCCCGTTTTATGGGGGTTTAAATATGTTTGTACTTGAATTCATTTGTGTCATGATTTGGATTAGAACTCTTGTAAAGAAAAGAAGTAGTTCATTAACCTCTTTCACTTAATTTCTTTGGTGTTTTCATTGAGAGAAGACTTCTGAGATGTCAATACATTCGCATTAATAATTACGCTATTTCCTATATCACTAAAATTTAGACTACAAGAAGATTTACATAAGTTTCAACATGTCAAAAACTGTAAAAGATTCCCTCAGCCATGCTGAAGGACTGCTTCATTGTGTCTGAGAAGTCAGAAGCATGTACAACCTCTTTGGCTATTACATTAGTGCCATGTGAACGAAGAGCAGTTGGTGCACTGTCCCTTCAAGTGCATAACAGGCTACTTCTTTGCCTAAACACCCAACAAAGGAGGTAAAAATAATAGTAATAATAAAAAAGCCTCACAAATAGCACAACACTTCATGCTCCAGTTGTAATAAATATTTCTGCCACAGAGAGCAAGAAGGTCCTTGAGGGGGTAAAGAGTGGATTTGTGCTGTTGAGCTGCAGCTAATACAGAGTGAGTACAGCCAGGCTCAGTGCTGCAGACACCGAGGCTTGCCAGGAATGCACCTCTTATCCTAACCAGATTAAAATATTTGTATTTACAAATACATGGTGATACATGATGCCACTGAGCATAAGAGTGGGCATCCTTGGAGACAGTGCCCTGGGACGCTCTAGAGGAACATTTTAAAGCTCAAGAGGAGCTGGGAAAACTTAAAGAAGCTCACAACTGGAACAGCGTAGATTTTATCATCCTGATCAGTCTCCAAAAAAATTATGAGATTTTTCTCAGGCAGGAACTGCTAGTATACGTGTCCCCAGGGAGAATTGTATGAGGAAAAGAAAGGGTGAGCTCTGAGTGTCACTGTGAGCTGTTGTGTTGGTGGAGCTGCTGTTACCATGTCGGTTATGGTGCCTGGCTCCATGTCAGCATTGTACCTCCATTCACAAGGGAACGTATGTATCACTGAAAAATCCTACCATAGGACAAGGCGGGTGGAAATTGGATGCAAGATACAGTGAGCTGATATGAAAGCCTGTCTCTATGTACAGCTGCATCATCTCAGATCTTTCTGAAAGGTCAGGGGAGCTTCTGTAGCCCCACAATTCCCACAGAGTCCACTGTGGTGGACGTCATCTCTCTGGGGCACTCATAGGATACTACTTACTACTACCAAGTTCATATTGACAGAATGTCAATTTTATTTTTATATCTCAAACCCTCTAGCTTTGGGCTTGTTATTTAATCCAAGTTTTCTGTTCTGTGAAGTGGAAAAAAACTTTTTGCTTTAGTCTGTGCTTTTCCATTAAACACCTGACCCACTTTTGTCCTAACTGGATGCTTCTGTGCTTAAAATTGCTTCATAGTTCAGTTCTCCTGGATTCAAAGCATTTTACCAATTGTCAAAATTGTCCCCTTTTTTTGCCTTTTGTCCTGACCTCTGAATTGTTGCTATTCGTAAAGAATTTCTTCTATTGTGTCATTTGATGAGGTGGAAAAATATGAATTCAATAAACATCTCACCAATGTTGAGATGACCTAATTCTGACATCTTCCCCAGTTTTTTTTTGTTCCCCAGTTCATTCTTGTGAAAATTTTACTGTACAATATGCATATTTTAGGAGGGGAAAAAGAAGAGGTACTCCATAAAACTGTGATGTGTCTTAGCTTTCATTTATTATACAGTTAAAAATATTGTGCTTTCTATAGCACATTTGCAGTGCTTCGAGCTCACGTTTTCTCACAGACAGTCACTAATTTGTAGTGCCTTGGTTAGTACATATTAAATTAATGTATTTCATGGAAAATGTAGGTAAGTAATTTTCCTCTACCTCAGGGGTGATATACTGTAGTTCTATCAGATGACACAGTGTTATACACCATAGGAGAATCAGCGTTATCTTTTGAGGGTGGAGGATTGTTGCCTTGTATGAACCAAAAAGCATAGGGTGAAGACAGCCCAGAAATGAACATGAGAGGAGGACCTCAAGGATCCTACTTCAGGAGGTGTCTTCCCACACTGGAAAAAAAGGGATAAAGGAAGCCCACAGGAGTGAAAAGCCTGAAGAAAAAGCACTTCTATGGCATCTCAGGATGTTAAATACAGCCTGGGGGATGGACAGGTCAGAGTTTAGTGGACCAAAGAGAAGTTAAGGACCAGAGGACTCCTGCTCTCCCATTTTGTCCATGGCCAGTCCTTAAGGGCCTCCTTGTGTGGGACTGATGCTCATGCACAAGGTTAGGCCGAAGTCTGCAAGAGCAGCTGCTGGTGGACACACCCTGGGGCTTTCTTTTAGCAGGGAGTGATACATTGCAATTCAAGGGGCATCAGGTCTAGGACAGCAAGCGAGCTGCTGTACCAGTCTAACTTGAAAACTTACTAGGATGATAAAAGCAAATCATTACCCATACTGGAACTTGGGAGACCTGAATATGCTGCCCATGCTATCACTGATCTGCTTCCTTTACCCACACCTATGATGTTTTTTTCCTATGAGTAAGTAAGAATAACTCCAGTAATTGCTTTCTGTTTTCCTTTCCCAAGAACATGAACATGTCACTTGCTTCTTGTTGACCTAAGTTTATGTCCTAGCAGGACTGCATACTGGCTTGTTTCTCCTTGTCAGGAGGAGCATTGGCTGTCGGTGGCTGTCTGCTCACCATCCGCTGCCCCTTACCTGCTGGACACTTGCTTTCTTTGGTTTCTCTCTTCATGTTTATACAACTTGAGGATCCTGTGCTGAGACTCCCTGCAGACCAGAGACTTTGACGAACAGTGGGGAATGCTGTAAGGACCAAGTTCCTACCACCAGCTTGTCCCGGCAAAGGCATTCAGGAAAAACCTGTGGTCAGTCCTGCTCAGAACAAGCCGATCAGGACTGCCGTACAGAGCGCAGCCACTGCTGGCAGGTTTGCATCCTGCATGAACAAGCAGTGAATGAGCAGGCTGTACTGGAGCATTTCTGCTCCTTTCCACCTTTTGAAGGTTTCAGTAGCGCTCCCTGCAGCTGTTTGCACTTTTGCTTCTTGGTTTTAAAAGCCTCTTTTTGAGCTCAGCTGCTTAGAACTCCCAGCTGGGCTTTTTAAATACAAAAGGAAAAGGTTGAAAGCAGCTACTGTGAGTACTGAGCACAAATGACAACCCGGGATACAACATGCACATATTGTTGAGAAGAAGAAAGAAAACAAATGTGATGGTACTTGTAGGAGAAACTTGAGGACGACCAGGGCAAGCATCAGAGACAAATTTAAAAGTGTGCCCAGTGTGTCACTTCCTGAAGCCTTTGTCTTTTAACCCATCGTTGCTCCTGGCCTCTCTCCTTACCTGCAGCTCTGACTCTCCCACATCTATTCAACAGGAAAGGAAACTGGCTCTGAAATAAAGAACTAGGTAACGTACTAATAAAGCTGGCAGAAGCAAAGAGCCTGGTGGCTTAGTTATGTGATGGCAGCCTCCCGGTCTCCGTAGTAATAGTCTTCCACTTGTCCTTAGCACATCTCATACTGCTTGCAAAGGAGATAGTTTATCTTGATTTCGGTTTTACAAGCAGAGATGGTGTGACTAGGCTTCAGATGTTATACCGTTCTCATCTTCACAGCTTTTGTTTTC
The DNA here is from genome assembly GCA_013396915.1 of Stercorarius parasiticus. Lineage (NCBI taxonomy): Eukaryota > Metazoa > Chordata > Aves > Charadriiformes > Stercorariidae > Stercorarius > Stercorarius parasiticus. The sequence continues at coordinate 730,583 of VWZL01005928.1, read as the reverse complement.
TGCAGTCCTAGGTCAGCTTCATGCCTGTAAGTTCCTTGGGACGTTGGCGCTGTCCCTGTGGAAGGTTTTGAAGGTCTCCTTTGCACTGTATCTTCAGTTTTCTCATTTTGATTCAATGGGGAGGCCAGTTCTGCCTGTGAATGGGCTTTAGAGCAATTCATGCGGGCAAAGTTATTCTTCCTGGTCTCTGCTTGGATACCTGGGGCTGGCCCATTACAAATGTGCTGAATTGCTGTGCATGTAACCATAGAGCCGATTAATACTGTTACACTGCATGCCCACCACTACTGTACAGAAGAGCTTTTGCTGAATGTAGTGTTCAGGCTATATTAATTTGTACATTAATACCCTATGTAAAAATAATTCTGAATTGCCTGAAAACTAACATTGTAAGTTTCAGAAAACCTACATGGTAGGTTACTGTAGGCTTCGGCAAACCCTTTAATAGTCCTTGGCTAAAAAAGTAGCATTTACCATAGGTCATAAAAGTAAACACAAATGCATCAAATCCAATTACTGTGGAAAATCAAACATCTGAGTGCAAGATGAAGGAAGTTGTACATGAATGCCTGACAAGAAATCTATTGAACATATTAAATTATACACCTCTCCCAGAATAGCTAGAGTTTTAAAAAGAATATAGTGCAGCAGTACTCAATCAAGAAGAAAAATACAAGCCTGGTGCACATCAGACTTGGGACAACTTCCACTCAAGGACTACTTTGAAAGTGAGAAAACAGCTTTGAACTCCACAGCATGCCATTACGCAAATACACATGCATGCAAATTATAAAGAAATCTCTCAGTAAAGTGAAGCAGTATGACAGCCACCCTCCTCCATAAACCAGGACACAGGAGATGGAAATAGAAAAGGGAGGTGGAAGGAATAGACGAGCACAGAGTCAGGACCCAGGGGCTCTGCTGGCTAACTCCAGATTTAGCTGGGAGCACAGCTAAAGGGACCTGAGAAGGGACGATGCTGATGTCAAGTCCATCCCTTTCTAGTCACAGGCCACCAGCTACCCCATAGAGCATTTACTCCTCAGAATATTTGCAGGACTCTGTAGCAAACTTAATAAAGTACCAAAAGCCAGGAAAGCAGGAAAAATCTATGACTGTACCCTGTGCAGTAGCAGGGTGGTTGTTAATAAATGGTGCTTTCAGAAAGCAGGCCACAGCCCAGACTGCAGAAGAAGAGAGTTAGCTCCAGGTGTGATCCAGGAGTGTGTTCTAGGTGCACCAGCAAGAACACAGACAGAATTCAATTCTTTGCTGAGCACGGATTTGTGTTAAGGTATTGTGGGGGAACTGGGCCCAGGGAGGTGCAAGTAAGTACTTTTTTAGCGTGAAGTGAGTGCTAATTCTAGCAGAGTGTATCTATCAGGATGAACATGTCCCAAAGCATAGCAACTAGCTGTTACAGAGTTTGTAATTCTGTAACGTCCAGGTCTATTGCCTGAACTCTTTATTAAATTAACAATTTACTGTCCAGAAAATTAAATTGGTTCTATATTTATGCATGGGAACAAGATAGCAATAACTTCCTGAGCAGCTCAGGAAAGTGGAGTTGGATTTTAGTTTTCTGGTCCGGTGAGAAAGGTTAATGACTGTTGTACATCCATATTAAAATAGTTGAGGGGAGCCTGAGCCAGAGGAAACAGCGTTACTTGCTCTGTCACTGACTTTCTGTATGACCTTGCATGTTCTTGCTGAGAATTTTATCTATCATATCTCCTAATATCCCTTAATACCTGCAGGAATGTACAGAGCTTTAGCACTCGGGGCATGATAGACGTGCAAGGTATTAAGGTGTGGAAGGGTTTCAGTAGGAAAGGGGAAGATACCCCTTTTTAGGTCATTTCCATACCAAATACAGAGTATCTGCTTTTGATTATTTTCCCGTGGTTTGTATGAAAATGAGCTGTCAGACTGCAGTGTGGGCATAAGCAGCAGAGGCATTGTGATAGCATAGACTCCTGTGGACCCAATTTGATCCATACGTCTGCCCCAAGGCGGCTTCTGGCAGCTGTTTTCTGACTTGTTCATAAACCCCTCCCAACACAGAGCCTCCACAGTCTCTCCAGGCAATTTATTTCAGTGCTTTCTTACCTTCTCCAGTGAAAAGCTTTTTCCACATACCAAATTGATTCTTCCTTGCTAAACTTGAAGCTTGTTACTTCTTTCATCCACCAAGGACACGTGGAATAGATTAACCTCTTCCTCTGCACTAGTCTTTTGTGTACTTACCATCTCTTTTTGGTCTCTCCATTCCTGAGCAACCTCAATTTGTTTAGGTCTTGTTTATTAGACTATTGATCATTCTCACAGCTCTGGACTTTCTTTAATTGCTTATATCTTCCCAGATATGCATGACCCAAAATTGGATCTCGTACTCCAGCTGAGGCTTTCATAGTGTGGAGAAGGGCTATTTTATTTGTCTTGCTGGCTATCTCTGTGCTTGTACTTCTAGAAGAGCATTTGCCTGTGTTTTGTAACACATGAGGTTTGATCCTCTATAGCTCCTGAATTTTTTTATGGAGCTTTAATACCAGTAAAATTCTTTCCCACCCTACTTTTGTGCAGATGATTATTCCAGCATAGGTGTAGATTTTTTGCATTTGTTCTTATTGAATAGAAACCTGATTTTGTTTGTTTTCAGACTTCAACTTTTAAGATATTTTTCAATTCAACATTTGATCTTCAACCTATTTTCCCCCTTTCCCAGCTTGGCATTATTTGCAAATCTATTAAGTACACTAATTCATCTGCTGTTCCTAATGACTGATACCAGACCTAAGAGAGCCCCCCATGAGGCTCAGTTTTTTATTTCTATTTTGAGAATGAACATTTGACACTACTCTGGGTAGTTTTTTAAGTAGTTCTGCATCCGTCCCCTAGTATTTTCATCCAGACTGTGTTTTCTTAGCTTATATACAAGAAAGTGAGATGAAATACTGTGAAAAGCTTCAGAGAAATCAAGATGTGACACAAAATCTATTGTCTTACTATTGAAGGAAATGAGATTGGTTTGACACCAATTACTCGGAACAGCTGCAGTCGGGCAGCCAGTCATTTTCTTGTGATTTTCTCTCTGCTTACCAATTGTTTAGTTTTATTTGTTTCTAGGAACTGCAGCTAAGCTGTTAGGTATCTAATTCCCCATCTCCTCATCCTCCACCCTTTGTAAAGACAGGAAGTGTATTTATCTTGTTTCAGTCTTCTGCACCTCATCCCTGTTCTTCAACACTGGGTTGCCAAGAACTTCTAACAGCCCTGAGATTTCATCAGCTGAGGATGAATTATATCAGGCCCAGCCAATTTCAAAACCTCTGGTTTATCTAAGTATCCTCTACCGTTTTCCTTCCCTATTAAAAAATCTAGTCCCGTATCACTGATTTTATCAATTTTCTTTCAGTTAGAATCCAGTCTGGATGACTCCATTTCTACTTGATTTTTTCCACATCCTATGTGAAAAAAAATTACTGAATTCGACAGCCTTGTTGGCAATATCATGCTTTTTCCAGGCACGTCTGTATACTACCACTTCCTAGAGGCTTCTGTCTTTGTTGCTCAAGGTCGTTTTTTCACATGCTGACACACAAAAAATTGCATTCCTCTTATCTTCCTGATTTGGCAGTTTGGGTTATTAAACTCTCTACTATGATAGGAGCCAAGGTTTCTTTCCCCCCTCACCCCCCACATAGCACCTTCTCCTACAGTATGGATTTTAGGTGTTCATCTTTGAAGTAGTCTTCCTTTTGACTTCAGAAACCAAATGCCTTCAGCAATCAAATAACATCCCTCCTACAACTCTCATGATATCAGGCCAGATTACCTTCAGAGCACTTGGAAAAGTTGCATGCAAACTGCAAGCCACGCAGCCCTGGCTGCAAGCCTGGTTTTTTCCTACTCTTCCTCTGAAAGGCACAGAGGCAGTCTGTCATCTTATGCTTTTCTCCTTGGTGACCTAATGACTCTTACAGTGACAGCTGCAGAGGCAGGAGCAGGAAACATCAGTGGAAGAGAACTGGTAGGGTTAAAAAGAAAAGTATAAAATCCTCCCCAACAATTGTGAATTAATATTCTCATCTGGGAGGCACTTTCCAAGCCCTGCACAGTGTATTGTTTGTTAATAACCTAAAGCAGGTTTGATTCCAGCAATGTATTTTAGCAAATGTAATGGTATATCTTTGCTTTGTATACATCCTTATGCAGGGTGATAGAAGAGGAATGCATGCTCCAGCACAAGTGTTTTTGGAGGCAACAGACGTATTCAGGGAGAGAAGGGGAGCTCACTTAGAGCTGCTGCTCACACTTACTTCTCCCGCAGCCCATGGAGAGACTGAGCCAGAGCTACAGCCTTGCAGAGGGGAGACGCTGGGGGTGGTGGCTCCTGCCTCCCCCTGTGCCTGGCACTGTGTCCCCAGCCCTTTCTTGCGCTGCAGAGTTCTTACGGTCATGGGTTCACATTGGTTGTACTCAGTATTGTCTCCTTTTTAGATGCCCTGCCTCCGAGTTTCAGTGCATCTCCACTTGCAGCTTCTGTTAAACCATGTTGAGGAGGGAAGAGGCACTGGCCAATTGTGCTCTGGTTGCTTATGCTTCCTTTGCCATATGTTCATTCTCTTTTAACTATCTCTACTCTTATTTCATCTCTCCTCGTGGAAATATTCCCATGCCTTAGCTGTTTCTATTGCCAGCATTTGGACCTTTTCTGTTTCCTTCTGGGACCTTGATGCACGACTAGGTTATTAAGCCTTAATAAGGGTTAAACAATAAAATTTGAAAAATTGTACATTAATTCTCTGTGCAAAGTTTTATCCATTGGTAGAGTAAGGGTGAAGATGTGCACCTCAAGAAGTTGCTGAAGATTAATGAAATATGTTTGTCAAGCACTTTAAAAGCTTTGCATGGTGTGTTACTTCTTGAAGTGCAGATTACTGAACACTGTTTAAAGAGACAACTAACAAACCGAATGCTACCATATGCAGTATTAATTGCATATGCAAATACAGCAGGCTTCATTATAGGATTTGCTGACATTTGCTGTGAACTCTGTGACACATTACTAAAACAGCATGCTTTTATTTGAAGGAAAAGAAAATAAATGAATCCAAGATTACTTTGGGGATATCTTTAGCAAATCTTTCCTTTCCTTTGAAATAGTCAATTAGCCACCATTCAAATTTTATATCGGATCTGCCATCCTGTACCAGAAAATGTTAGAAGTCAATAGGTGCTTCTAGCTGAAAGGAAGTTTCTGGTAAAACTTTTTGTTCTAGCAGATGACACCAAACTGAAAAGGATAGGATATATCACCAGCTGATTCTCTTAACAATAGGAAAATGTTAAAAAAAAAACCACTTGCTGGGTTAATTTCCTCTATTCTCAACCAAGAGATTGCCTGTAGCAGCAGAAGGGGATAAGATCTTGTTCTGTGGCGTCCTCTTTAGCTCTGGAGATTTGTCAGGGACAATGAAGGAAAAGGGACCACTGGGCTGGCACGCAAGGAGCCTCACGGCTCTGTCTGGCCCCTCAGCTTGTGGTGGAGGCTGGTGTGGGAGCCTGCCCTAAGGGGACACACCAGCCAACACATATTTGGGTGTTTCACTCCCAGGCAATGCTGTCTGTGTGCAGATCTGAGGTGCAGTCTTGTGCATGGGCCTGTTTGAAGAGTAGTTCTGCAGTTGTAGAGAAGAGCTTGCACAACCATCTGCAGCATGAAAGGCATAAGCAGAAGGAAAACCTCAGCCAAGACCTACAGGAACCAGGAAACCAGAAGATCAGCTAGGAGAGAATTGACTAGAAACATGGAAAGACTGAAAGGGCATTTGAGGAGATGTGAAGGGAAATGGAACTGGAAGTACCATGAGGTTCTGGGGACTGCGAGGGATAGTGGCTAAATGATGCTGAAGGAGAAAATTAAGTGACCTTGAGTTAAATTGAGAAGGTTAATTCAAAAGTACAGATGTGATGTTTTGGCTGGAAATGGGATATTCTGGCACAGTAGCTGGGACTAGTGTTGTGATGACAAATTTCTGCTGCAAAGAAAACCCTTATAAACAGAGAAGGTCATACCAAAGAGGTAGCAACTTCTCTCTTCTCTAGTGGAACCAGTTGGCAATATTTGCAGAACTTGCTGACCAAATGGGGAAAGTAATAAATGGTATATTTTAAATGTTTAAAAAGCTGGTAATAGTTGCAGCTTTACAGTTCTGCTAATTTATGAGAAAGGATGAGATGCAGGTTCAGTTGCAGTTGGTGACAGCTCTTCACTTCCAATGTTTGCTATTAAGCAATGCAGCAAAATTATACAGAAGCAGAAACAGCGTGTATGATTTAGATCTGTATGTTACCACATCGTTCTTATGGCGCTTTTTTTGTTGTTGTTGTTGTTGTTTACATTGAAAACTGAAAGTGTGCTTTTGGCTTTTGGGATTATTTGTCTCCCAACTATATCAAGTTTAATTGCTTCTTTGAACCATAAGATAGTGCACTATTTCAGAGCTAACATTCTTTGTAAATCCTGTCACTCATTTCACTCACTGAGATAGACTTAGGCTTATTATATTAGAAATGAAGCTAGGTAGCAAGTCCATTTTGAAAACCCTTATGCCACTTGTGCATTTTAAAAGTGAAGAGCCACGTTTTCAGACAAAGGCACTATCTTTCAGTGTGGGATATTTTTGGAGTGTCTGACTTGAGATACTTCAGACCTGTATTTCAGAGGCAGTGAGGGCACCCACCCCAAGATATGTGTTGCTCTGAAAGCTGCCCTGCAATGAAGGATTGTGTTAGCAACAAGGCTTGGGTCCTGCAACTCAGGGAGTATAGCTGTATGGGTAGCAAAGCTCTGAGTATGAATCATTAGACATTGTTCTTTATCTTGGGCTCAGTACTGCTGTGATGACAGCCAGTTTGGATAGCAGGCAAAACTTCTGGCTTCAGCTGCAAAAAGTGTAGATGCACAGCATATGCATGTAGATGCATAACTCACAAGAGAAAAAGGCGTTTCCTGGCTTTTGGTGTTCCTGGAGCTGTGAGGGTCAGGGGGAGTGGAGGAGGTAAATTGAGGATTTAAATGGGTAAGAATCTAGTCAGTAGTTAAATTAAGGAGCTAAACTGGAGGCAATATCAAAGTAAGAATCTAGAAGGAACGCTCAGATAGGAAGACCTGCTAGAGAAGAGTCTGATCTGGGAGTCAGGAGGCATCACTGTGCAGACATCGTGGGGAAAACCCACCATGTGAGGGAACAGAAGGGAAAGCTGGGGACCTGCTGGAGTGGGCACGGGGAAGCCTGTGTCACCCAGCCGTGAAAGGCTCCATAGGTATGAGACAGGAGAATGAAGACTGCGGTGCCCTCAGAAGGGTGTTTGGTTTCTGAACCTTGCTAATGAGAGCCTGTAGCATTCATGTGAACACGTGCTGTGTGACACAATGCAAAAGTTGCAGGAATTGTAAAACCAGGCTCTCAGAAAGTTAGAAAATATAATTAAATTTACTAGCAGAGCTTTAATTTAGTGCCCTGAGTAAATACTTCATAAGCAAACCCATCCTTTCTTCCCCATGCAGTCCTTTTTCTTTTATTGCACAGCAAGATGTTGCCTCCTTAATTTTCTAGGACTTTTTATAGAGAAAACAATGTATTTTGCCTCTGCCCAGCATATGGGCTTTCTTTGTCTTGAGACTTTTTTCAGTTTCTGTTTTTTTATGACATCCCGATGCAGGCACATATCCTTAAAAATACCAGCATCAAGCAATTAAAAGCACAGTCTGGTAAGGGGGAGCATCAGATGAATTGAAGGATGCAGGGCACACATGTAATACGGCTTTCTTCTAAGATAGTATTGATTGTCAGAGATTACTGGTAACGAAATACAATGCTGCAGCTAAAGGTCTCTGGCTTGTATCCAACTCTAATCATAGAAATGACAAATTATTCCATTTAATATGTGTTTGACAGTCTAAAGCTGAGTTTGTGCTTCATTTCCAATTTCACTGCTAGATCATTAAGATTACACTAACATCTTTCAATGGTGAAAAGCTTAATTAAATTAAAATATTCCCTCAAATGTAAGTTGCGTGTAAATACGAAAATCAATTAATTAATTTTGTCTGTGTCTTTAGGAAGATGTTGTGCATAACGTAATTAATTGGTCCCACGAAAGTCTTGAATTTTTTCTTTAAATATCCTTTTGAGTAAAGCTCAGCCTTCTCCTTTGCAGTACATTGCATCAATCTTCGGGGGTGAAACAGAAGTGTCTGTTACAGTAACGGGACCCTTCGGCTCACTTGCAAGGCTACAAGTGATAGGCCTCAAGCTGCACTAGGGGAGGTTTAGATTGGATATCAGGAAAAAATTCTTCATCATAAGGGTTGTCAAACACTGGAACAGGCTGCTCAGGGAAGTGGTTGAGTCACCATCCCTGGAGGTATTTAAAAGACTTGTAGATGTGGCATTTAGGGACATGGTTTAGTGATGGACTTGGCAGTGGATTCAATGATCTTAAAGGTCTTTTCCAACCTAGATGATGCTATGATTCTATGCTATGATTAACAAAAATTGTGTGTCTTTTGAGATCGCATATCATTTGCAATGATTCAACTGATGTAATACATAAACCAGTAATGGTCCTGTGCAGAAACTGCTGAAGTAATTTGTCAGCTTTTACATAGGATAGGTACACATTTTAGCATTCAGATAAGATTTAGCTGAGTTTTAAACTGACCTTAAGATTCCACAAAATGGGCCCTCAACAATCAATTTAGTTCCCCACTTATGATGTGATTTAATCAGGCTCATTTACAAACGTATGTTGGGACAAGAACCTTCCATTTCCACTGATGCTTTCAGTTCTTCTAGATTAGACCTTCTGGGGGGCATTCCTAAAGCTACTATTTCATTTAATGCTTTTCCCAACTAATTTGTGATTTAATTGTGGGGTAATAAAATGTTTGTCACCTTTGAAATTTTCTAAGTAAATTTTCCAGTGCAAATTACAAAAATTGTAGATGTGTGTCATATATCCGAGGCAGTATTTATTGTGAGGGCTGGTTGTTTGACACTGCTCTTAAGATAATTTTCAGTAGCTTTTTTACCTTTTATGAAATTTCTTGGTCAAATATTTCTCTTGGTCTCAACTCTCCTTTAGGGAAAAAAAAAAATATAGCCAGCCATAAATGAGCTTTCACAACCATCTCAGGCACTGCAAAGCCTTTGACTAGGGAACAGCTGTGTCTTTGACAGTCAAAAAAACCCACTTGCATTCAATATACATATATAAAGTTGAAGAAATTGTTTCTACCTTATCAAAAGATACTTGTTTCCCTATATCGAATATCTATCCATACAGCTTAAACACATAGAGAGATTCTAAGAGATTTTTTAGAAGCCCATGGAGAGACTAAGGTAATTTATTTTCTAACTAAACACCTCAGTTTCTTAGGATAGTCTCAAACAATTCAAAATATATTACAATATGTATGACCTGTAATTCTTAGAATTAATATATGTTTTTAAAAATAGCAGCAAAGCCTAAACTGCGTCCTTTACTAATGTGGCATTAAACAGAGTGACTGTAAAAATATGCTTCAGGAGTTTCTGTCCTTCCTGAGCATGCAGGAAAACACTGAAATTGCAATGAGGAAAGTGAAATTTATAGACCTTCATGTCCTTAGAGAACAGTGCTGAAAAAATAATAAATAAATGAACCTCTCCAATCTGTTGTTATTGCACGTCTGCCAGAGCTGCTCTGCCCTCCGGTGTCACCTCAGTGCCTCCCCGTCCTGGCTCAACTGCTGACCCTTTCAGTGGAACCAGGTCTGCCCTGCGCTGTCCTGAACCTGAAGTGAAACCTGAATATTAGTTGGAGAGTCCCAAGAGTTTTAGAAATCTAGATGGTACGAGGCAAATAGGTTTTGACTAGAAAATTGAATAGATGGCTTTTGAAAATATTAAATCATTTCACGATGACTTTTAAAAAATGATTTGGAAATTATTTTTCTCTTAAATACTTAAAGCACTGTTTTTAAAAAAAACACAAAAAATGCAAACAAAAAAACCCAAAGCACTTCTTTTTGACTCAAGCCAAGGGCTTTAGATTAATCCCTAGCTAACTCAGAAATTTTGAATTTCAGCTGTTAAAATGCAAAATCTGTTCCCTACTTAGTCCTGATAGCCTCTGCCTGGTGAGTTTATCCATGCCTCTCATAGCTTTGCTCTCTCAGAGGCAAAGGGACCTCTGGCATTTTCAAGATCCTACAAATTTGGTGTAAATGGGCTGTGTTCCCTCACAAGGCAGTGGCGGGACAGGTTTGGGTGGAGGACACAGCCTGTTGCAGTGTCATGTTCTGTCTGAGCACTTCAGTTTTCCCACACACATAACTGGATCTCTTTTTCCTGTGAGCCAAGATCAAATAGTTGGGGAATGGGCATTTAACAGTGAACTGGGTTGTGTCATGAGGGAAGACATACAGCTACTGACCACGCAGACGTTCATCTTGCTGTTGCCAGCTTGTGTGAGCAAGCAGAGCAAAGAGGGCTTGTTCTGTAAGACTAAATGGCATCTTTCCAGACAGGAATGTTTCTATTTACTGAAAAACCGCTTGTCATAAAAACAGTTTGAAGTGTCGTTCTCCACCTTTGCTGCGGGCTTTGCCATTGCACCTATCTTTCATGTCTTTCCTAGTGCCTGTTGAATGTAGCGGCAGAGACCGCCCTGGCCTTTCCAGAGTTCTGCAGTGTGACAGGTATTTCCTGCTCTCCCCCATTTGCAGTCCTGATAACGTTTGCCTAAGAAAGAGGAGCCAACTAATTAAAAGCAGAATCTGTAGAAGGTTAAGGTCCAGCCTGCTGTCTAGGCTGAGGTGGTACGTTTCCAGTTGCTGATTCATGAGAAAAACTTGAACAAGAGCACAAGGCATGCCTTATGTCTCCTGATGGGGAAGAACTCACTTAGAAAGGCAAATGATTGTCTACAGGTATTATTTTTTTTTTGTGAGAGAGTCCTCCGACAGGAGATGAAGCCTAACAACAGTATCCAAATGGGTGTCAGCAGTATCAGGAAAGCATTTGTTTCCTTTTTATTGCCTGCCCAGGGAGGTGATTGAGTCACCATCCCTAGAGGTATTTAAGAAACGTGTAGATTTGGCACTTCAGGGCATGCTCTAGTGACAAGGGATTGTAGGGTTTTTTTTTTGCGTGTGTATGGTTGGACTCAATGATCTCAAAGGTCCTTTCTAACCATGAAGATTCTATGATTCTATGGTGAAACTGGGCCAGTACAATGAACCACACTATCTGTTACTGGAAAGAAATTGCTGTTCTGAATATATATGTAAGGAGATTGTGCCCCTCCTCTTCTTTTTGCTGTGCTTAAATATACCAACCATGAGAAAAATGAACCACAACGCTGACTCTTATCAAAAATTGCCGAATTTCACTGGTTGTGGTGGGCTGCCCATGGCCAGCCCCTGGCTGCCCACCCAGTGCTCTCCCACTCCCTCTCCTGCTCTCACAGGATTGTTTCTCACATATTTTTCCTCACTCACAGGCAGCCTGTTGGCCTTTGTTAAATATGCTTTCCAGAGGTGCCACCAGCTTCGCTGAGGGGCTCAGCTGTGGCTGGCGGCGGGGCTCCTGCAGAACCGGATGGAACCAGCCGGAACCGGCCAGAACCGGCCAGAACCGGCTGAGTCCAGCAGGGGGCAGGGTGGAGCTTTCCTCACAGAGCCACCCTCAGCCCCTGCCAGCGCGCGGGCAACGGCATCCAAGGCACTGACAGGCATTTTAGTTTCCCTGTCTCCTACTTCGTTCAAAAAGGAGTTCTGCTTTATGTCCTGGAAGGAATTCAGGCTCTTGGTAGGGTGAAGCAGGAAGGGTGGGAGCGGGAAATCAAACTGCAGGGAGGAGTTGCGACCACCCTCATCCAGGACAGGCCTGGGGACAGAGAGGTCAGAGGAGCCTGAGGAACAAGATGTCCCCGCCTGGAAGAAACTTGTGAAAATAGAGTGAAGAAAAGCTTTGATCTAGAAGAAGGTAAGTTTCAGTTGTTTCTGGAAAACAATGGCTTTCCTTATTTTAAAGATAATATAAAAGCTGTTGTATGTCAGTACTCATCAGAAACAAAATAGATAAACATTACATAAAATAATGTGAAACTATGATATAATGCTGGAGAGAAAGTTCAGTTTCGATTATTCCAAGCGAATTCCCAAAATTTCCAGTCAAAAAGTTTGCCACCGTTTTTCTCAAAAGCAAGGTACTTTTCAAAACACATCTTAGTTTTTAACCAAAAGAGTTCTGCTTGAAAGATGTGTGAGGGGATATCCATTGTGTTGTAACAATTTCTAAATGAGCAATCTGTGATTCCACATGAACAAAATCCCCAAACCACATTTCTGGCCTTGAGAAAGGATGGGAGGACTGAGGGCTTCTGAGGTGATGGGATTCAGCTTGTAGGGAAAAGCCTAACACAATTTACAAACCAAATAAACAGGAGGTCAGTATGGGATTCCACAACAAGCTATGCAGCTTTCTCTCATTATCAAGTTTTAAATGAAAATACTTGCCCTTCTAACCACATAAACTGACAGAAAATTATGCCATAGAAGATTTTTGCTTTTAAAAAATATGGTACAGACAGTATAATCCAATTCAGATGTTCTTTCTCTCTGAACATTAGTCCTAATTTGGGGAAGTACATACTGCCAGCATAGACCTGTAACATCCAAGGGAGACTCTCAATTGAAAAATATATTTAATGGTTTTCTCAGTAAAAGCCTGTCTTTCACCCAGCTACATTAGGCTTAAATTTTCTTCAATAGTGTGCATACAGCATCTGTTCTTTTTAATGATGATTTTCTGCAAGTTCTGGTGCCTGTCGTCCCTTCTAATGGGAAAGTAAATTACTCATTGCTTCAGGAGTTAATTCAAACAAATGGTTCTTACAATAAAATTGATTCCAGCTACTCAGCTTGCCGTGATCTGTAATACATGCAGTATTGGTGACAAAATCTGATCCTAAGTGAAGAAAAAAAATCTAAAAACTTGGATTTTAGACTTGATGTTTGTTTAGTCATGTGTAAAATTTGTAAGCAGACAAGGAAATTCACCCATGTCAATTCCATGTATTTTAATGAGTTGGTAACTAAACCCTAACTCGCATTGGCGTAGCAGGCTTTAATATCTGTTTTTACTCGGAGGATTTGGTCGTCACTGCTATAAGCACTATAAATTAACACTTGTTGGAAGTTTGCTCCTTAGCTGGATTTAATGCAAGACTTCAGCCATTTCGCGGAATTCTTTTTTTAGGTTAATGTGGTTTGTTTTTCTTTGGTGCTGCTGCAAGTACTTGGAAAACTGCAGTACTGCTTGTAAGACCAGGAGGGGAATGTATCAGTTACACGCCTCTGGTATCATTGCCTTCTAGCTGGGGATGGGCAGGCTCATCCTGAAATTTGAAGGAGAAATGGTCAATGTTGCACATGCTCCAACACCCAATCTGGGAACTGTACAGTACTGTGTACTCTCCTCTCGTGCTCTGGTTTCCATACCCAGGGAGTCTGGTAACGGTTTCATGGTTTGACCCAGTGATATTCCTTAGATATTTCAGAAGCAGAGGAAATTGTTATTTGTAAATTGCTATGCCCTTTTTTTTTTTAAATATACAAGTATCTAAGAAATCATCTTCATTATTCATCTTCCTATCATCCAGTACCCAAAGAAACAAGCAGGTTTAGGCAACCTAACACGAGTATTTGTAACGCAGAGAACACACAGATGCCTCTTTTTGGATCCAAGTTTTCTAACAGCCTAATTTGTAAATGAGCTTTCTATGTATTCACACACTCCTAGTAATTTGTCTCGCAGGCCTAAAGAAATGCAGTCATCAAGCTGTGAATAGTTTCCCACACTTTCATGCTTCATTTCCAGGGAACGGATCATGTCTGAGTGACTTAAGGGAAAAGAGCTGCTGAGGCATATAAATTCATCTATAATAAACACTGCTTCTTAGAAGCAGGCCTGTGTCTTGGTGAAGTTTTGCTGTGAGCACTAGTGGTTTCTGCAGAAAGAAAAACTAAATGCGATATTCAAAGATCTGCAGATAGGAGTGGAGCCTCCTGTGTGGAGTGAAGGTTACACATGTGCAGAGGAATGGTAAGTGTGTGTGCCTAATATGATTAAAAATAACAAATGCTAATCTGCTTTCCATCTCAGGGATTTGCAAATGCCATACAAAAATGTCCATATCTGAAAGCGTGCGATCCACGCACAATTGGATAGGTAGATTCAGCTGCTGTTTAATGATTGTAGCTCTGGATCTGTTAATAGAATATTACATTGATGTGTCATTATCTTCTGTCATAATCCATTAACACAATGATGTCTCTGATGCGCTTTGTGTACGTCTCAGATTACTTTGTTTCAGGGCTGAACTGTGATAGAGAGGAAAGGATTACACTGGGGTTGAAAGGAGTTGGTGAATTCAGCTGTGGAATTGGTATTGAATTTTTTCTATTGAAATATTTATGCGGCAGAATGGTCAAACTCCTTCATAAATTTGACACCTTTAGTAACTAGTTTTAGCCAAAAATAAACAGCTTAAGTGACATACATGCAATACACTTCTTTTGAGCTTATTTTAGAAGTTATGGTAGTTCATGGAGTAGTAAGAGTTGAGTCTAGGCAGGTGCTAAGGAAACCACAAGCTAGATTACGGAGCCTGAGGAGGAAACTCCTCTCCCAAGAAGCTGGAGCACTGGTCTGGTGTAGAGGTGAAATTCCTTCTTTATGAAGTGACATTTGAGTGTGTGTTCCCCTTTCCCAGGAGAGCGTATCTCACACCAAAAGGTACTCTGGTCCAGATGGTTTTGTGCATCTTTAGTTGGGGTTCATCATGTAATAGAGATGCGTTTAATATTCACAAAGGCAGAGAGCAACCCCGGTGTCTGTTAGCAAGAACACTCCAGGGATAACTTGGGTTTAGAAACCTAGGGCACAGGAAAGCAATATAAACTTGGGTTTTTGTGTTCTTGATGAACTGCCAGGAATCCCGATCCCCAACGTTGAATTCCAGGAAAGGCTTCATGGCAGTGAAATCCACTGGAGGGAAGTGCCAACTGCCCTGTGTTACAGAATCAGTCCTTTTCTTTCCCACCACCATCCTGCTGCCTACGCAAAGTATAGCCAGTCAAAAGCACCTCGGAGGAGCCTGTCTCCCTGTGGCATGGAAAGGTTGGCGCATGCTTAGGTTGAGCGTTCCTCTGAGTACCAGTTTACTAAAAACTTAAGCAGCGCTTAAGTGCTTAATCCTCCTTACCATCACCAAGCTGATATTTAAAAATGCTTTGCATCGGGATTTTGCTGCCATTTGAGCTATTTTGCATGAAAGCCTGTGATTACAGAATGATAATGTTTTGACACAGTGATAAAAGCCAAGGAATTCACCATTAGCAGTGGTGTCTCTCTCTGTCTTGCCTTTACTGCATGACAGCTTTAGTGTAGGCAGTAATTGAATAGAAATTACAGTAGCAATTAACTTATAACCTTCTGCTTCAGTACACATTTTAGCATTCATTCAAGGAAAAATGTCCATTAAGAAAGTAAATATTTGGGTGGGAGTGATCTATGATAAAAATTCATACAACTTGGAAAATCTGCTGTGAATATCAAGATCAGTATAACTATGACTTGGATTTTCAATTTCCCTTGCAGGTTTTGCCATAAAAAAAATTGTGAATCCTTTCCCTTTTCTTTCCTAGTTTCATGTCTTCCCTGTTACAGTAATTAGTCAGAAAACTGAAGTTTAGATAATGTTCTTTAGGCAATTACTATCAATTGGTTAAATAGGCCATTTTGGCATTGATTTTTTCCCCAAAAAGCCATTAAGTTTTTTTTGTCCATGGTTCATTACTGTTTGTGATTAACTAGGTGGGGAAGGAAATTGAAAATGGTGATTTATGTTTCATGAATGACAGCTTCCTATTTCTGGTTGCTCTGTATGTGTAGTTTAAAGCCTGGTTTATTAATTAATAAGTAGAATTTCTCTGCATCTTTGATCATTGATATTATCACACAGAATACTGAATATTTAAAAGTAGTTTACAGTTAATCTGTAGCACGTGCTGTATCACCAGTCAAAGATATACAAGAACTATGCTCAGTGATTAAATATATAAGATCCTCACTTTCCAATTTGGAGTGAATGTACTGTTGATGAAAGTGATAGGTTTAACACTGATTTGAATTGGTCAATTGTCAGGATAGACTATGAAATGTCTCCTAAAGTAGCTGCTGAAGAAACTAAAACAAAATTATTTTTAAAAATTATCCATGTTAATAGCTAGGCCTGAAAGGAATAACCTGGTTTTCATGAAGTCCTGAACTTTTCAGAGATTTTATGGGTTTCAGTACCTCTGAAATCCAAGTTATTTCATTAAAACTACTAATTTGGACCTACAATTGGGGAAAAAAAAAATCCTGTCAAAACAGGACAAAAAACCCCAAACACCCCAACCTTCAACACCATATAGCACCAGCTCCTTCTAGTTTATTGGTGGTTTCTGAAGACCTGCTTAATATGAAAACTGCTCATGTAGGCATTGGTTTCACATGCCTGTCAGCATCAGCACTTTCTACCAGTTCATGCATAGCAGGTGAATTTTCAGAGGAATCTGTGTGTGTGATAACAGAAAGCAGTTATTACCTCCATAAAGCTTTCCTTTTCTGTACTTAAGTGTATGCTGTTGAAAGCTTTTGATTCAAAGGAACCTACTCTGCCCTTCAGTATGGCATGAGCCCTGCTAAAATGAAATGGTGCTGTGTGTGTGCACGTTGTCAGGAGTCTGGAAGGCTAGTGCTTGCTGGCTGAGAGGGAGCGGGAATGGAGGGGCAGAGCTGCTCTGCCTGCTGCCCCTGCACAGGGAGATAAGACTCTGCCTCATGGCAAAAGAAAGGGACTGGCAGCACCTGCCTGCAAGGACAGTGGCTGGATGAAGAAATGGCCATTAGGGACACCAGCCCCAGCTCTGCACCCCCAAGCCCAGGCTCTGATCATCTCTGGCTTCAGCTGCTGCAAGCAGAGCCTTGTTGAGGTGAAGGCTCGTTTGCCAATCAGCAGACCTCCTATAACTCAGCCCACCTGTTTGTAGTTTATTTGCAGCTGTTTGCATTAAACCTGTGATACGTATTCCAGGTTAATAAATGCCTGTGTTGCAGTGTGTCTCAATGTGAGCATGTTCTGGGGGGGTGTATGTATGCTTCTGCTAAATGCTCGAGTTATGTTCACTAATATATCATGTTATTCTTATTATTGAGATTCATCTGTTATGCAACATTTCTGCTTGAAAAAAAATGTGTTTGTGCGAAACATGGCCCCTTGTTAGGAGTGGCTCTTGCTGCTAGTTGAGCGCCTGAGCTGAGTGCTAATGTAAGGCAGGTTGCCAGGCAAGAAAAGGCTCAAAAGGGGTAAGTGCAATGTCTATCCACCCTGGCACCCTTGAATGGCTTAGAGACATGCTCAGATGCAGTAGAGCTGTTTCAGGTATGTTTGTAATACTTATTCTCAAGACCATTTATTTAGTAGTGTATTTATTTCTCCAGTTGTGTTCAAGCTAAAGATATTGATGTGCGAATTTCAAAACCTTTTTTTTTTCTTTAAGTATATCAAGTGTTTCTGAAGCCTTTTTTGCATATTGCTTTTTCTTTGCTAGGTCATTTAGTTGTAAATGGACTTACCAATTGTTTTAGTCTAGCAAAAATTTTGGGTTGTGTGCTAGGGAGCTTGTGTAGCTGCACAGTGGATTAGGCTTGCAGAGAGTAGGAGTGCTCTGAAGCTGAATTAAATGCATTGCTTAGTTTTGATTCCCTGCTAGACTTCAGTCTGGAAATCCTGGTGGACTGTGGACATTACTTCAGAATAAAGATTGAATGTCTGAGGCTGTGGAGTTGTTTTAGACTTGCATGTTTTAATAAGGAGTTCTTGATTCAAACTGTTGTCAGTTCTGAAGGGAACCAAGATGGCTTTGAACAACCAGCTTGTAAATGTATGGAAAATAAGAAATTTGTGTCTCTATTGTTTTGTTTTAGTGGAGGCAGATGCACTGTGTCGAGGACTCAGGTGTAGTTTATGAGCTGGTGGCCTGACAGTTTACAGGGAAGAGGAGTGTGGCATGGCTGCATGGGGAACTTGGTAGAGGCTTTGGAAGCAGCAAATTCTAGGAGAGGGTGGGATTTTTCTGCTGTATTTCACTCCTACGGGGGCTTTTTTTCCAATACACGGAAATGCAGATTGAAAGGGAGCGGTCAGGTTCAAGAAGTTAGACCTGTTTTAAGGCTTCTTGTTACTCTGGATAAAACTGAATTTTGTCAGTGTGAGACTACTGTGTTTAGCAAATTGAATTATGTGGGGCCGGTTAGCGTTTGGAGGAAGGAGCCCTGTGGATTCAAGGGGATGGAAGAGCTGGGGCATGGGGCACTATTGGTAAAGCACATTCAGGCTTGTTTTTCCCTCTACTTGTTGTGACTTAGACGTACCTACATTTGTCCATGTAGCCTTTTACTTCCAGTCAGTTTTCCAAGAAGCATCCTCTTCTCCTTCCCCTGCAAAATCCAGCAGCCAAAGAAATAAAAGTGTTATTTGCACTCTGACAAAAGCAAATGCTTCTATAAAGGACATGCTGATGAGCATCTAGTCCAGATGTGGTTTTTCCACTTTTCCCCTAAACAGCCCTGTTAGTGGCTGAGGAGAGAAGAGGAATTGAGGCGGCTGAGGCCAAGAATAGATGTGGGGAGAGACAGAACTGTCAGAAGCACCATGGAACAAAGCACCTCTACCTGCAGCTCCCATTACTCTGCAGAGAACGGACAGGCAGGGAGCGGGAATGGGCTGTCCAGACAGGGCAAAGAGAGCTCCTGGGCCAGCACCGAGTGTCCTGCCTAACCCTGGGCCACAAGGACAGAGCAAGGATGACAGCTTCAGCTCTGAGCTCTGATGGCAGCTGTTGGTGTAGCAGGGAGCTGCAGGAGGCAGGATGCTTCCTGGGTAGCCCTCCCAAAATTCCCTTTTCTTCCCCTGCTAGCAGGGACTGCTGCTGTATCTACATTTCTGGTGACTGTCTCTTCCCGTAACTGCCTTTACCTCTGAAGGCTCCTCCTTGAGAGGTTGTTACAACTTTATCACTTTGAGTCCCTCATACCTGTGAAAAATGACCAGATCTCCTATTTGCGTGTGAATTGTGTGATGATACCCAAAGCAGACATTTAAACACCTGCAATTTTGCCTCTTGGACCAATATTTTTCCTTGTTCAGAGCTACTTTATTCATCAGCAGCCTTTGTCCACTGGTAAAGTGACATGTGGCAGCTCTTTCACAGTTGGTTTCGGACACAAACTAAGAAAGCCGTATCTTGCAGAGAAGTGTTATGGGAATGTGAATGGTCAGAAAATAATTATACACTTGGAATGCTACCAGGATGCCAGCTGACTGTGGAAAAAATTACCCTCTTTGAGAGTAAGTAGTCGTCTAGAGATACACAAGTTTTCTGCTAGGCTAGAAGAGAAATTCTTATTTTTCTGCTCAGTTAATGGGGTGGATTGACTATCCAAAGGATCAGACATGCACCACGTTGCTGGTGCAACACAGGGGGCAGGACAGCGGGTGAGAAGGGAAGAAAGAGGACTGTCCTTCCTGTCAGTGTTAGTGTATCTGTGAATCCCGCTCAAATACTGAATGGAACTGAATGGCTTAAAAGCAGGGTTTAATCAAATCCACAGTGTGAGATGTAGGAATGTCTGCACTTGCAAGGAAAAGCTTTTCTGGTTTTCTGTAGTGCTGGCATAGAGAGAATTGGATGTACTTTCTACCTCTGAGTCTACATCAGCAACTTATTTGTCGAAGAGCAAGGGAAAAAGTGAGTAATGACAGTTTATGGAGTATATTTTCTTCTCAACGTGCTATTAGCATTACTGGGAAATGCTCTCAGAGTGAAAAGAATGTGCCCCCTTGTGTGCTTAATGATCAAGCTCCCAGGTCACTGCTAAATCTCACGCACTTTATGTGCTCCTCTGTGCAATGATTCTACACTATAATGCTGACCTTAGTTAATTGCTCTCAGTGAAGCAATATCATAGCCAAAAGCAGACTGCATCAAAATGGCCTGAGATCAATCTTTCCCTTTCTAAAAACAGAGCTACAGAGTATTCCTCATGTTATTAAACATACAGTCACTCGGGATGCAGTATTTAGAAAGAAGATAATATTTTGTCAGAAGGTCACAGAAGCTAGCTTTGGTGATGCTTGTTTTCTCCTGAAGGCATAACACTTGGTGACTGCTGTGGAGTTTTAGCAGGAGCAGAATACAAACACTTCTGGAATTGTCTTTTTTATAGCAAATGAGGGTTTTTTCCTTCAGCACTTCTGTAAATGAAATGAGGAAAGTGGAAGTGACAGGAGGGAGCATGGAAAGTATGTGGTGGTGCGTACATAGTTCTTTTGTTTGAAATTTGTGAAGGCCATAGACCTTAAATGTATGTTAGTCCTCTCTGGATCTCACTGGAGAATCATAGTATATAAAACTAAAGCATAGGTTTGTTACTGGGAATGAACACAGAAGCGAGATCCTTCCTCTCTAACTTTCAACGTGAGCCCTGTTAATTAATGTTTAGGGTGATGGCATCACTGCCACATAACACTTAGATTTGGTGACTTCTGAAGGAATTTTGGGAGAGAGCCTTTGCACCAGCTTTACTGAGGGATTTTTTTGTTTGTTTGTTTGTTTTTTAGGTCATTAGCTCATTTTTTTGAGGGTCTCATTCACTAGCAGAGATTGACAATGCTGCTGGGAGTCTGTGTATGGACACAGAGCTGTAGCTTGCAGGTGATCTGTTGCTCAAGAGCCTGGTTGTGCTTACTGCAGTGAATCAGATGGAGGTGGTGGAAATCATCCCAAGTTGTGATTCTCAGCTTGAAGGGCAAGACTTCCCAGGCAAAAGGAGGGCTTGCAAGCGGGGAGAACCATTTAGCTGCTTGCTGGAGAAGGGTGTCAGGCCCTGCTGCCAATGGTGGAGGACACCAGAGTTGTTTCTATTTCATTACATGAGTTGAGGTAATGCCCTATTCCAGTGTTTGTGGGGGAAGATAAGGGAAACCTCTGTGGTAGTGGCATGTAGTGACAAGGTGGCAGGAGGTGACTGGTGCCCACAGGGCAGTGTGTGTTGTGTTAGAAGCCACCTTGTCCTGTTCAAAGTCTACCGAGTAACCTTTCAGGAAGGTGAAATGTGGTGCAGGTCTGTGAGGGTTTCCAAGCTTTGTCCTGTTCCCTAGGGCCATGTTTTCTGAGGGCCACACATACAAGCAGAGACTGTGTTGCCGCACGCAGGATAGTTAGCTCTTCTGCTCCTGGGGCACAAAGCCAAACCTCCACATTAAAAAGGGAGCCATAACATTTGCATCCTTCTCAGGCAGTGTGTGAGGACCTCAGTCTATGTTCCCAGCCCTTGTGAATACTGAATGGCTTTGCTATTATAACGCAGTGCACCCAAAATGAATTAGTAATGATTAGCAATAAACATAGTTGAGGTTTGGTGCTGTTTTTTTTTTCTAAAAAGTGATAATTGCTTTTTACGCAAGCCCTGTCTCTTTTTCTCATTCTGAGCACAGAGGCAGGACCTTGCCGCTGTAGCTCTTGGCAGGCCAGGGCTGCCATAGCACAGAGGCTGCTTGGTGGGAGAGCTGTTGGAGCCTGGCACTTGGGCACTGCGGGTGCAGGCAGGTGTGTCAGCAGGTCTGTGCCAGATAGTATGGGGCTTGTGGGCCCAACTGATAATAAAACTCCACAATAGGCTCCTCCTTGATCAGCTATTAGAAACTCCTTTAATCGTAGACAGGATCTGAAGAGCTTTTCCAAACACCCAGAACATGAATCCTTAATACCCCTGATGCAGCATGCCATGGAGCAGGAGGCTGGTGCTGAGCCAGGTAAATAGGAGGATTTTCACCAAGTGACTTTATAGGAGCTGCTGTAAGTCTTCTCCCCTTCCATGAAGCACAGAATGAAGAGTTTGTTGTTCTATACCACCACCACCATCTCCCATGGCTCTGCCCTCTGGAAAGCGAAGTCAATCATTTAAGTATGTGTAGGCTCTCAAATTAACATTTGTTAAACCACTGCTGAATCGTGACAATTGAAGTGTTACTGAAATTTAAAAAAAATATATGGGAAATACGGTTCCATTTTGCTTACACCAGCTGTTAAAATGGTGCATGTCTAAATGTATGTCTGTGTTTATCCATGCTTCTTCTGCTTTGTTTCTCTTGCTTCAAGTTTGTCTAAAAGATTGTTGTTTTCAAGTAATTAAACCTCAACATTTATATTCAAACAAAGTTTGAGTAAATTTCACACTGTACTGTGTATCTATCAGAATTACTGGCTAAGACAAGCTCCGGCTATTGCCATTCATACTGTCATAAATCGTAGATTTCCTGGATACGTCAACTGATTTTAGTTGCTTTTTGATGAGCTACAGGAAAGTAAGGTTGTAAATGGAAACAAGATCTGGGCTAACTTCGCTGTGATTTGCTTATCCTAATCTAATCAAAGCTTTTGATAAATTTCTAAGACTTTGATAAATTCCTGAAAACTTAATTATTCTATAAACTCCTGGGCATTTGGGCTTTTGGGGGGTGGGGGGGCAGAAATAACTATAAAAATCCAGAAAGTTGCTAATTAGAGTAATTTTTAGCTACCTTGCCTCTACTGAATGCAATGTTAATAAACTATTTCCTGTGAATCTGTCATATATAAAATTGCCTAATTGCATGCTATAGAGATCACATTTTCAACCTGGAAATGGACCTTGACTGCAGTTTTTCTCCTGCTGAAAATACTGTGAACAGTGCTTACAGTAGCTGATGGGGGCAGTGGAGGAGCTCTGCTTCAGGAGAGAACCTGGAGGAGAATGGTCTTTATTGTCCTTGGGGACTGACCTGGTGAAATCCCTTAGAAAAGCTGGAGGTGGCCTGGCCCGCTTTCCCCGCCTGGCACTGCTGGCCTGTCACCCATGAATAGAAAAATGGATATCCTCACTGGAGGGAAAAGCTCATTGGAAAGAGCAGATGGTTACAGAAAGCCTTATGAAAGGAGCTGTTGCATGAGACTGACCCTGCCTTGGCCAAAGCTGCGATGAGTTTGGAGTGTGTCCTGGTGGAGCTGGTGGTGAAATGGTGGATTTGGGTTGTAGGGACCGTGTCAGTTGGTTCTAATAGCAGTGAGCAGCATTAACGCTGGGCTGCGGTACAGGTGGTGCTGGTAGTTACAACAGCTGTTAGCTCAGGCCATGCACTTACTACAGGGCAGAGCCCTTGGAGGGCAAATCCAGTCCATGCTCTCAAAGCATTTAAATATGCATTGTTGTACTTGCTTCTTACAGGGAGAGTGGAATGAGGTTTCATCATTTTGAATTTGCTTTCAAGTAGGTCTCCATTCAACAGATTAAAAGAAGAATTCCTGGGGAAATGTTAGCATACAGACAGAGGCTTCTGGCTGTAAAACTGAAAGCAGGGAAGCATAAAGGGTGATAAGGGAAGCGAGCTGCTGTGATAAAATACAGTCTACAGGAATAAGTGTTGTCTCTTAAAATGTCCTCTCTGAAGTAGGAGGAGAGGAGTAGAGTTTTTGGAGAGACAGAAGAGAGGTGAGGACTGAAAATCAGTAAATGAGCATTGAATTTGTTCTTTGTAACTTCTTTGTCTGAAAGAGTGACGTTTTCTTGGTTAGGAAGATTTCCTTGTGTCTTGTTGGAGGGAAGGGGAAATAAATATTGTTAAAAGATAAAGGAACTTCATGAACACACACAATGTGTGCCTGTGTGTTTGCAGACTGTGTGAAGCAGGTGGTGTGCAGATAACTGGCAGAAATACTGTGCAGTGGTAGGTGAACAATACAATGTAGGGGGTTATTGTATGGTTGAAGACAGAAGAGGTGTGTGATCTTAGTGTCTATCTGGTGTGCTAAAGAGGACTTTTTTTTTTTTTAAGTGAGAGCTTTAGCTAAATGAGGTGGCCCTCAAAAGCACGGAAGTTCATTAGTTCTGGTAGACAGAACATTCAGTCTTACTGGCCCAGGGCATGACATGAAGCGTTCATTTGCCTTTGTAGAAGACGTTAATGCCTTAAATAAAATGGTGGTATTTTGGAGCTGGGAGAAGTTTTAACTTGCATTGCAGAAATAACCTGTGTCCTGGCTTAGTTTCATGAGACGTTCCCCAGAAACATGGCAGAATGGACCTATGTGTCCATTCTTTGATGCTGCTCAAGGGTCAGCTTAAGTCTTTGGGCCTGCGGTGAGTGTAGGTCAGGCCTGGGCTTGGCCTGTGTCCCAAATGCTGTTCAGATGGGAATGTCCCCAGCACAGGGCTGGAGGGTTACCAGCCCAACAGCTGATGGGGCAGGAGCTGGGGACTGCCAGGGCTGTGTCGCCTCTGGAGGAAGTACTCACCTGAAAGAAATCCGATTTTTCCTCTTCACTGCTTATTTACAAGCCTAACTTTTGTTGTAGTTATCTCTTAATACACTGTAAAGGAACCAGTATTTTAGTAGTGTCTGTTGTTATCTAGGAACCTGATGAAATGCCATTTCCAACAAAAATGTCTTTTTGTCTCTTTGTAATTTAAGATTCTGGTAGCATCTAACTACTTTTAAAAAAATCCAAAGGCTAATCATCGTGGCATTTGACAACAAAAGTGCTCAGGATTTATTCCCCTCCCACCTCTTTTTTTCAAAATGTATATATGTTTTGGTTTTGTTGCTTGATTCATTGTGATTTTGTTCTAGAATCACATTTTACATATTTTAATAGAGAAACTAGCAATTTTATTCACTCAGCAAGGTGCTTCAGTTATTAGAGCCCCTGGCAAGTTTAAACAAAGTGCACAGATAGATGAGAGTATTTGCCACTTCTTGTCTTCAAAGTGCTTCACAATCATTAACCTATTATTCATGGTTTATTCTGTGAATATCCAGATGGATCTCGGAGTTGTTTGTATTAAATTATATTTACAAGATCATGCAAATTGGAAGGAACTACATGATTTCACTCTTAAGGAAATTAATGAATTCTTAATTAACTGTTTAATTAAAGAATCTAGGTGTTGCAGAGAACAGTTGATTGGAAAAACTCTTGTTAATGCATCATCTTTACAAAAAACTGGGTTGTACCAGGGATAGGAAGCAGAGCTGTGAAATCAGCAGACTACTCTGAGCAGCAATACTGAAGGTCTGTTTCTTTATTCTTTTCACAAAGCATATAGCAGGGATATAACAGCAGGGGAGCAAAGCAATTTAAACTGAGTTATAAACTTAGTTGCACAGTTATCCCTTGCAAAAGTAGGCAATATACTGTTTAGAAAAAAAAATAGATTTCTTTTCTTAAATATTTTCTTAACCCTCCAGAATCTATTCCTTTTGTCAAATAGCAAGGTATTATGTAAGACTAAGAATTTGAGTAGAAGTAGACTGTCCTTGCTCTGTTCCTGTCTCTGCTTAAAGTCTTTCATTCTCACTCTT
Organism: Stercorarius parasiticus; assembly: GCA_013396915.1. NCBI lineage: Eukaryota > Metazoa > Chordata > Aves > Charadriiformes > Stercorariidae > Stercorarius > Stercorarius parasiticus. The sequence goes on along the minus strand of VWZL01005928.1, from coordinate 705,020 downwards.
GTCTAGAACATCCAGGCCTTGTCTTTATTACATTTCCTGACAGGTAGAGTTGTAATATGGTTGATGATTTCTGTCTTACAGTGAGTTATTTAGCTTTTGGTTTTTTTAACCACAGCTGAAATGGTAATACAGCTGATACATGCATTTCCAAAAGAAAAGAGAGTCTTAATTCACAATGGCCAAACTGAGCCGATTAATTTAGATTAAAATAGCAGTGAAGATGGAATGACTTGGATTTTTACTGGGTTTCCCGGCTTAAATGACTGCTGCTCAGATCAGGGAAATCCCTCTGGCGTTCTGCTTTCCTCTCTGTGCAATGCACTGAAACAGTTAAAAGCAAACCGTACACATTTTGTTCAACCGAACAGTCTGGAGGTTCAGAAGATAAGAAGTGCTTCTCAGCATGAATGAACTGTGAAATATGTTTGAGGATGATGCTTTTGATGAGAATTTACATCAAAAAAAAAAACCCCAAACTTCCATTTTAAAATATATTACAGTGTTTATTCCTGCAGAGAAGTAAGTCTTATCTTTGGAATTTCAGACTGCTGTACTGAACAAAGTTTTTACAGATGTTTTAGTGGCAATTGACATCTGAACCCTCCCTCACAACTGTGTGGAAAGAAAAAAGTGCTCTAGTTTTGTGTTTTCCTTGCTGCAGGTATAATATCCCTGGAATATTTTTAGGCCAGATGCCCTTTTAGAATTATACAAGGTCTTACCTCTTAGATGGTTGATCTGAACAAAATAAAGAAAGCTTTCCTGCAAATGGTATTGCAAACATCGCAGCAGAGTTGTCTCCAAGCAAACTTCTTGGTTACTCGGTGTGTGTAAATTTTCCTGACCATCCAGAAATGAGTATAAAGTAGAATCACTTTTCTAGCCAAGATGCGTACAATGTCAACAATGTAGGTAGACAGCTCAGTACTATCTATGTGTGTTTGCATGAGTTCGTTAATAGTACTTGTTCCAGTAAGTGTGTAAAATAACTTATATCAGGAAATTGAGTGAAATTCTGATATGGCATAAGCAAATATAACCAAAGAGCACTCGTTTGAGGCACTTGTTTTCTGTTCTTAGATGTCAGTTTTAGCATTTAAAGAGACTGATAAAGTTCAGCTGACATCAGGAGCACAAATGTAAGTTGGCAGGTCTAGTAACTTCCACAAGCACTGGTGCCATCTAACTATAACAGTAAATGAAATAATTCAGCTTTCACAAACATACAGCAGAACTCTTCTGAATGTACTGTGATCCACGTGAATTTTCAGTAATCTTTTAAAACCCCGCCATTTTGTGGATTACATTTTGCATCTGTCTGCATGCATACAAAGGAAGAATCATACTGGAGCTTTCCTTATTAAATTCTTGGAAGTGCTGAAAGGGTGGGTGCCAGCCAGCATCACCTCACACCTCTTTGCACTGAAGACCTATATTCCTTCTTGAACTAAAGATCTATCAAGCAGGTTACAGATTTATTCCAGCTCTAGAATAGGCAGAAAAACAGAGGTATCATTAGGAGGAAGCATTATTCTAACCTATGGAAGGAAAAATCTTTTGCAGACCCTAATCCCGTGGTGTCCGGTTTTCAAATCTTACTGTGCTCATAAGTCACCATCTGTCTCCACCTGTGAGGAGCATCTTAAAGCCACACTTCAGCCTGCTTCAATTTGGTTTTTTTGAAAATTATCATTCTCTAATGGATATAAAACATTTGTGACAACCAGCTGATGATAGCGCTGTTTATCTATGCTGGCGTTAAAAGGAGGATCAAAGCCTGTAAGGAAAATATTACCTTCATTATATCTGGTGGGGAAAAAAATGGGATAAACTTTTTGAACTTGGAATCACATCTGTCCCTCACTTCATCCTTGGGGAAGAGCACAGCTGGTACGAGCTGGCAGAGTGCAGGCTGCTCCGCAGGCTCTGTGACCCCCTGCCTGGTAAACGGCCATGATGGTTTACAGCTGCTGAGTGTTGCAGCTCCTGATGTGGCTGTTCAAAGCTTCTGCAGGTCCGATGCACAGTGCCTGGAAGATGTGAATAACACATTGACCTACACTTACCCATGCTTATCTGAAGCAAGTGCTCAGCCAGAGCCATGCAGCTTCCCCGCTCCATCCCGGTTTGCAGGCATCAGCATGCTGTCCCCCCACATGGCAGTGCTGACACTGCATGCAGCCCCACTGCCTGCATGGGTCTAGGCTACAAAGGGGTGACTAATACTAGGAGTGCTGTGCTGTAAATAACTTGGTGTTAGATATTCAGGAAATGTTTTCAAGGTGCTGATAAGATTCTATGATTTCTCAGGGCTGATAGAGTTGGAAGGGATTAGGATGCTCTCAAATTTCTGCTGAACAGGTAGGTGTTATTGAAGAGAGATTCATGTATTTCTGGGTGGGGGGAGGAAAGGAAGAAGAAGGGGAAGCAGATGGGTATTTTGTACATGGGTTTGTTTTCATATCTGGAAGGAACAGGCAGTATGCCTAAGCAGCCTCTGCTTTTAATTTCTGTGGCCTTGGCACAAGGGACCGGTGGGAGGAAGAGGGGGAGCAGCCAGAGGGATGGGTCAGTCCTTACCCCCTGTGGTGGGACCTCACCGCCAGCTGCTCCCTTGAGCCCCTTTGGTGATGGAGGCAGCAGCCCCCAGTTGTCTGCCTCTGTGGGTAACTGCCAGCTTGACCAATTCCTAACTTAACATTTTTACTTTCTCAATGTGGAGCACCTCTGAAAGCATTCTTACGATGCAGGGAAAGCAGCACCTACTATTTTCTAGTATGGCTTGTGGTTGAGCTGGTAAATGCTCAGCATGCATCAAAGATTGTTACATATTGTACAGGATGAGAGTAGCAAATCGTAACTGTGGTCTTCACCTGATGGAAAGGCTTCACTCTGGAATACCGATTTAATGGCTGTCTACCAAATGCCCTTTCTAAGGGCTGTGATGAATGTGCGTGCACAGAGCCTGGCTCATCAGCTGCTAAGTGTTAGTTGATGGTCACACGGTGGGTGGTTCATGTGAATTGCTGTTTTACTGTAGGTACAGCAGTTGTACGAAAAAACCCCGTGATGTAGCCATTTAGTGTCAAAAAGGCTGTAAAGGAAAACACTTTGAGTTTTCAGTAAATGAAGAGAGGAAGCTAAGTGACCAAACCCCATATGTGTTCTGTGCAGTGGGGGAGGAGTGACCTCACTGCTGTCTTAAAATCTGTTCTAGATTTGCTTTACTGATTTAGTGAATACGGATTTTATATTTTTTTTTTTATGAAAGGGCTGCACCTGAATGAAGGTAGCTAAAGCCTCTTCCCCATATAATGTAACAGATTGCTCAGAGCCAGCAGACATATAAATCTCCTGATGGGCACTGCAGAGCAGGGCTGGCGCAGGTAACAGCTGTGGATGCAGACACAGCACAGACGTGCTGTGTATCTACTCTGAGAATAAATTGAAGACCTTGAATCTCTAGAGCTTTCACTTCTGTTTTCTCTTAGTAGTTTACATGCCTTCTCTTTTCCCTCAAGAGATGCAAGTTCCTTTGTTCAATGTATGTTTTGTACAAACTTGATCAGAAGGCAAATTGAAACTTATTCTGTTTGTAGCAATGGATGGAAACATTCCGAAATCTCAATTCAACTGTCACCAGAAGTACCAAACAACCTAATAATTTAAACTCTCTCATTTCAATGCCATCAAATGATTCAGTATTCAAATGAACGATAGACCTCAGGAAAATCAATAATACAGTTCTGCATGAAATAAAGCACGGCTTCTGTTCAACTGAGCCTCTTGTTTCTGGTGTTTTCTGATCAACAAATCTTTAATATGCAATCAGCCTGCTTGATAACACATATTTATTTTTATTCTGTGGAAAGAGATAGCTCAGCAACCTGTTACTGAGGTGTAGGATTTTCAGGATTTTTTATCTCCAAATCCTTTTGTTCAAAGATGTGTTAGGCTGTTTTCATGCCACAGTTTTTGGATACCAGTTCAGTTCCAAAAAGACGTGAAGTAGAGGCTAACTCCTAATGCTACAGTGTGGGCTGACTGCAGGTTTCCTTTGGGTTTGGGGGAAGTGCACAGTAGCCTGCATTTGAAGGGTTGGAACTAAGAGCCTCTTTCGCTGTGGATTTCAGAATCCTTTTGCTGATTAAGAATTAAATTAGAGACCTTGTATTCCTTTCAAAACTTCTTCCAAGTGTCAGTCTTTCACTTTTACAATGTGAGGTTAATTTATTGCCCAGGGAGGTTGCTCACAGCAATGCATTGATGACAAAGGTGTAATACCTGCGTCCTCACAGATGGACCGATGTCCTGTTCTGTTCTTGCTAGGTTTCTCCTTTATCATGTAGATGATAAAGAACTGCAGAAGGAGCCTCTAAGTTCAGGTCTGTGGGTCCAAGGTGTGTGACTGATAGCTGAGACCTGCTGAGAGAAACAGCAAGTTCCCTTTCCACCAACTTGAGACTGGAGCTACAGATCTTTATCCATAAAAAAATCAAGTGTAGATCAGCTTTATGAGGTAATGGGTCACAAAGGAGAGATCACTCAAAATGTGTCGAGTTTCATTCTAGTGGCTGTGACCGTAGTAGCTAGTATTTATTATAATAAAGCAGTACCCTGCTTTTTCTTATATCTTCACACCTGCTGGGCATTATTGCATCTTGGCTCATTTGGGGTTTTGTGGCTTTCTTGTGGCAAACTGAAGTCTGTTTTCATTTATTGAAGGTTTAGCATAATTCCTGTGCAGTTTGAAGATCAGTCCAAGAGTAATGGTTTGCATCATTAAGTGCTTGTCAGAATATAAGTTTGTTGAGCTTCTTGGGGACCTGTCCAATGTTGCTTGTGAACTGAGTAGGCAAATGGAGAGTAACACCTGTATCTAATATCTAGATATTTGGATCAGTCTTTCTTTTCTCGTTTTGGCTCTCATTTCTTTTTCCCTCAACAAAAATAGAACTGAACCCTTTCAATCCAATCCAGTTAAGAAATCCAATTAGCACTACAACTTGCAGGGCACTATTACTGTGTTGACTTTTAATCACGCTGCTGTGAGTACGTGTCTTTTCTGAGCCCTGACTGTTATGGATTAATTAACTTGAACGTGCTGAGGTGGAACACTTTTCTTAAAACTCTTTAAAATATTGTGTATTTATTACCTGCTTATGTGACTTGTTAAGAAAAAAGGATAAACTAGCTGTCCACACTGAAAAGATGAGCTTACTGTTGACTTTGTAGCAGTCCTCCGTGAGTGAAGCAGTTTGCCTTGTGTAAGAAAGTGCATGTTGACTAATAGAATTAGCTGAAGGAGTCCAAAATTGAGCCTCCCTCCTAAAAGGGCTGACCACAGCTTTCAGTGATCTCTGAAGGTTTGTGTAATTCCTTCTCATGGCTGTGTCTTAGTTATGAAATGTTTTCTCTTTAATTAAACCATCATCGCTCTACTAAATACCGCTTTCATTTGGTTTGTAATTAGGGAAAGAACTAATGTTGCACATTGCTTAGCATTTGTGGTATACCTAGTGAATAATAAAGAACTGTACAGACTGTCAAATCTGGTTGATAGGACTTCATGTTGGTATGCCCTTCCCCAAATCTTGTTTCTACACTCAGGTTTTATCCATGCTGTAGTTTTCATGGTTATAAGGTTTATTAACACTGCTGCAATAAAACAGATAAGTAAAAAGTTTGATCTAAAATGTCCCTGTAAAATAGGAGTTGGGAGGAATATAATGCATTTGGGGAGGGTTGGGGGGGTGGGAAGAAAGGGTCTGGAGAAGTCCTTTCTTCAAGTGTGGGCATGACTGCCTTGCAAAATACAGCAAGCACAAGGAATGAAAGCACTGTGTTTCCTCCCATGCTGCATCTGCAGTAGTATGTGATTTAATGCACTGCCACCTTTGCTGAGCCTAACAAGAAAGAAGCCAGCTTGCAGTAGCTAATATTACGGAGATTTTTTCAGTTTTGAACATTTTAAGTAACATTTTTGTCCCACAATATTTCCTTTCTGTTAAGGAGGAAATAAATTCTACTATCTTTAAGGTGAAGAGAATGGAATGAATATCTTGAATCAACAGAAATTTGAAACAGATTGCTTTAGATTCATGGTCTCATCAGCCAGAATCAGGGGCTAACACAAACCCATGCTTGTCTCCTGAGTCTGTCAACAGAGCCAAAAGGACACAAAGCCACTTTTGCCCCTACATAATTCACTTTCCCCAACCAGACTGCCTGGATTTAGACAAAAGTTTTAACTTTTTCTGCTGCTACTGATGCATTGATCAGTGTGGGCTAGGACAACTCAAAAAACCAGACCAAATGAAACACGGGTATGCCTGTGGGTTATGTGCAGCAAAAAAGCTTTAGCTAAGTGTTTTAGCCTTTATAATAGACTTAGGTATCTAAGTGTAGAGTGGACAAGAAAAATCTTGCTCTGTCAAAGTTTTTTTGCTCCTAAGAACTGATTTTTTTTTTTACTTTATTTCTACTGTCCTTTCCAATGAAGTGGTGCCTTCCAAGCACCAAAACACTTCCTAGGCTTTGGTTCTAGATAATGAAAAGCTGATGGAGGGTTTTCTAGAGCTAGCTGAAACCGCAGTGTTCCAGTTTTCTGAAGACACTGTTTTCATGATATGATTATATGAACTGTGTAGCCTTTCTGCTATTTTTTGAAGTTTGATTCAGTTAATAAATTACTACAATGATACTTAATTTGGTCTTAAGCCAAGATCTTTTATTTGATATTATTACAAGTCCTTAAAGCCAAAGTATCTAGATAAATTCAGTATAAAACAGAAAGAAAATTTCTCTGCTTTTTAAATTGTGAATTACAAGAGCATATTTGAGAGATTTACATTGTTTTTTTGTCTTCGAATGAGACATGGAAAATTGATAAATATACAGACATCAAGCTATTTGACTCCAGCTTGTTCTGAATGATTTATATACTGTTCCTATACCACTGCATCAAACTGTCTTATGAAGTAGAGTGCAGAAGCACTTGATTTCAGAAAACCTCCAAGATCTTTCTAGAGTATATATGAGCCTAAATAACGAGTGGGATTGTGCAAGGTTACTCGCTACGCATTGAAGTCAGCGGAAGGTTGCTGGTTGACTCTAGCAGGTTTTAGGTCAAACACTGGAATAGGTTGCTTTGAGAGGTTGTGGAGTCTCCATCCTTGGAAAGAGTCGAAACCTGACTGTAAACTAACCCGAGCAACCAGCTCTGGTTAAGTCTCCTCAGAGCAGTGCCTTCCATTCTTTCTAACATCAACTGTTCTGTGATTCTGTGCGCGGAAAAAAAAAAGTTAATTTCTCAATCTTACACTACAGCAATGAGGAGATGAAATTGCAAAATCAAGTATTTGACAGAGAAGAGAAATTGGATCTCTTAAAGTAAATGCTGTATTACTCTTTGAATAAATCAGGCTTTTCTTGATTTATTCTGATGAAATGAGAAGTACAGGGATGGCTTCAGGATCATTCCAGCAGGGGGTAAAGAAATTTACAAAGTTCTATTATACTGTGTGCTGCATATAATGGGGAATGAGATTTGCCCTCTCTGCATGCAATTTTTGCTTCCATTGGACACGTAGTAGAGACAGGCATCCTGGTTTTGATTGTCCTTGTAGGTGATAGATTAAATGTTGTCTCTGTCATTACCAGATAATAACTGTTGGATTTACCATCTGTGAAATAAGACAGTCTTAGTCCAGTTGTCACTGGCCAGGGGAGCTCTTCTCTGTCTACTTCCGCAGCTGGATGTAATGCATGTTCTTGCTGATACTATCAGCAAAGAGATCAAGCATGGAAATATCCCGGCCCAGACTTTGCTGGGTATTTCGGTGAGGTTCTTTGAAAAGACTTACCAGTGCCATCTTCAACAGCATGGAAGATTTACGTTTAGTGCTGTAGTTTGTAAAGTCAGACTTAAACTGAAGTGGATGTGTGGTTTATGGTACACCCAGAGCTCTTGGATGAGATCTGAAAAGCTGAAAAAATATCATATCTAAATAACAATATTGCACAGCTTGAAGGAGAAATTGTATGTTACAGCTCCTCTCCATAAAGAAAGAATTGCTTGTGATCCAGTGGCAGGTTGATGGCAATCTCTGAAAGGACAGGCAATTAGCCTTGTGATAGTGAATTCTCGGATTTTTTTTTTAGGACAGTGTAAGAACTGTGTCCTTCAGTGATCTCTCGGAGCCCTGGAGACTTGCGGAGGTTTCCTTCTCAGTCCCATGTTACAAGAGCCTATGCACACAGCAGCTACTTCTGAGTGCTCTAGAAAACGTAGTTCTTCATTACTTCCTTCCCCAGCCAATGTTGTAATAACAACTTCAGTTGTTAATGTTATCCAGAATTTCAAATGCACGCACAATTTTCTAATCTAAATGCAGTCATGTTCAGTTAGTCTTTGACATACCCTACTCCCTTGCATGGATTTGCAGAAACCAACAGTCTTGTTTTCATCTATGATAAGTCCATATATACCCTCATTTATGCTTTGTCTTCCCACCCTGATTTTTATTTTTTTTTCCCCTCCCCGCTGCTCTAAAGAGATAGGAGTAGGTCTTCATCTCCCCTTTTGGGATTAGAAACAGAGTTGTCTATCCCTTTGTTATTGATATCCAGTTGTGGTTCCAGCTTTGGATGACCTTGGTGCCAGCTTTCACACCACTTCTTTTGTATTGTTTTGCACTGCACAAGTGTAGCATATTGCTTCAGAAGTGGTGTCAGCTTTGTGCTCCATGTCCAATGGGGCAAGTGCTTTGCATTATCTCTGTCTTCCAAGTCTGCAGTGACTCTGGTGTCAATTTTCAAGCATTTTCTGTTGTCAGCATCAGCAGCGAGTAGGTGTAGCATCTTTTGAAACCCCATGGGAACTGTCTAGCACACCAGGGTGTGTGTGGCCAGTGCTGTACAGGGCTTTGCTAACTAGATACCGGCGTGCCAATAGTACCAGTGTCTCTAGCAGAGCAGTGTGTGTACCCTGTAATGCCAGGCTGCAGGAAGATGCCACAGGAAGATGTTCCCTTCAACAGGATGAACTTTTTGAAATATTTACCTGGCCTATTAGCACAGGTCACTAACTGAAAACAGTGTGGGACATTTCTCCTCTGCTTGATGATCACTAAACTCATTGCTTGGGACGTAGTGAGCAGCCTGGCTCAGTAGGAAGAATTTACCTCTGTTTCCTCTCAATTCCCTGTTGGTGAGATTACTTACGTTTTCCTGGTAGATACAACTTCACTCGGAAAGCAGCACCTTTTCTGCCATTTCTAATGCTGTCAGACAGTGTCCTAATAACCTGCAAAAACAGGAAAGAAATTGAAAAACCGGAAATTAGATCAAGTTAGGACATTATGTGAATTGGTGCAAGGACTGTTGCTGTCCAGAAGTGTTTCAGTTAAAGGTGATACTGAGGCTGACAAATGCAAATTGACCACCAAGTACAGAATTTCACAAGCAGGTACTGGGACATAGGTCTGTTTGAGGCGCATGTAATATCCAGTATCCACTGAGTGCAGGTGTCCTCCAGATACATTGGTTCTGTGGAGACCTCCAGGTCCTGTCCTTCAGCTCTGCCTTGCCAGCCTTGGTGAAAGAGAGGGATAGGTAGCTCTTGGTGCACAGAAATCAAGGGTAGGTATAACTTTTTGTGCTGGATGGGGCTTCTCTGGGCCAAGACTCTAACGTGGTGGGTGTTCGCAGTAGGTCTGTCACTTGTGGGACTTCTGTCTTCAACTGGAAACTCCAGTGCTTATTCCCAGTACGCAGAGTGGGAAACTGTAAGAACAGAATTGTTCCTTAAAGAAGGTGACTTCTATGCTCTTGCGGAGGTACAAGGGGAAGGGGTGTTTAACATGCCTGTGAAAATAACCTGCACAGGAGTTTGCCCTCTGCTGTGCAGGCTTCTTCCCTAACTTTGTGCAGCTCCAGCTTATTACTCATATAGAAAAACATGGAATTCAAATACTTGTCCTGGTTTGCTTCACAGTGAGCCTGGGTTTATTACCCCTCACATAAAGGTAAGCATAAAAGGTAGTATACATCTGCACGTGAATTTGGGCAGCTTTAGGGTAGTTAGCTGGTCAGTTGAACAGTCTGATTTCTAGACAGCCAAACTGTATTTCCTGAAGCACTAGATTTATTTTATTTTACTTTTAAGATTCCCCATCCCCCTCTCCATCATGCCATACGCAAATTAGTCCTTCAGAGAGTAATTTGAAAACAGGGGTTTATGAGTGACAAGAACGCACAATGTGAAATGTGTGGTACTTTTGTTTTCAGTTAATTAGAAACTTGAGATCTCTCATTACTAATAAAGCTTCAGGTTTCTGTTCTTTGAAGCAGACAATTTTCCAATCAGGCATAATTACTAAGGAAAGCTCTTTGGCTGGATCCATTAAGTTCCCTTCCTGTTTTTTTTTTTTTTTCCCTCTCCTTTTCCTCACATCTTGGCCTGGAGACGGTAAAAGATATGGCAAACCTCCAATAATTACCTGAATGGCAGATATTTAATAGCTTTATAATGTATCTGACTGAAGGTTATTAAATCTGCTATACTGAGCTTTTCAGCTACAGCTATTTTATTCTCTCTCTATGTCGAACTTAAAAAAAATTCTCTGTGCAAAAAGAAAAGTATTGCTTTCCAAATACATGTTAATTAATTGTCCATTTCTATTGATGCTGGACATAATTAATGAAAAATTCTTATAAAGTGCCTGCCTTTGTGTGGCTTTCTGGATAGACCACCAAATGTGAATGCCTCCTTATTGTTACAGATTGCCTACCTCTGTGTCAATTTAAAATTTTTGCTTTCTTCTGAGCAGTGAGAAATTATGTATTTCAAATTACTTCCTCAGAGCTCATCACTTCAGAAACATTAGCACCCTTGTCTATTCGTAACCTGCCTTTTTATGTTCTTGGTTATAGTTCAGAGTCCAGAATGAATTTCCTGGTTTTACAGGTTGGTGTAAAGCTGATGAAGTAAACTATCATTGCCTGAGAATTTAGCATAGGATGTACTGGTGAAAGAAACTTTTCTTGGAAGAGGACAATTTTTTTATTACTTTTTTTTTTCTAGGATAGTTTAGGAAAACATGAGAGGAATGACCTGTGATAAGACCTGGAAGGAGAAAGACTGCAGGCATTGCTGTCATTGCAGATGGTGATTATAAATGACCTTAGAAAAGTGATCTAGCATAATTCTGAGAACTAAGATGCATAAAAATTTTGTGTCTTATGCATTACTGTGAAAATCCTGATGGCATAATATCCAGGTGTCCTATGCATGGCTTTTCAAGGTCTCTATTATGGTACCAGCAAAAAATGTTATTGGAAAGGGACTTAAAATATCTTTGTGAATCTACGAAGAGTGCATTAGCTAGTGTTAAGCAAGGGTCCAGCTTAATGTGAAGCGGGCTTAAAATTCCTATGGCTTGAGCAGTATTAATGTGGCTTAAAATAAACAACTTACAGGTATGTATATAATTTTACAGCATACTTCTGAGGCTCTAGTTTAAATTCAGTGCTGAAAACCACCGGACTGTGGAATAACTTTCACTTAAAATGCAGACTTCTGGAGGGGACCTGGCCTGGGAGAGTAGGTCTGATGCATTTTAAGGAAATAACTTAATCTGTTTAAAGCTGCTGCTTTATTGGGGGTACCCAAAAATACATGTTTTTTTCTGAATGTGGTATTGAACTTCAGCATTGAATGGATGTAATAAATGTCAGAACAGAAGTAACTATTCTGTCTCAATGCGTATGGATAGGAAATTCCAAATCAATATAAACAGTGTGACCAGTTTTTAGACTTCTTTCTAACAGTGCTGGGAATACCCAATTGGATTATCTTTAGAAATAACTTTAAATTCCTTCTGATGTGTGTGTTCTCTCCCTCCCTCTAATATTCTTACTTAATAAAAAGCAGACAACAGAAACGTTGTTGATGTGACTAACAAGTACATGTGTGTTGTTTTGCCAGATTTCCTCGAAATCTGTTGTTTTAAACCCCATGGGCGTAAGTGATCTGGTACCTTTGGTACAAAGCATGACAGCTCTCCCAAGCAATACGTTAATGGTTAGAAAATTTGCTCGGGATGTTTGAGGTGGGAGGTAAAATCCCCTTCAGCCTGTGCTCACGCATGCACCTTGCGTTGTCTCAAGGGTCCCCTCAGCATGCTTCCCACCCTGCACAGTTACTGCTGTCTGTCTATTGGTTTCACCCTCTGACTGCCCTTGCTGCTCCTTCCAAGGGTAGAAAACAACCAATGGAGACATAATATCCAGTGGTTTGTACAAAAGTTTGTCTTTTAAGACAACCCCTTTATTCTGCTGAAGTGTCCGTTAGCTGTGTCAGTCTTCCTCTGAAATTAACTGAGCTTGGTATCCACTCTCTAGGTGATGTGTGCTGGTACAATTCTCAGCACAAATGCACTATTTGCTTGTCATTATTGCTAAAAGAATCATTACTGCTAATCTACTTATGTGCTTTTCCTGTGTTATACAAGAGTTCAGTCCAAAAGAGTCTTTCGATTTGCAAATTCTGTTTACTTTTTTTCACTCAAAAGAGTAGCTTCCTAGTGAAGTTAAACCTTTTATTGTTCAGAGAAGAACTTGTGGGGTTTGTGATAGCTCAACAAACAAAATGCTCAGCCATGAGATACAAGAATGATACTGCTTTCTCCTTCAGTGTTTATTCCCTTTCAACAGTCTACAGCCTTAGTACTTCTGTCGGTTGTCTTGTTTTGTTTTTCCCATGTTTGCCCTGTTTTTTCTCTCTGCAAAGTCAAAATGGTTTTATGGGTACTTGCTTGAGTAAAAGTAAAGGACCTCAAGAACTGGCCTGTAAGTTTTAATGAGCTGCAGTCTGCCTGTGTCTTGCTCAGTTTTGAGTCCAAGAAAGATCTTTGTTCAGCAGAATTTCAAATGGGTTTATGAAATCACTCCTTGAAATAAAATCCTACTGGGAGAACCTGCTGCTGGCCTCTGCTTTGTCTTTGTCTGTGCCCAGTATCATTTGCAGGGGTAACAGAATTGCTCTTGTTGGGTAACTGCAGATTTAAACAAGGAGTACCTGACATTAGACTGTGCTCCCTTACCTCCAAAAGTATTTGGATGTAGATAAATGCTTTAGATCCGTCCTGGGTTTTTGAGCTGCTTATTGAGGTTGTGGTAGGCTATCTCCTAATTTTTAACTTTTTTCTCTGAGTTTGAAATGCATTTTTCCTCAAATTGGTTCAGTAAATTGACATGTTTCTCGTAACAAAGGCAGGCATCTCTATTTAGGATTAGAAGAATAATTGACATAAGTTTGGCTGGCACATAGGGCATGGATAAACTGGCTTTTATCAGATGTTTCTCTTTGTTTTAGTTTTGATTTATCACGCAATTTTCACTATTTCCTCCTATCTTTTCTTTCCCCTCTCCGCATATTCTTCTCTCTTCTGTTCTGAAGCTTTCTAAAGGATAAGCCTGTTCAACAACATTAAAATTAAGAGTGAACAAAGTGAAAGCAAAGTAGTGTATAAACCTGAATAATTTGATTTATGGGGTTCAGGTGAGACAGCGGATGAAGGAAGTGTACCAAGCTAAGCTGCTTCAAAACTCAAGAAACCTGACCTCTGGCCCTGGCTTCCCTTCAGGGCTCTGGGAAAGGCTCGCTTGCTTTCTCTCAATTTCCTTACTACAGTTTTCTTTGTAAAATATTCCAAAACTATAGGCGAAAGCTTTATAATAGTAGCAGTAATTTTCTCCTGGTTGGTATTTACATAAAATGAATTTGTCTAAAGAATTTGTCTTTTTTTTTATTTTTGCAGCAGTTTGTTTATTTCATAGGTTGTGTGGACATTTTCTCCCATTTCTTAGCCGTTTGCTAAATTTTAATTCAGTATATAAATTTAAGGCACATTTAAGCAACATTGTCTACAAACCACATAATCTAGAATTGGAAAAAATATCTGCAGACTTACTACAAAAGGGAGATTCTCAGGACTTATTTCCATTTTGCTGTAGCTGGGAAACTGAGACTTTTGTGTCAGCTTCGCTTCTCAAGAAATAATCCTATTCTAAAGAATACTGAATTGCGGCACCTGTTCAGAATACAGCCAGTGAATGTTTTCCTAGTTGACAGATAGAGGCTAAACAAATTTTGTGGCTTGATTTATAAGCAGAAATGAAAGCAAAACCAGCATTTTGTGGTTTTCCTTCTCTTAAATGCTAAGAAAGCAAGGACACAGAGAGCTGAGCTGGTAACTTGCAAAAATAATTGCTGTGAAAGGGGATTCAGCACTCCCTCTCCTTCAGTGGTTTTCAGGCAGAGCTGAAGTGCCGCTCTCCTTAAGCCCTTTGAAAACATCAGGCTTTAATGTTTCAGCTTGCACCCAGTGCCAGGCAGATAGAAAGGTATGAGTTCAGGTTTCCTGTACCTGTCTCTTTGTCTTTGCTGATTTTTGCTAAGTATTGAGCATATGCTGTGTTGGCAGAGCAGGATCTTGGAGAAGGTTTTTGAGACATCTCTAGGCAGTGCATCCTGAATGTTTTGATACACAAGGGTTACCCTGCACAGAGGTTTGTGCTGCCAGGTGTTGCCTTGATCTGGGTCGGTTCATCAGTAGTTCAATATCATGTTCAGACTGCTACTGAAAATTATCCCTATTTTGTGCAATGGCAGCTGGCCCTCGGCAAACCTGCCAATTTCTGAGTCTCTCCAGCCTTCCTTGGAGTGGGGGTGACCGTGCAATATGGGTTGGCTTTGAAGTGTTCTTGGAGACTGCGTAGCAGTTGAACTAGATGTCTCTTGCTGTGTCTTACCTTTCCCACCTTTTTCTGCAATTAGAATTAGTTGGAAAGAGGAGGCCAGGAGGAGAAATGAATGAAATGAGAACATGCAACATCTTAATGAATTAGATTCAAGATAATTAATTGGCTAATTACAGAAACTTGTTAATTGCCCATTACTGGAACTACCTTCCCCTGATGGCATCTTTTATAACTGATTTCTTTATTAAAATGGAAATGTTGGCCTCCCCTAAAGTCACAGCAGACCTGTATCGCAACATGCCCAGCAGCTGATGTCTTACTGAGCACCTCCGCATAAAGGGGACCCCTTTATGGGGTTTGGACAGTCTTTGAAATGGAGTGAGCTGAAAATATATTTGTTTCCTATATCCTAGAAGAGCAGGGCAGAAGTATTTTTCAAGAAACCTTCAAAATTATGCCAAGGAGGCCTGGGGAGGGAATCTGGTCTTATCCCAAATAATTCCCTGGAAGACAAGTGTCCTTGGCTGCTTGTGAGGAAATCAGCAGTGATTTGCCAAGCTCTGAGATGCTGAAATTCATATAAAGAGGTTATTAAGATTTTGTGACACAGTTATTTTTTTGTGCTAATGCCTACATTGATACCGATGGATGTTTCATGGCTTCAGTTTGTTGTGTTGTATGGTTTACATTCACCTTTCCTCTACCCATGTGTCACCTTATTAGCCCTGCTTCAAGACTCTCTAAATGCTCCCGTACCGTAACTCCCTAGTGTTTTGCAGCACTTACCACAGTTACTCTCTTAAGAGCCCTCTGAGGCAGTGCTATTAGCCTGTTCGCAAAAGGGAGAGTGAAGCACAGAGCTCCGGGTGGATGTGCACCTCCTTTCAGGGCCCCTAAACACACTGGGACATCTTGGTGTCTATGATTTGGCCATGGTTTCACAACTTCTTGCCAGCAGAGCAACCAGGTTTCTGAAGTATCGGGCTAACATCCACTCTTTCTCTCTTTTTGCGACTACCGGTTAGGAGCAAGCAAGGGCTCATGCCCTTGCTATTTAAATGCTGTTAATGAGTTGAAGCAATGTGTGAGTGATAACCCAGCAGTAACTGAAGAGTTCCATAATGGCTGTGATGCAGAACAAGGCTTCAGCTAACCAAGTCTGAACATCAAGGAGAAAATGTTAATTCCAGTATCAAAGTGGTGTTGACTTAGAGGTGCCCAAGATAAAAATAAATAGGATAGAAATAGAGCACTGCCCCCAAAGCCAAACTATTAGTATAGGGGTTTTCTGGACAGTCAGGCAGAAAAAGACTTCACGTAGCTCCCATCCAGGTCATATTGACAGTTCTAGTGTATCTGCAACCAGCCCTCACCAAGTTGCAGTGGGGCCTCTCATGCCCTTATGATTCATTTGTGTATGTCTATGATACAAAGCATGAGGAGTTTATCCTGCTCTGCTGCTGCCTGGCTATGAGCAGGGGAGTCTACATCCTTTCCTTTCAGCCCACCAAGGGAGAGAGGTATTGAAGAAACTGCTCCTGTGAAGGCTCAGCTTTGACAATTCATTATGATGCAAGGAGCAGTCCTTCAGCTGTGCATGGCACAGCTTTTCTTTTAAGTAAAACCCCTGTTTAAGATTTGTTGGTTCAGCTTTAGTGGCACAGTTAATTCCCCTGTCTCTGTGCTTTGGAGTTGTAGCAGAGACCAAAGCAAAGCCTGAAATGACATTATACCATTAAAGTCAATTGAGTGTCTGTGCGGTTCACATCACCATAAACAAGAGATAACCAGAATCCTCAGTTGACACTTAAAATTTAAGGCTGTAGTATGGCATTTTCAAGTCTATGTGCTGTCTAATGCCCCCTCCGAGCACAATTACTGTATAAACTGAACTGAATGTATTGAATAAATATGCTAACTTCACCTTCTCTTTCTAGAGTTATAACAGTGAAATTTTTAGTAGATTTGAGATGATGTTATTCAAGAAGATGCTATTTCTCTCTTAACTGACTCTCCAGGCACTCTTTCATTGTTCAGGGAGATATATATATATATATATCTCAATCACACTGGAAAGTAGTTTATACCCAGGTCTGCAGAAATCTCAGTATTAATGCTTGTTGGTGCTTATATTCTAACAGCTACAGACTACCTACTTGGTATTCAGGAGAAATAAACAGGAATCAAATTTTTGTGCATGTTAGCACAAAAGATGATGGTAGCTTTGCCATCTGGGCAACAAACTAGACACTACAAAATTCTTTCCTGTTCAGATCAATTATTTAGCAGAATCCATGCCAATTTGCCTATGTGCTTAGGTGTGAAATCAAGTGTTTTTCCACTTTCCGTTTTGATGATATTGGAGCTAACAACTGAATCAGGATTAGTGTACTTTGTGGAACTGGATGATTTGAGAGTCTTGCAGTGTTCAGGCTCACAAAGCTTAACATATTCATTAATATATTTATGTATTCCCCCCCCCCCATTTTCCATGATGCCTTAAGATACAGATGCATGTATTTGTAATCTAAAAACAATCCTTGTAAGTAGCTGATACAGCTGAAATGGCGAAACTATGCAGAAAGATGCTATAGTGCCATCTGAGTCTCTGTTACCTATTCAGTTGTAGATGGTGGCATGTCTGTAAGGGCTACGTTTTGATAACCGAATATTACATAAAATGGTGGGAATGGAGGGCAGAAAATAGGGCGTTTTCTCAGCATAGATCATGTAGCTTCCCTCAAGCAAACTAAACCTTCCTATAGTTGCTTAAACTGTTAAATTTACATCACTGAAGTGCTATAGTTCTCTTTAAGAAGCCTAAACTGGCAGGATGATTTCATGGTCTGCCAGAACTGGGAGAACTTCTGCTTGTCTTCATTTCCCAGATCTTTTTCCTGCATGCTTTTCTTTTTCCGCAGAGAAGCATCCTTCAATTTTCAAGGCCGGATGGAAATATGATACTGCTGAGTGCTTTCTTATTCAGTGAAGTGCTTGGATGTTCTGCTGCCTTTTTTTGTCTCTGGAAATGGCAGAGATACATCTAGAGATACAGCTCTAGAATTCCTATCAATAGTTTTGTTCAGAATTTTTAAGCTGTAACTGGAGGACAAATCTTATATGAAAATAAGTTTATTGTAGTGCATGGTTTCCTGATGATTAACAAAAAGAGTTAATTGTAATTAGCTACTCACTGTGAATGTAAAATGCTTAAGGATAGAGAAAGCTCCAGACAAGGATTTTTCAATGTACTGAAGAGTGTTTTGTGTTTTAGATTAACTAAACCGTCGTCTCCAATACCTTTGGACATAATTTGGCATCACTGCTAGATTTTGGATTTGTTCTTTGCCTGAAAGAGCTCTAAGTACTGACAACTGAAATACCCTTTCATTTCATCTAAATGTATTACCCCCTAGGCCTAAGCTATGATATATTTGAGCCGCAGCGAAGAATCCACTGATGTATCCAAACTGATATTTAGTTTAATAATGGCAATTAGGCATTGCACTTTTTTCACAAGAATGTACCTTGCAATTAATAAGTTGCAGTTTAATTAAGTTGTGGGGAAGGAGGGAAAAGTAGTGTCCTCTATCATACTATTTTCCTTTAATTAGAATGTGTTCCGATCAGCAAATTGACAGGAATATTTAAGTAGAGACAGCGGTTTATTAAGATCTCCAATGAATACTACAGAACATCATGAAAATACGTAGTTAATTGATGTGGACATATTTAATCAACTTTTCCTTAAAAAGCTCTTTGGATAGTTGGTTATAATGTTCTGAAGAGCAATCATCTTCCTGTGCTTGAGCTGACCAAAATTTATATTGACAGTGGAACTGGACCAGCGCAATTCACAGTGGGATTTAGCCTTTCATCTTCGTACCTCGCATGCTGTGTATTTGATTTTTATTAAGAAATGGCATAGTACAAATGATATATGTAAATGCCCATGTGATGAGTTTTTATATGTGTGTAGACTCACACAGGCTCAGAGCACTAAAGTTAGAGTTGTCCTACAGTGTAGTTGCTGTCTGGAGAGCTCTGTGGTAGGAGCCTATGTAATGGCCATTCTTCTGCAGGCATTAGAAGAAACCCTCCAGTCCCAAGGTCCAGTGCTTCTAAACTGCACTGAACTCTGTCCCTCTTTACCCGAGCCGGGTTTTACCCTGTTTGACACTGGGATTAGCCCAAGAGATGCGCAGCTCTTTTGCTTCAGAGGATAAGTGCCTCGGCAGTAAGATCCAACAAACACTTTTATGCAGATGAACTTTTCTTCTATCAGGAGCTGTCTCTTAAGTGTCCTATCCTTTCTTGGAAAAAAGTTAGCCTTTGAGTTGTGCATGCTGAGGACTTTAAAGAAGTTCACCTTTCTTTCCCCTCAGCTATACTTCTGATACCATCTTCAACCATGGAAATGCAATTGTAATACATCTAGTTATTCAAGAGGATTGTGGATTGTTGGGGGAGTATTTTTAACTGCTGAAGTGTGTATGATACATAGTGCGCCCCAAATATGAATATTTACAGACCTGGGATGCGCCGTGTACAAATCATTCTTTTACCTGTGCTGCCCTTTGCCAGATCTGACATTATAGTCATAAATCTACTTCAGTTTGCTTTTGCCCTTGAATTTCAGCTTAAATTCTGAATGTAAATCTGCTTGCAGAAAACTCCTGGCACCTTCATTTTCCTTATTGCTTTTTTCCATGCATCTCATATCTCTTGATGTACTTGCAGCATTTTACTTCCTGATCTCCTGATTTTCTTGAAGGGGTTATCTCTGAGGTTGACTCTTTTTCCCTTGTTGTCCTTGCAGTTCCACAGTACAGACAGTATATGCTGTTGCCATATTGTTCTCCTCTGCACTATCACTGGTAGCAGCAGTGTGGCAGTGAGTAGAATGCTGGCTCCACCACCAATGTCCAGCTTGATAGGTAATGAAATATTTCTAGATGCACATAAGGGAAAAGGCTTGAAGGAGGTTGATTATATAGGGCTACTGTTAGCTTTAACATCTTAAGTATAGTTTCTGTCGCGTGCACTCGCTTTACAGCTCTTCAAGTGCTTTATTAGTCAGACCTTCATTTTCCATGAATGTCAGCCTGTCTGTGCTGTGCCCAGAAGCAGAATTTAACTAGTGGTGCCACTAGAGGAGCAGTTAAACCATAATTCATAAATCAGAGGCAGTCTGGTAAACTCTGGAGAGCTGACCCCTATACAGAAGAGCCGACACTATACTGAGTGCAAATTACATGAAATTGCTGTATGCACCTAATAGTTGGAGGCAGAAGCAAAACCAGCCCCCTTTTCAGAGAGCCCTCTGCAAGTTCTTCAACTTCCTGTGTATTTAGAATTACAGAATAAATTGTGGTTTTTTTAGTTTTTGTTGTCTATGTTATATTTTACAAACTTGATATTACTTCTTTAGGAAGTATAACTTCAGACATTGGCTTTATAAATTGACCTCCTTGTTCTTGGTTTCTGTTTCATTGTAAAGCATTAATTGCTGAGAGTTTTGCTGCTTGGCCCAGGTTTCCAAACGTTTTTGCGATGATGTGATTTGAGACTATGATGTATCTAAAATAGTTTTATACTGTTTCATAATTCACTGTGATGCATCTAAAATATGATTAGTTTTGTACAGTTTCATAATTCCTTCATGAATTTATTACTCTGATCTCCTAGTAGTAACCTTATTTTTGTGGCACTATCTTTTGCAGAATAATTATGCAAATAACTAATTAAATTAAATCTTTCAAGCTGAGGGGAGAACAGGAATATAAATTACAGATGATAAAATGAAAACTTCAGTGCAAGTAATGCATAGATGGTACAGTGAAGATGAGATTCTATTAAAGAGCCAATGAGAATATTTAAAGGTATTTCCTCATACAACAGATCAGTAAGACAATGAAATACATGCTTATTTAGAAAACCGTGTGCATGTATTCATTGCTTGAGGCCACTTAAAAGTAAAAAATCCATAACAGCATGAAGAGTGATGAGAAAATATGGTTTAATGTAACAGGCAAAAGAACAGTATTCTCCAAGGTGGAGAGTGTTGTTCAGTACATAACCCTGTAATACATATATTGTAACGAAGAAAAATGTATGAAAGGATCTGTACTGGGCAATATTTTGTGTAGTTCTCATGCAAAAATAGGAGCAAAGTTTAATGTTGCACTAGAGCATGAGGTAAAAATGCACCATACAGGCAGAGTCTTCAGTTCACTACCTAAAAATACAGGGCAACTTGTAAATAAGGGGGGAGAAGCTGATGTCTTGATTGGAGACGTGATGTGGTGACTAAGGCTGACTAAATTACATAGTGGAATGACGGGAAATGTAATCATATTCTGTAGTACACTCCTTAAATAGCTACATGGACCTTTAGTGAGACAAAGAAATGAGTTGCTATTTATCTGCTTGGCACAGGTGTCCCCAACAGAGATGTATCTTATGGCACTCAGTGTAGTTCTGTGGCTTTTCAAGAGGGATGCTAACTGCTTGTGGAGGCCAGGCTTCCTGGCATTCTTCCTCCTCCAAATATGCAACTGTTCCTACAAACCTCTCAGAGTTTCAAAACTTTAATTTATTTACTGTCTTTTCATGATTACTTGGATGCTGTTGCCCTCAAAACTAGTGTAGAATCCCACTGATCTTCAAGGTGCAAAGCCACCCTCCTGTCACTGTGTGTTCTCATGGGCTGAATCACATATGAAGTCTTGAGTAGCCAGGCAATGTGTGCAACATTGCCAAAATGTATTTTACAGCTCCTGATATTTCTAATCCTCGTCTTTAGTCAGACGTGCAACCTTCAGAGCTACAATCCAAACCAGCCCTTTCCTTGCTTGCTGATTAGACCACATTGGAAGATAGCCTTGATGTTTCCCCTTCAGAAAGTGCTCCTATCTATGCACTTTACAGTCTGACCTTTGAAATAATAGATAACTTTATTACTGGACCACTAATTTAGGAAGCTAAACTCTTTGCATCTTACTTGAAAGTGCTTCGATGAGATGGGGAAGGGCCCATGCTGTTGGCCTGTAGTCCACCCCTTCTTGGGATAATTGAAAGGTTTTGGATGGCAGCAATGGAGCAAAACAAACTGCAGCAAAATGGCTTGGCCCATATTCAAGGGCTTTCTCTAAAGAACACACAAAGCATTGGCTTTGAATGCTGCCTTGCAAAGAGCAGCTTGTACATTTTTTTTCCCCATGGGCAAGAAAAAAAAGCTACATGGCTTGGTGGAAGGCTTGTGGCTTACAGGTGACCCAGTGCAAGCACTGTTGAAAGATACATATTTTTATAACAGAGAGGCAGTGGCTTCAAGTGTCAGCTTTAGAGGTTTAGATTGAACATTAGAGGAAACCTCTGCCCTAAGAGAGTGGTGCAGCACTTGAGTGAGCAGCTGTCTCAGAGGTGGTGGACTCGCTATCCTTGGAGGTCTTAAAGTCTTGACTAGTCTGGCAAGTGCTGTGCTGGCAGTGAGGCAGCTCTTAGTCTGGGCAGCAGGTTGGAGTGGGTGATATCTGGTATTCCTTCCAACTAACGTTTCTGGAAAATTATGAAGTGCCTGGAGACACCAGTAGATTCACATAATTTTAATGAAAACCAGCTACCTATTCTCTTGCTCTGACTGATGTCAAGAGAGGATCCATTAGGGAGAGGAGTGTGAGAGTAGTAAAGCATATGTGGTGCTGGATGGTTTTACCCCTCAAGGGTTTTTCCTTTACCCATAATGTTGGAATATGCAAAAGGTGTGGTCAGAAGCAGCATCTTAGCAGTTACCAGCGAGTTGACGTGCATTAGAAAGGTAAGATACTCATCATTGTACCAACTATAAATAATAAATGCGGTTATGTCAAATAACTGGGTATGATTGATATTAAGCAAGTTTAGTTTTTAAACTGTGATTCATCCTGCATCAGTTTTCTGTGATATAAATTTATGAACTTGTAAGTCTTTGGGAGGGGAAAAAACCCAACCTGTTCATTGTCATTCTCATACACCTAATTCAATATGAATGTGGAAAAACAAAGCCCATTAGGAGAAAAGTTTGAGAGCAGAGGTTCTGCATTGTTAATCATCACTTTTAATAAAACTGGGAAGGAAGCTGTGACAAGCCGATACCCATGGGAAATACATAATATGGGGGAAATCCACCTATGATGAGAAAGTTACTGCAGTCTGACTTGATAGCAGAGGCTTTCAGCTTTATGCCTCTCTACTGTTCAGGTTCTGGAAGCAGTTATTGCCAGTGCCACGAGTGAGGGGTCGCGTCTCCTCTTGCTTGCGGCAGAAGTCCAGTCAGCAAGAAAATGCCACTGCAAAGCACATCTGTGTTCTGGTGATTGTGGTTTTTGACAGCTTCTTTTGGCTGCTCTTTACTGCCATCAGTTACGCATATTTGCTGATGAGAAGAGTGCTCGCCTCCATATATGGGTTCCAGGGATAATGCTTAGCTGGATGTGGGGCTCAGCACAGGCTGGCTGCATGAACTGATGCCGTGCCATTTTCCCTGTGTGAGGAATGAACCTCCAGTATAATTGAAACATCAGGTTTTATATTTTTATGCACAGTTCCAGGTTGTGCGTGGCCCCACCCCAGTCTCTCGCAGGTCTGGTCTTTGCATTACATTCCCTTGTTCAGTATTCCTTATTTCAGACTTGAAATACCCTCTCGTGCTGTTTCTTCTTTTAACTTTTCACTTCCTCTCCCCTACTCTTCCTTCCCTCACAGCATGTGTCCTCCTCAACTTTTGTTGTCTGCTTAAAAAGTAGGACAATCAGACAAGTCCTGCAGCCTTTCACTGTCTCCCCTCCTAGTGCAGCTGAGCTTATTATTAAGCAGTTGCTAGCAGTTCATCTGGCCTAAACAGCGGCCCTAAAAAGAGAGAAAGTTTGGTGCTGGAGAACTTCCTTGGGTCAGTCCTGAGAGCAGCCATTGCACTTCTGCAAGTCTGATAGTCATCTGTGATCTTAGAGGAGGCTGCTGGTTTTGGTTTTGCTGCTGTGGCTATGTTGCAACTATGTTGGTTTACAAATAAAAACCTAGAGAGAAACAGGTGAAAACAAGTTAAATAGAAGGAAAAAGTGTAATAGAGCCTATGTGAATTCCTGTCAATGGTATTTAATAGTTGGGAGAGGTTATTATTACTCTTTCATTAATTATATATTGCCTCAATTGTATACTATCCAATTTCAGACTATGTACGTGTAAACTGTGGTTCATATTAGACCTTCAAGATTACATGGTTTCTTCAGTGGTTGCTGGTCTTCTCATGATTTGTAGCTTGATAGGAAGCTTGCTTTAGCTTTGGTCTGTGTGCGCATCGTTTACACTCACCAGCTTTTTGCCATCGTGAGGTCCAGAGTAAAGCAAAGTCCTCCATTCAGCGGTTGTAGCTTCAAGGTAGGATGTGCTTGTCTGTGCCTCTAACTGGCCTAAAAAAGTAAGTAATGATGTATTGGATTTTTGGAATCTTTCAGAGATATTCCTGCATTTTTTTCAAAGTTGGTGAGGTGAATTGTACTAATAGAAGGCTGGAAGTTGCTAACTCTAGACAGTCCTCTTGAAGGGGAAAAATGTGTGGGGTCCTCCTGCTTCCTGCATAAGTTGTGCATGGGTCTTCAGACCCAACAACATCATACCATTGCCAGCAAGATGGGAGACATTGGTAGAACAAAGATAGTAGCTCCTTCACATGAATCAGAAGACTTGAACTATGGGGAAAATTTTTGATGGAATTATAGCTGGTTTTGTCATAGAAGAACAATTCATATTATGTCAGGACAAGGGTTCATCTGCTGGTTACTTATCTGCACTCACACAGCAAGGAAATAGCAGGCTGAGGAACTGAGCTCCTTATTCCCAGCTCCCTGTGCAGCACTAATAGAAAAGCATCCAAATTTCTGTATTACCCAAACCAACTAATGAGACATTTGTGGTTCACCTATCATTATACAGAATGTATCTCTAGCATCAAAAATAATAACTGGTAGTTAGCCAGGGCTTCCAAAAACATTCCTAGCTGCTGAATAACTGCTGGGGAACACAAGTGTGATATGCAGCCAAATTAATTTGCAGTCAGAAGGGTCAGGATGGAATTGTAGTGGTGCAAATGGGAAGGGACCTGAGCTTATTGTCACAAAATGGCTATTAGTTTAACAGGGATTGCTTGTACTTTAGATGGGGGCTCTAAACCATGAATTACTTAAATATCAGATTTGCTAATTTCCTCATAGCATAATTGTTTTGTAATTGTGGTTAGCAGTTACCAGTGAATGGTTTTCTCTCCACGCAATTTGCAGATGGCACACATTACTTAGGGATAGTCAGATCCTGAGAAATCTGAGAAGCACCAAAGGGGCTTAACCGCCTATGGTGAACAGGGCAGATGAATGACTCTTGACCAGGGCAAGCTGATAAAAAGCTGCAATTTAAGCAGTTAATATCATTGTTTGGGACTAGGTAAGTTGAAGTCACTCATGAGAAAGTTTTCATTTTGGTTTGCTTAGCTTAAAATTAAAATAGCAATAAAACCCGCTAACTTTATGCACGCACAGAAGAAATCATATTGGATAAAGATGTATGGAAAAGTAATTTCATACTTTCAATGCTGTAGACACCTGCAATACTGTGAATGATCTCATTATGCCAGTTCAAAAATACAACAGAAATGGAAGGGCTTCAGGGACCTGCAATGAAAATAGATTTATGGACAATAGCCATGTGAGAAGACTGTTCAGGACTGCTAAGTATCAGAAGATCCATAAACAGAGGTGTTCTAGCGATATTTGAAATAATGAACTGTACAAGAAAGAATCAATCAGATGTTCCTGTTTATTCTTTATCATAACACAAGAGCAAAGGAATATTCAATCAAAATGACAAAAATTTAATATTCAGGGTTTTATACCAGGCTAATCATAGAATACCACTGGAATTTTCTTAAAGGTGTGGATAATGAGAACATGTCATCCTGCATTTGTTTTAAAAAAAAGTGAGGAGATAAATCCTCCTCCTTGAAAGTGTAAATGTTTTCCAGATAGCTTGGTCACTGGGAGAAGCTTCTGCTATGGGGAATATTACTGTATTTGGTTGTGGCTTTTGCACCTTCACGTGACGTGTTTTTCCCCCAACCAATTTTAAGAGCTGATTATAGATTATGTAAATCATTGATGTGATTCATCATAGCAATTCTTTTGTTACCACAAAATCCTTTTCATTACGTGTTATTTTGATTGATCTTTATAAAGTTCCTACTTACGTTCCCAGAGGGCACACATTGCGCATACCAAGCATAAACCTTTTCCACAGTTAATTGAGGCATTCAACCTCTTTTGCTGCATGTGAGAAATATGTAGGCTAGGCGTTAGCAAGAACATCTATCTCTATTATCAAGACATCTGGTATTTTAAACATTTGGCTGTTTACATTGCTCTTGTTTTTAGGATTTGGCAAAAATAAAGCTTATTGCTTCACTGGAGAGCTTAACCTTGGCTGTATATAGCTACGAAAATGTTCTTCCAGTTGCTGTTCTACACAATCTGTTGTTCCGTGGCTACGATGGAAAACCAGGCGCTTCAGTTTGTGCTATTTATTTTATGTGTGATTCTAGTTAAAATCATTTAGTCCCTTGAGCTGCCCTCTCTGAGGAAAACGGTATGTATTTTGCAGCAGATTTACGAATGTTTGGGAAGCATCGATCCAAAAGCTGCTGCAGAGCTGCAGAATGTTTTTTAGGCTGTAGAATATTTATACTGTAGAACTCAAAAATTTTGAATCCCACTATTTATTTGTCATTGGTTTGGGTTTTTCCTCATTGCTCTGGGAGCGAGTCAAATAAAATACCTAATAAACTCTTGATTAATGTTTCTGCCCCTTGTTAAGAGTTGATCATCCTCTATTTCTGTGCAGATTTCTATCGGAGAACTCAACTGAGTAGCCTTTGTTTCATTTAAATCACAGAACCGGTTTCTCTCAGTAAAGAATGAGTGTTGCTGTAACTAACAGGCCAAGCTGGGAGAGTAAGATTTTGAGGAAAGATGCTCTCTCTTACTTAAATTAGTTCTTATAGTGGGGAAAACACAGATGAATATTTGGGTCTACAGGATTTGCCTCCCACAAGGCATCCATAGTCAACCCTCTAGTCAGTCACTCCGGATGATTTGAATGTTTAAATAGCGTCAGAAAGCTGATTGGCTTTAATTAATTGTACACCATAATGGTAGCTCAGTATGTGGCTTCTAAGCTGGCTGGATGGAGGGGTCTGACGCTCTGTCTCTCAGGCAACTGGCAGCAATTTTCATAAGGAGTTAGCATAACATGACACCAAGATATTTGTAGTGTAACGAATCCTTGTTCTCTGACTAGTAACGAGCAGGTGAAGAATGAGCTAAATGACTAGAAGGAGGGAAGTTTTGGGAAATGAGGGAGAAGAAACAGCATCCAGAAGAACTGCTGGCTTCAAGGTGATCCCAAACCAGCCTGAAGGTCCTGAATGGAAAAATTCTCCTTCAGCATTCCCTCTAAGACGGTTTAAAAACTAACTGCGCAAAAATCATGAATTTGGCTTTGACAGCATTAGATATACTGTCTAATGGATTCTGAACTTCTGGCATGCATGCAACAAGGATTCTAGGGACCAAACACAAATGTTATTTTGCAGTTGCTTATATCAGAAACACCTAAAGATTCAAAAATGTTAAACTTGGCATAAATTGCAGTAATACAAACAAGAGAACTACCAGTTCATCATGCCATTCCCTATGCCTCTTGCTAAGGTGCTGCTGCAGGGCTTTAGAAGATGCAAAGGTAGGACACTATGGTGGGACAACTGTAGAATTGCATGGCATACCGGTAGGAGGCCAAGTGTTTTGAGTTTCATTGCTTATCATATCATCATTTTTTAGTTTTGCTTTTTTGATGATAATTAGTAGATTCAGGAGGTTCATGCATCACAAAGAAACTTCAGTGACTTCAGTTCCTTGGTATCTTTAAAGCTGAATGTGTTAATGTGGGAAATATGAACCATAATGTGGCATCGTAGCCAGTCATACAGCCAGGGCAATGAAAACCTAATGTGGCAGATGCTAGAGAGTATAAAAAAAAATATATATCCTTTGGTCTGCAGTATTGATCAGTAGAAGTGGCTTTGATATCACACCATTGAGCTCTGGATAGGTAGGTGGCAATGACAGAAAACCCTCATGAATAACACATTTGAAAGTGTGATCTCTTCCTTGGCCACCTGCATACAGAAACAAAGCTCAAATTCAATTAAAGCATTCATTACTTGGTGACTTGATCACTTAAGTGTGTATGAGTTCTCTGCACCTCCAACCTGGCTTTAATATGAACACCTCTAAGCAATTCAAGCGTGTTACTCAGTTAATGTGATACACAAAATCCCTTTGGGGTTCTGCATCTGATGTTACTGTTCAGCAGTAATTTAAGGCAGAGGCAGCATCAGAAGAGGTTATGGGAGCAGTGTGGCGGGTGAAAGCCAGCTTGCTCTGCTCGTTTGGGACTGCAGGGAAAGGGAGCCACCACTTGCCTGGAGCGGGGTGGGAGCGTGGGCACAGTGTGGGGAAAATGGCAGCTCCTGAGTCCTGGAAAATAAAGACATTGGCTATCTCTTTTCTCCTGAACATCTCACATGGGGCATACCAGCATCTTCCACTAAGAGCATGCTTGAAAAATCTGTCTTTCACTGGTGTTGCAATCTTGCACCTTCCATCCTGATAAAACACTCAACCTGCCAAGTGTTTGCTCATCTGTGGTGCTAATGGAGAAATACATAATTGTAATAATTTGAGAGCAACCTGCAGTGCCACCCCATGCCAGCAGCCTGGTGAAATATTGCAAAGATGAACAAGTATAAAGTGCATCTGTCTGTCTTCCTTAGCTGCTGGCAAAGGATGCTTCTTCCAGGCTAGCATTGGTCCACACTGATGTCTGAGTAAACGTTAAATGCCAGCAAAATGCACTCTTTGTGTCTAGCAGCTAACCCAGAGGAACAGAGTTTAGAGTTGTTGCTTACAAACAGTTGCTGTGTAGGTTCTGGGCTCTGTGCAGGTATGTAGGAAGTGCATTTATGTATATCCCAGCATGTCGGGGGCAGAGCATTTAAGGGAAAAACCTTTCCTTTCCGCCCCTATGATGTGCCATATTCTCTTACGCAGCACAGAAGAGGCATTGACAAAAAGCATCTGCATTGGCAGGATTACTGAGAAAATCCCAAATGGAAAAATTGACTGGTATCATCGANAAAAAAAAAAAGAAAAAAATTGGGTGAGATGTTGCTGAGGTTAGCAACACAGTGCTAACTTGTTCAGGGGCAGAGTAAACTCTTCAGAGAATTACCCTGAAGTGAAAGAAAATAAAACCATAATTACTGTTAAATGTGGAAATTTCTTGCATGTTTTTAAAAAAAAACAAAACAAAAAAAACCACACCAGCAAGTGGGGAGGGAAGAGGAGAACTAGACATAGGGAGAGAGGTTGAGAAAGGGAGGGAGTGTGAGAACGAGAGAGGGGGAGAGGGAAATGTGCTGTACACTGAGCTGAGCAGCAGGAAGAAAAGCCTCAAACAGAGGATTTCTCAGCTTTAGATGTCTGCCAGTTGTTTGCAGGCGCACCAGTAGGTATCTGTGTGGTGCCTTAAAGGATGTGGACTAAAGGCGAGTCGGAGGGACTCCAGACTTTAGGGATTGTGGTGGTGGTGTGCTCCTCTCTGAAACTTTTGCACTACCTCGGGCTAATTGACTTGTCAGATGGTAAGAGAACTTCCAAGTTTTCCAGCTCCTGTTTACTTTTGTTTAAATCTGTTTCAGGAAAGCCACTGTAAGTAGCAGATAGGCTGTGGGAAAGAAAGCATTGTCTGTCAGTGCACTGATTCTCAATATTGGGTTCATCTTTATTAAAGAATCATACAGGCTGCAAAGAGGGAATTATGCTTTATGCTTTATTAAAGACTTCTGTTTGCTTTTGGTATATTGCCACAGCCAGAGAGGATCTAAAGCTGTGATTTTTTTTTTTTTTTTGCCTTGTATATTATTTTATCACATTCTCTTAATTAATTCTTCTTATTGTTAATTCTTTTTCTGTCTTAAAAATAAATTAGTACCAACCTGGGAAAAGGAGACTCTCTCTTGGGATAGTGGAAGCACAGCTGATAATTAGGTGCATGATTTCATATGGCTACCTAAAATAATCTTATTGTGACATTTGCAGATTAAAGACATGATAGAATGAATGTGAATAAAGCAAAACTTCTCTGTATTTGCTATTCCAGACACTTCAGCAACGTAACCAGAGGTAAAGTAACCTAGGGAGAAATATTTCTGTTTTCACGTATTGAACTGGAAGATTTGGTCTCTCTTCATCTACCAATGTAATGAACTTTTTTTTTTTTTCTTAAATGCTTTCCTGGCTGAGTAAAGCATATGTGTTTTAACAATTAAGTGAGCTTTGTGGATCATGTTATCTATTCATCAAGGGATGTAGGTATAACTAAATTTTGAATTAAAATAACTTCATGATGAAGGCAATAAGATTTTATTACTATTTTTTAAAACAAAGGGACCCTCAAGTCACTGAGTGTATTCTTGCTTTGATCACTGACTGTGCCACGTTCATCTAGCAAAGGAAAAAGCAATGATAACATATTAGCATAAACATGTTATATTGGTATAAACATTTTATTCAGGTATTATCTTTAAAATATGGGTTAGCTAAGGTTTACAAAAGATTGAACAAAAGTAGAGGAAATTTATATATTAAATACATTTTACTGGATAATGTTAAAAGCAAGAAAAGCAGATGGAATTTTAACCTTGCTACTGTAAAATCAGTGCTGTCACATCATCCTAGAAATCCTCCTGCAGGATTAGGAACAAATATGAAACTGGCCTAAATAAAAGAGTTATTTTATTTAGACTAAGAGGAGATGTAAATTGGTGTGTATTTGTCACTACCTGAATGTTGATATTCCTTATTGCAAAATTAATATCATGGGAGCTTTTAGTTTACTCCTAGAATGTCACTGGAGTTCAATTACATGATTGCAAATAAGATATCTGACAAAGACAACTAATTCCAAATAATGGCAACAGAGGTGCTCACCTTAAAAATAAGCTGTAAAGTCAAATTTTGAGGCAATTTCATTGCTACCTGTTTAACTGCAAGGACATTTTTATACCTTCTTTCCAGATCTAATTACTGTAATTCTGATGTCTGCTCTTTTCAAAGCAATTGCTTTCCCCAGAAGAGTCTCCCTAGTGTTTTCCCAGCAAAGTAAAATATGTGACAGGTGAGGAAGTTGTCTGTTCAAAGATGAAATGAGCAAAAGTGAGCAAATAGTCCCAATTTGTACTCACTGAACAACTCTGCCTGCATTTTGTTTGCTATCATCAGTCAGTAATCACTCAATCCACACAAATGTAGGAAGGTTTAGCATTCTCTTTTAACTCTTTGTAATCGAACACTGGCAGAATTACTGATACACATAGTTCCTGATTGCTGATGGATTACCTGACAGTGTATAGGAGCATGATACTATAAACCTTTTAGCTTTGGATAATTTTTCTTGGAATTCCTTTTTTCTGTCTGCAAAATAGTTCACTTAGAGACCAAGATATATTTATTTGTTACTCATTAAATTATATGAGCTTGTGTTTTTCCCTTCTGACTCAGTACTTACATGTGTAAATAGTAATGCTAATGTAATGCAGGTGGTCATTAATGTCGTGCAGCGCAGATTTCAATCACTTGGAAATCTTTAAAGGTGGCATTAAACTCTTTTCTTTGATGTGCTAGGTGGCAGCGATGGGAAAAGTACAGTGGGTGCTTACATTGCAACATAAATATTTCCAACATCTTTATATTCGCTAGAAGTGATCACTGCTTTTTATTTATAAACATATAGAAATTCGATGCGCTTTCTCGTGGCTGTGTGTAATAACACTAAAATAAGACGCTGGAATTGGCTATATTCTTATTCTTTTTTAGAACTAGAATTACTCTGTCTCCTGCAGATGGAACAGGCTTACTTAAACAGTGGTCCTTTGTCCTGTTTAAATGGGGGGAGGGGGGAAGGAAGGAAAAAAAAAAAAAACCAAAGCAAAACCTGAGTGCTGATTTTTCGTTAGTCTAACATAAGAAGCAATAATTATGGAGAAGGAAATAGTGTAGACAGTAATTTGTAAAATCTGAAATTTTAGAATTTGCTGCAGCTGAATGCAGATTTGCTGTGTTCCACCTTCTGTTAGTTACGTTCCAGAGGTGAGGTCCTGTTCTTGCTGTCAGTTCATTCATCTGTTTGACTGGAAACAACTGAAACCAGAGACATTAGTGGCAGTTTTAACCTCTGAGCACAACCTAAAACTGTTAGGCATTTTTTAATAGGAAAGAATTTTTTTTCCTGATTTCTTTTGTTCCACTTGAAGTGCAGGTGGAGCAAGTCTATGTGAAATAACCCCCTGAAACTCAGCTGATCAGAACAGCTTCAGTAAGATCAGATCTTTGCCAGTTGCACTGTTGGTGTTTTCTGAATTTTTCATTAAATTGTTCCAATTTGCTTAAAACCAGGTGGGGAAGGGGGGAGGGGGATAGTGTCTAGATATAGTTAAGAGATAAAACTTGCTTAACTGAAAAGTTTTGCAAAGCATGGGGCAATTTTTTTGTGACCCAAATAGATACAGAAATCTTGATGACTTGTTGGTTTATGCTTCTGTCTCACTGTTCTGTCTCTTGGGTTTCGTGTTTGCTGGCTGTGTCGTTGCTGCCATTCTGTGCTTTGCTGGAGCTGCCTTGTTAGGGTAGTTCCCAGCTCCTAAGAGCTACACACATCCACATCCGAAAGGGTGGGCTGAAAGCTGAAAATCTGTTTTCTTTAGTGCAACAACGCATCCACAATTATATGAATTACATATCATTTGGGGAAACACCTGGTGAAACCTTGAACTAATGCACGATTGAAGACCAAAAACCTTCTCTGTAAAGTGAGAGTAAATTCTGGCTGTGCATTTGTTTTATGAGTGGGCTTTAACTGAACTTCTTTGCACAACATCCATCCATCCTCCAGGTACCCTAGAAGCACTCATAAATCGTATTTCTTCAAGTTAGGGGGATCTAGAGCAAATACGAACGGTGCTTTTGGACTAGTTCAGTATTGATTCAGTAATACCTATGTCAGAGTACAAAACCCTGAAAGTAAGTAGAGTGAAATATACCGTCAAGGATTTAGCTTTCTAATGCAGGAAAGCCTTCTTTCTTTAGTTGTAGTCACTTATTTTATGACATAAGATTAGAAGCAGGTGCTCAAATATTTTTCTTGATTGAATAAATAAATTTACAAATCAGTTATCTCAGATGCTTCAAGGTTGTTCCTGTACGTGTCTACATAATTGAGCAGTATGTCAAAAATATACTGCCAGTTGGTAGATTTCAGTTGCCACTGAGAGAAATAGTTTTAATAGGATTGCCAGTGGAGATGGGGTCTTAAAGCCAGTTCCCTGTAACTTCACTAGAATAAGTGCTTCCAAGTCTTCCTCGGCGCATCTGTTTTCATGTGGTGTGTCCAGTACATGATGTAATATGGAGACAGTAGATGAACATTTACTGTTGTAGTAAGTAACCCTTAAAGTAATCCAGACCTTGGACCTAAAGGCCTGTTCTTTACTTGTCAGCAGCTGAGTTCAAAACAAAACCAGCTGAATCCTGAAGCAGGAACTCTGCCTGAGTTCAGATCCTAAGCTAAGAGGTAAGATTTATAATCTGGTAACTGGTCACCTCCTATTATTATTGCCTTTGGTAGTGTTGCAAGTGCTGGGGCAGGGAATAGTCTAAGACAATACAATATTGATTTGATTAATGAGGTACTGTATGGTTTTAGGTAATAGTACGTAAAGATTAAAGCCTCTGAACAGATCAGCTCTGCACGTGGGGCGGACCAGGGTTCCTGCTCTGGCTCCCTGAGCCCAGCTCTATAAAGACATTATTGCCCAGCTGCTACAGATACTAGCTGACCTGCAGTGAAATGTATATTCTGGCTTATTCTCATCATTTAGTAAGGTATTGATTAATCCAAATGTGGAATAGGAATATTCTTATATAAAAGCTCTTGTGAGAGCGTGTTCTTTCCTCTAGCTTCAGCTGGGAACTTCAAACCCACTTCAGAGAAGGAAAGAGGGGAGAGGTTTGAACAGACTAAAAACTGGAATCTCTTTCTTCTCCACCCTGTGCAAGTGCTCAACTATGAGGTAATAGGGACTGAAAATACTGGTTTCAGCCTATTAATGCTGATGATGCAGAGGCTGTATTAAAGCTGAATCAAGATGTTTCTTTGCATCCTTCCCAGTGACTTCTTTTCTGTTATTCTGACCCTTGCACAGATTTTTCTCCATCCGTGGCAGAAATCATGTGTTCTTTCTGCCACCGCAGCCTGTTCAGAGACTGAACTGGTGTGAACCTCTGCCATCAGCCAGGGGTGAGTTCAGCCCCCATGAAGCAGCCTGTTGTGTAGGGTGTTGTGCTGGGAGGCGCTTCTGAAGAGCCTCAGTAGTGTCAATGCTGGCACAGATTGGAGCAGTACACGAATACAAGAGTCCAGTTCCTTTCCCATCTATGCCAATTCCTCCTTTTGCTATATTCATGCAATTATTTTTACTTCATAGGGAAGATAAGAATAACTATTATTCATACTCTTCAAACAGCTCCAATGAGAGGTGTTACAAAAGTGCAGTCTGTAATTACAGTTCATCTTCTCTGAAGCACAGGGTAGCAGGTGCCTGTGCACTGCATCTTCGAGTCCTCAGTTACTCTCACTGTAGGATCCTGTTTCTGTTGGTTTCCTTGATGCACTTTCTCTTTTGTTCTTTCCCACCAATATTAATTGCCACTTTTTTGTTAACTAAACAATGTACCTGGTGCTAGTTGCTGGCTGCATCATGTTGCTTGCAATTTTTTTCATTCCTCAAGTTTTTCTGTGCTGTATTCTGGTATGGTACATTCCTACCTTGACTTACAGTCATATTCACTCAGATGAGCTAAGTACAATGCAAATTAAACGTTTTTACTTTTAAATACAAGGGAACACAAAATAAAGTGTTTGTGAAAATTCCTGAAAATAGTTTCCATTATTTCATGTACTTGCGTTCCTGGCAGGGACCTGTTTTTATAAGAAAGGCAGGGACCTGTAAATTTTAAGGAAAACAATTGTTAGCCTTAAGAATTGTTAAACTGGACTTCTGAAAACCCGTTAGTTGTATGATAGAACATAATATGTTTCAATATGCCACAGAATATTCCCCTACCTCCTCAGGCCACATTAGCCTTGTAGTGGTCCTGCCACTATGATTGAACTTCTGTATTTTAAGCACTGCTCTTTGCAAGGAAAGGTGACTGTTTTGTGTACAGTTCAATACAAAATCTGATAGAGAACATGCGTAGTTTGATCTGGGATGGAGATGTTTTTGAACTTTCCTCTTGTTCTTATGTATGTTATCATCTGCATACGAGGTGGTACACTTCTTTCCTTTTACACATGAAGTCACGTAACAACTGGTTATGTTACAGGTATCAGTAGCTTTGCCAGGAGGAGTTTTTTGACAAGGCCATCCTGGATCATTCCCCATCTGTGGGAAGAGTTCTGAGGATGCAGTAGCCTTCCCCCTTCCCTCTCAGCCCCATCCACTTCCACATCTTGCAGCAGTGTGAGTTTGAATGCTTTTAGCCTTCAAGCTGTCCATAAGCTGTGGTGGTGTGTGTAAGCAGGCCCGTGTCTTCATGACTCTGTGCAAAGTAGTTATTTTTTCCTGTTCATGAGAGTGTAGGAAACTGAATCAATTTGGTAGATCAACATTTTGGGCTACGGTTCTTACTGCAACTATTAAATCACAGCATCTCCACTAGATCTCAGGTTTTTCATAGGATATTGGTCTGAGTGAGTTTACGTGATTATTTACTGTTCAGCTGGAAACAGTGAGACCCTGGCTCTGAGATAAGGCAGTAAAAATATATTCTTAAAAAACCCAAACAAACAACAAAACTGTGGTGGTTTATTGATTTCAGAACATAACTTTTTTTTTTTTTAGTCAGGGATGTATCATGGGAACATAGTGTTCATATGTCCATGTTTGCATAGGTGTACTACACTTTCAAATGTTCAGCTTGTTTAGACACTTTGTAAGACAAAGTCCCACATTACAAACGGAAGCAGTCAGAAGATAAATGCCTGAACTATTGCTACTAAGTCTTAATACTTCTGAGCATGGTCTTGCTTCATCAGGGTATTTTTCATGTCCATATAGTAAAACAATATTGCATAACCTGTACCCACAAGGGGACGGATCTAGGGATGTGCAGCCAAGACTAACTTGACAATTCCTGTTTTTTCATACCTTGTCTGCGCTCTCCTTGCATAGGGTTTTGTCCATGTAAGTCTGGCGAACTGCATTGTATGCATTTGTAATATATTTCTATTTAGCTTTTTTAAAGTTATTCCAACTAATTATTACAGGTTTTCCGTAATGAAATCTCTGAATGTGTAGCAGCACTTTCAGGGTTTCCTCTCTCATGCAATTAGATGTCCCCTAGACTTCATTATACAAGCAGCTTCTGAAGATTGGTAGCCTTGATACAGCCTGAGCTGTTGGCTTGCAATTGGGAGTGAATTTTGTTTGCTGCACGTCATCTTCTGATTTCCAGGCCTGGTGGCATTTGCTAGTGTTTAAGGAGTCTCTCTAGATTAGCTTCTGACAGGCGCTTCTGATGGGCTGTGGCTTTTCTCTCAGCTTCAGCTCTGCTAAGGAGAGGGAGAGGTTGTGACATTGTGGATCAACTGCAGTCATTCCAATCCCTGAGGAACCTAATTTGAGTCTTTCATGCCATTGCTGTCTTAGCACTGAAACTTTTAGTGTCGGGCACGCTTTCAGACAGACAATTCAAGCCTTTTAACTAGAAGGGGTTTGTTTTAGCAGCAGAGATTCTGCCTCAACCTTCTGGATCTATGGTGTGATTTGGTTAGTAGCTGTAATTACTCATGGCTGTGTCTTCACCAAAGTATATTGCACTACTCCACCGGTTATACTTTGAAGTTTATTATAGTTGCTCTACTACTAACCTTTCTCTCGAAATAGTAGTTTCTTACTCATTTATGTTCACATTGTAGTAAATCTTCCATGTTCACTGTTCTGTCCTGTGTCCTCTTGTGTGTGTGTAAAACTGCCAAGTGTGTCTGTACGTGTGCATACCAGTTTTTATTTTTCTGGTGCCTTACCAATTTAGCTCTTCATGTCACACTTCCTGGGCTTTCAGATTTAATCTAGATACATACACTGTTTCTATCACTCCTGGTTTTGCCTCCTTTTGCACCCTGGTAGGGTTTTGTCCCTCAGCAGCCTTGCAGTGTGATCAGGGTTGTGGAGCTCTCAAACCCAGTGTCTATATGACAGCAGGGTACAGCCCTTCAAGGAGCAAAGCTGTGTTTACTGGCTCTGCTGATCTGAAATTCTACCCTGTCTTTTGCACTTTGTCATGTTAATGTCACTCTACTTTTTATCAGAAGTTTATAAATATTACTGCTTTACAGAACCTGTGACCAGACCTTTAGTTCTGCTCTTTAGTCTCTCTGCGCCACAGCAATCCCACCCTCCCAGCTTGGTACTAAAACTACTCTTTTTGCTTACTTGAATTTCTGTGTTCAGGCAAGACTAACAGAAAGTATGCGTGTAAAAAAGGCAACGTTGAAGTTGCTAGCCAGTCATCTTTCCCAGGTAGATTTTCTTGAACGTTTACTTTGTCTTTAGCATGTAGTCTGGTCTAGAGACTTCCCTGCAAGTGTTTGATGTCTCCTTGCTTACTTTGATTAGTGCCTTCCTGCTTAAGCAATCAGGAGCTTGTTTATATTTGATTATTTATTATTAACAGGTAGAATTAACACAGTACCCCTTTTCTAGTTCTATTAATGCTCACCATTATCTGTCTGTTACTCTGGAGGGGAGAGTTAAATACTCAGAAGTGGAAAGTGGCAGATTATCATGTCTCCTAAACCATATCAGCAGATATTGATCTTTATAAAAAATAGTATTAAAGTTACTGCCAAAAATTGTAACATTTCTACAGATGGAATCATATTTTCCCAATTTCCAGGGGACAGTGTT
The DNA here is from genome assembly GCA_013396915.1 of Stercorarius parasiticus. Classification (NCBI taxonomy): domain Eukaryota; kingdom Metazoa; phylum Chordata; class Aves; order Charadriiformes; family Stercorariidae; genus Stercorarius; species Stercorarius parasiticus. The sequence continues at coordinate 667,084 of VWZL01005928.1, read as the reverse complement.
GCACACACTATCTTTTCTAAAAGGAAAGGGAGAGTGAAGCAATAAACTGTGGTACTGATCCTGAATTAGAGACTAGCAGCTTCTTCCTTTCTTCCTTCCTTCCTTATGCGAAGAACTGCTTAGAAAACAGTTAACGTTCTGCAGCAATTCAGTAAAAAACATCTTTCTTCAAGGATATTCTATAATGCTGAAACTTTCATGGTTGTTACCTAACAAATTCCTTGAGTGACACATAACAATTAATTCAGTTACTTAAAAGCATTTACTTTCCAAATTTAGCGTTAGCATCAGTAGGTAGAAGTACCCCACAAGCACCCCATAACTTGCACAGGCACAAAACTTGAAAGCCTGTTGGAGGCATTATACTCACCTGGTCAGAGACGAAGCTGTACCTTTTAACTGTTGGGTGGGTTGGCGTGGGTGGGAAGCTGTTATAGGAAAAGTATGTAAATGCTTCATAAAATTATAGGCAAGTATATGAGGAAAGTGAAGAGTTCCCCTAGTCTGTCCTCCTGTCTCAAAGCAGGGTTGTACCTGTCTGTGTCAGACGACAAACTCATTACGAGTATTATGTTATCTACAGTCTACCAATGGACATAGAGAACAGAGGATTTATTTTATCTCTGTACAAGCCTCATAAAGAGTGTTATGTTCTTTCATGTTCCTCTTTACTGGTCTAAATAACTATAATTCTTTCAGTCTTTCTTTGTTTGTTGTGTGGTTTAGCCTCTGATCACTTTCATTGCTCTTACCCGAAGTATCTGTTGTTAATGCATATCTTTCTTGCAGCTGTGACCTAACTGCCACTGAGCACAGCAGAGGGATTATTTCACGTGGCTGGCAAAGCATATTCCTTTTTGTACTTCTGGTGAAGTGCTTGTCATCATTGCTGTAGCACGAGACCGATCATTTATGTTCAGCTTCTGACCCACAGTAATGCGCAGATCTCCAGCCCGGCCAGCTGTGTTTGTGTGGTTTATTCTCTTGTCGAACTTGTAACCCTTTGCGCTTGTCTTTACTGAATTCCATCTAGTTACCTTCAGGCCTTTTTTCAAGTTTGTGAAGGTCTCCCACCATCCTTTCCAACATGATGATAACCTGTTCTGTTTGATCATCCTGCTTGGTAGCAAACACGTTGACCATGAATAGACCCAGGAAAGACCTCAGTGGCGTACTGCTTGATCCCTGCTGTTGTTCTGATGCCGAAGCACTGAGAGCTGCCCTCTGAATTGCTATCCAGCCAGCTTCCATCTACCACATGGCAGTTTCATAGACCATTCATTTCCCTGGGTTCCAGAGGAGAATGATATGTGAGACAGGGCCAAAAAGTTTTACTCAGACGAAGATGTAATGCATTCACTGTTTCTCTCCTCTGCATGAGGATGTGCTATATCAGTTCATTTTTTTTCTATGGCAGTGTTGACAATTCAGTGACCCACGTTTGTAAGCATACATCACTGGTTGTTCCAGTATTTCCTGAGAACTGAAGTGAAAGACAAAAAAATTATGTGGTCTTGTAATCCTTCCCTCTCGTTTAGCTGTTTGTCTCTTCCAGGACAAAACAGAAGTTCCTGTCTTTGGTCTCACAGTTTCCTGAAGAGACGGTGATCACCAGTCCTGAGAAGCTAGGAGGGAACACAGGATGAGAATATGATGGAAGATGTCTCGCACGGCCTGTTTTGCATTGTCTTTTAGAGACTCTGTCTGAGTTACTGCACTCTTTTTACCCTTCTCTTTCTATGGGGTGCAAAGAGGTGATGCAGTGTCACCTCCCCACAGGCATCGCGTGGCAGTGCAGGAGCAGCAGGTCTAGACCCCTGGTTTGTGTTGAGTGCAGTGAGATACTAATGCTGTGTAAGAAGTCTGAAAGCAGGGGATGCTGGCTCACTCTGTTTTCTTTGGCTAGTTCCGCTCCCATCAAGTCATGTTCTTTAATTGCTGCTATATATCTTGGAGAACTGTGCCACTCTATGGCTTCTTAATTCTGGCACATGCATTTTTGGTGTGGCACTCTGGTCCACACTGTCCACCCAAAATTACTAACAGGTAATTTCAGGACAACTGTAATACAAGGAGGTGGAGAATGCCCTTCCTTCTCTTTTATGTGACAAAAATACACCACCTGTGTTTTACAATTCTTGCCTAAGTAATCAACTATGAAGCATTCAATCTGACATCAATAACATTTTGTGGGACTGTCACAGGGGTGTAATTCAGTCAGTCATCCCTTAGGATGTATTCTGTGTTTGTGTTTCCCCTTCAGCTTTAACAGTTCTGATTGAATAGGTATGGATTTTATTTTAGTTGGTTGTACAATAGTCGTTCCACGTGCAGCATGGCAACCCTTCCTTTTCAGAAAGTATCTCAGCATCAGCAGACCCTTCTTCCACAGAAAGCATTGCAGAAAAAGGTAGCATTTGCATAATAATTACCTGTAGCAGCACAGAGACTAAGAAATGCTATTTTAATTTTCATTCATATTCTGGTGAAGAGGGTGTATCAGGGTGTAGTGGTGAAAGATACAGGAGTGAAGTAAGACTGTATAAAAACAGAGCAACAACAACCTCATTTTGAAAGCTCAAACCACATGTTTTACTTAATCAACGTTGTGCCATCACCTTGAGTATTGTGTCCAGTTCTAGGCACCTCAATATGAGAGAGATATCGAGGTGCTGGAGCGAGTGTAGAGGAGGGTAATGATGCTGGTGAAGGGCCTGCAGAATAAATCTTATGAGGAGCAATTGAAGGAGCTGGGACTGTTTAGTTTGAGGAAGAGGAGGCTAAGGGGAGACCTCATCACTCTTTACAACTACTTGAAAGGACATGGTAGAGAGGTTGGTGCTGGTCTCTTCTCACAGGTAATTAGCAATAGAACAAGAGGGAATGGCTTCAAGCTGCAACAGGGTAGGTTTGGAGTGGACATTAGGAAAAAATTCTTCACAGAAAGAGTGGTCAGACACTGGAATAGGCTGCTCAGGGAGGTGGTGGAGTCACCATCCCTGAATGTGTTTAAGAGTTGTTTAGATGTGGTGTTAGGGGATATGCTGTAGGGGAGAACTTTGTAGAGTGGGGTTGATGGTTAGACTCAATGATCCCAAGGGTCTTTTCCAACCTAAATGATTCTATGATTCTATGATCAACAGAAAGCCCAAGCACAGCAGACTGCATGTAAGCGTTTTGGAGGAGTGAGCATGACTGAAAGTATAGAAGTACGCTCCATGAAATTCTGCAGCAGATGGCCAAGAGAAGAAAGGCATATGTTTTCAGTGGGATAGACAGAGTGCTGGAGGGGAAATAAAAAGCAAGCTAGTCTGTGAAATAGAAGTGCTTATTGTGCTTTATCCGTTAGTGTTTGAAGAAGTTGGGTATTGAGCTGACTTAGAAATTTGTTAATGGTTTTGAAAAGTGCAAACCTTTGTGATAGTGATGAATCAGCTAGATAACTGTCTTTATTAGCTATTTTACTAAGCATAACTTCAAAGGGGCCTGCTTGGACCGTGGTAGGCATGCAAAAAGAATATACCAATGTACCACAGCAGAACACATGGATGATAAATTGTTCTAGGATATTTCTAAAGAGGAGGGTTTTACGCTTTACCTGTTTTCTAGAGCTGCAAGAGAGACTGTGGACTGTAACATGCTGCATCAAATTCACCTTGCAAAATAGCAAGCTCCAGGTAGCCTGTCGACTTCAGAAACACAGTATGCGTGAGGCCAGATTTGATGCCATGTGCTGCACTTGTACATGTGGATCCACATCATATCAAGTTGCAGTGGGGGTAAATGCAGTCAGTGTAGAGCAGGGTGGAGACTTCGGTGCATGTAGGTCCTGCAAGGCAGATGCTTATTTTAAGGAAAAGCTAGTGTGGGTTAAGAAAAATATATGCACACCATTTTCTAGACTGAATGTCAGCATTGTTGAAGATGAGTTTGTCCTAGTGCAGAGCTTATTTCTGAGAGGCTGTCAAAGCTATCTGTAATTTATAACCTGTGGAAGTTGGCTACAAAGTTAGAGCTGTCCCAGTGCTACTGCACTAGGTGTCAGGCTGCTTGGCAGATGTGATAGTGTCTGTGATTGATTGGTACAGATCAAATTGGGTATCATTGTTGAGCCTGTTTTTTTGTTTTTCCTCGCTGTTTATTGTCTCTACCCCTTCAAGACCTTTCTCTGATGTATTTTGGGATGGAAGAGCAGTTGGATCATGGGGGATTCAGGCAGGATTGTGCATCCGTCCCATGCAGGTTACTTTATTTAGCAGGGAGAGTTTCCAAAACAATGTAATAAAAAAACCCCTCAACCTCCTGAAGGTTAAAGCAGAGATTTTAAGTATAATCCGGAGAGATTTCATTTTCACAGGAAGCTTTATTTTTTTTGTCTTTCAAATGTATTACAGGAGCAAAGTTGCATAGTGTTAACAGATGTGAAGGATCCAGTCTAAGCTCTAATTGTCCTTATATACTAATCCTCAGGGGGATAGATACAATCTTCGGTGAAGCACATCTTTGCCAATAAATTTAATTAAAATGTATCGGCAAGTTAGGGACACAAGTTGAAGATGTTTTAAATGAAAAACTAAGTCTATCTGGATGCTGAGAAGTTTTATTTCCTTGCAGTGGGAGCTTGTCACATTGCAGGGGGTTAGAATGGATGTCTTGAGTTGTGAGCTGCACCTGAATGCAGCCATCCTTTGACTGGTAAAAATGATGAGGGAGTGGTGGGCTGTTGCTGGAGTGGATGGAGAGCACCAGTGCAAGGACAAGCTTTCTAAGGAAACCATCTTGTGATACTAAATGTCCTCTTGCAAAACTCCTTTGGGCATACTTGGCTTTGGAGAAGACTTAAGAATATTTCTGAAGGGGTTGAAATGTCAGCCAGTCTTGTTAGGAAGGAATTCAGATACCTCTGTAGACCCTTCCAGCTCTGTCAACTACTTCAGATGCCTTCAAGTTTTGCGGCACGTAGGCGCTGGCAGGGTGATGTAATTTTTCTCTTCCTTTCAATTGGGCAATTGCTTGTACACCTTAGAGGCTCTTGTAATGATACACTGATATTATTACGGTGCATTCTGGAGCTAAGTTAGTGCATGTACTGATGATACAGTGTATGGTTCTGTCTGCTTTAATAGATCTAATGTGGTGACTTCCTCCTGTGCAGCAGGCACTGGAGTAGCACAAGAACTCTGTCACTGAGGGAGTGCTAGAATAGTTTTTATCAAATCTAGAAATCCAAACAAACTAGAAGAATATATCTGCTCCAGCTATTTATGGTGTTTACCTATGTCCTGGTTCGGGGGAGCATCTGTTGTCTTATCATTGGCCAACCTGGCCCAGACCACGACAACCTACCTTCTAATGGGGCATATAACTTGAAATACTGTCTGATAGGTGAAATTCAGGGTAAGGATTGAAAAACTCTGGATTTTAATCCTCTATGGCCACTGTCCTGCTGGCTGACGTGCCATGAAGTCAGTCCCATCAGTAAGGTCTGGGTAATGAAGACTAATTTCTAATGCAACTTTTTGCCTGCTAGAACTGTTCAGGGAATTATTTGTCTGAAGCCAGAATGGAGCTTGCTTTAATTTTTTTCCCGTCCTACCCCCTCACGGAAGTACAATACTTTGATAATGACTATCAGTTTTATTATTTTATTTGTCACTATTTAAGTTTTCTCAGAGCACTATTTACATGCCTATTTCTATTCCTTGCATCAACAGTTTTACAGAAGCAACAGTAAAAAATAAAAAGGATCTTATGTGTGCAAGGCCTGCAATGTATAATACTTTTCAGACAGAAGCCCTTAAATTCTGTTGGTGTCAAATATGTTTTTACATTTACACTGAGCTGCAAGACGATAATCCAGGCTTTTCTTATGGAATTGAAACATCATAGAGTTTGGGGAAGCATGGCAGCTGTGCAGGTTGGGTCTATGCAGCGCAGAAGGACATGGTGTTTGCTTGCAGATTAAATGTATAAATGATTGAAAATCTTAGTATGTTCTCTATGTGTGATGATGTTAATACAGACAGCTTATGGCCAGGTATGTATATCTGTTCTTCCAGACCTCTCCCCCATTTTTATCTGCTTTTGCTGAAAACTTAATTCACATCCCCACAATTCTGTAGTAATTTAAATAATTTATATATACCAATTGGCTGTCTGGAACATGCTAAAAGACATTCAGTTCACTAACCCTGAAATTGTACCTCCTTCAGAATTAAAGCACTCTGCGATTTTAACACCATTATAAACTTTCTAAGGTAGTTAATAGCATAGAAAAAGGATTCTGTATGCAAGGCTCTGCATTTGTGGACTACAGAACCACTTTGAAATGCAGAGTACACACAGAGGCTTCATCCCTCTTGAATTCCACATGCCCTCTCCAGAGTTCTCTCTATACCTCATAATTCCCATTTTCTGTTGAGAGGGATGTCGGAGAGCATCAGCTGGGGTAGTGCTGGTCATAATGGAGCTGTATCTGACAGTGTAGTAAAGTTTGGACAAAGCTATCCAGCTAGTTTATTCTCAAATTCTACAGCTTTCTCAACCATAAACCTGACCATTGATCCTGAGGTAGAATAGAACAGGATCAGCTTCATAAAATAATCATGAGGGCTGCAAGTTGTCAGTGCATCACTGGCCAGAAGGAGTATGTGGGTAAGAGGAAGGTGAACATATATAGTATTGTCTACAAGTACTCTCCCACCTCAAAAGCTTTTCATCTTAAGGATTTCCTGTATCAAAGATGTTATCCTCAACAAGCTTCTCTTTCATTGTTGCAAGAGAAAACAATTCTTTCCTCAAAGAAGAAGCGAGCAGCTTGGCTTGGCCTCCTGAGAGAGAGCAGCAACAAAAGACACATAATTAGCCTTATAAAAAGCGTAAGTAGTGGTGCAGGTTCTGCCACCTTTGCTTCAAGCGTTGTGAAGATCACAGTGCGCAGCACAAGTTAAGTGGAGCCCAGTGCCTTTTGTCCTGTTAGGAGCTGTAGAAGTTGAAAGAACCTACAAGCAGCTTACTTAGGCATGAATGTATCTTTTTGAATGCTGTTTAGTTCACATTGTTTCGCATGAAACCTTTTTGTTTAACATGAAATCTTGGAGGGAGGATTTGGCTTAATCAAGGTTATGGGATACAGCGGGAGCTAAAGGAAAAGCTCTCTTGTGACACTTCCATCTGTATGGTTTGCAGTTGTTCTCTGCACTTCTAATGAAATCTCTAGAGTCCATATTTTGCGTTTCATCCTTTTAGATTCTGGTGAAAAAATTCTAACCAAAACAGCCATGAATGATGTTTCCCCCTTTCCTAGAGACTTATCTAGTATCTTGCTATTGGCAAAATGTTTAACAATTCATACTCGGTGCTATGTGACAGGTTTTGGCTATTTCTGTCTGTGTCAGTAATCACATCTAGGCTGCATAGTGGACTAAATACAAATATCTAATTTTCGTTATAATAAAGAATTAGGAAATTAAATGTGGTTTATCTTGGATAATGTTAGGATGCAGGCTGATTGTGATGATTAGCGGATGTCATTTGCAACAATCTAAATACAGTCCTGCTTGCCACGTAACCATTGTGTTTTGCTGTAGTATCATGCACCAAGATTCATCACAATGCAGTGACGAATTTTTTCAAGCCCACCTGTACTTTGAACACTGTACTGCCAGCTTTTTCAGCTGGGATGTTGCTGAAAATCATATTGCAGGGTCCATACTTTATTTTTTATTTATCTACTGTGAACCTGAGCAGTTTTCCATAGGGAAAGAGTGAAGGAGAAAGACTGCTTCAGGAACAAAAATATAAAACCCATGGAGATATCCTGTCTATTGAGTTTTGGTTTTTAATTTATAACTCAGCTGCAGATTTAGTTCAGGGTGAAGTTTGGCAGCTTATCTTTCAGTCTTAGAAGGTGATCCTACAGGTGAGTTCAATGATGCAAAGCTCTGGCTAGCTGCTGAGTAGCCAAACAAGAAACCAGCAGTTTGTTGAGTCTGAGTTGTGTCCTATAGTAATAGTGTATTTTGGCTTTTATAAATAAACTGTGACCTGAATTTTATACATTGAAATGGTCAAGATGAACAACCTTGTGCAAGGGTTTCCCTGCTCCTTGAGGCCACATAGCAGCCTAATCATAGCATGGTACAGGCTGCACAGCAAATCTGCTTGCAAAGCCTGCCTGACAAGGCAATACAAAGGTCTGAGCTTACAGACACCTACCATTCATGATCTTTCTAAAAATCTTTTTAAAATTTTACGTAATTCTATATCTGTTGTACTGAGGACTTTGGATATATATGTATTACTTGCACCAAAGCTTTTTTACCAAATGCTAAAGTTCAGGTGACCAAAGCACCCACAAAACCTAAATACAGCTGGGTATCTAAAAGAAAATGCGTGTGGTAAGAATTTGTAATACCTTAGTAAGTGAAATGGTATCACTGCCTGCCTTAGCTGGGCGAGAGAGAGATACCCTGCTCTAAGCTATCTTTGTGGTGCAGGTTTGAGCATACAAGTGACTGTATGGTCTCCCCATAACTGAATTTCTCGATGTGTTTTGTTTCTTCGGTCCTGCCACTGCATTGCAAATGGAAATGATTCCATTTCTAGATGTTGCTGGAATTATTTTCCTGGGTGAAGCTTTGTGAGCTGGGCTCCTTGTATCTCCAAGGAACAAGTAACTGGAAGGTTAGTTGTGTTTAGAGAGCTGACCACTCACCTGTGTGATGACCAGCAAAAGTATCTAAACTAAGAATAAAAAAATCTGCCACGAAGGAAGAAATCCTCATCTTCCAATACTAACATATGCAGAGAAGAAAATGCTCCTTCCGGGAATACATTTTAAATGCAAAGATGAGAGAAAAAACTTGTCTTTTGTTTTTATATGAGAATTTAGCAGAAAGAACAGGTACTATTTTGTGATTTACCAAAAAATCTTTCTTTTTCCTCTTGTTTCTACCCCCTTCTTTTTTGTATTTTTAAGTGATATTATGAGGCTTTTTAAACCAGTTTCATTAGAGTTAATTCCCCCTCTCCTCAGGCAGCTGCAGCTTTATATACCAAATTTTTATTATACCCAGAAGCTTTCTGCCTGTTAATAAATAATGGTGGTAAATTTTCATATGAAATAAATGTGGTTTCTCATGGCAGCAAAAAGGAAAATAAGTTTTGGGTTTGTTTTTTTTTTGTCTGTGCATCTTTAAATTATAGAAATTAAATAGTGTGAAAACAGCGTTCATTTTATAAAGACATGACCAGGTTAAAAAAATAAAGTTCTTTGACATATGCCATTAATGGTAACTTAGATCATTATTACTCAAAAGGTGTTTGGAATCTCATAAAAAGTTTGTTTTTTTTTTTTTAATCATTCTTAGTACAGTCTGTAAAGAGCAATCTGTGCTTTCTGTTCTCATTCCTGAAATGAGTTCCTGGAGCAGTATCAGCCTTCGCAGTGCCCCTGAGTGAACAGTCCCAAAGTTACATGTGCAGCCACGGCAGGAGATTTACCTTTATCTGCAGTAGGAGGGAGGGAAGGGAAGGAGACATTAAGGCAGGAGGAACAAGAGGTGTGTGACCTGAGGCTGATAATTTGAACTCTAAGAATCCACGTGGGTTTTGAGGATGTAGCTCTGTACTGGCCCCAGGGCAGTCGTTGAGATAGCTTTGCTCTGGTGGGATGTTAAAACTTGCTCATCTTCTTCACTGATTTGCCAAATTATCATGGACACATTGTTATTATTAAGTCTCAATAAGAGAGTTGTGGTCCAGCGTCTCGCATTGTTGCTGAACTGCTTGTCACTGACATGAAGCATCACTCATCTAAATACTAACCCGCATGTGTTTGCCTGATTGTCTGCTTGTTTTCAAAAACTTGCAAGGACCGCAAGAGGGCTACTCTAACATGCCATGTTTTGAAATCCAGAATAATTTCACTTGGCTTCAATAAATTTACAGTTGTAGGGGGAGACATTTCTTTTGGCTGAAGAACATCCTTGAGAATTTCAGGGTACGGCTGCTTTTCTTGAAGAAATTGAGTTAGAAAAGCTCATAATTGGAAAGGGATAGCTATTTAAATAGTCAATATGAATGGAACATAATTAACATTACCTTAATCCCTCTCCCATGGTTCTTAAATCTACACATGGGAACCTCAAATTGAGGATGCATGTCTAAATGTATCTTAATTAAGTCCTAATTAATTTAACTACTTAAACAGTTAATCCTTTCTCTCTTAAAATGAGATTTCACAGTGTGGAAAAAGTAAAATGTTTCAGTTGTCCATTTTATGTCCACTATGCTTCCTGACTGCAATGCTGTAACGGTCCATGATCCCACCCAGCAGCAGGACTGGGAAACGAAGCAGCCACTGGTGGTGCCCACAGGTAATGAAGGACAGTGGCTGTACCCACAGCACTGACCTCGGTTTTCTGTGGGTCTGTTGCAGTGCCGTGCACATCCATCTGTTACTCTGCCGGAGTACTTGTCTGACAGTGGGTGGGGGTTTTTAGGCACAAATAGTAGAGGAGAAAGGTGAAGGTGCCAGACCTGTCCCTGAGGCCAGGAGGGGCAGGTGCCCTGTCCCCACACCTCTGGGCTGCTGTGGCTGCCCCAGGGAAGGAGGGTGGGCTCCCAGCTGCTGGCACAGGGCTGGCAGCACACGCTGACTCCAGCTGCAGGGGCTCCCTTTATGCGTCTTTGTACATGCAAAGCTCTAACTCTCCATTTTTCTGTTATTCTGGGATTAGGCCAAAGCTTTATTAAATTTCTTGTAGATGATTAAAAGGGGAATTGAAATTACAGGATGAAATCTGAAGCATTCAGAAAGGGAAATTTTCCTTCTTTATTCTTCACATGATCCAGTTAAAATATTTCAAGCTAAATGTTTCTTCGTCCCTAAAATAAATCGGGGGGAGCACCTGCACAGACAGGTCAGGCCTCCCTAGGTAGATCCTAGACCAGAAGTTCCCATCAGCACACAGGTTGTGGGTCTTGGTTACCTCTTCCCTTTGTCAGTGGTCCTGTGGCATCCTGATGTCAGAGCCCAGGGCAAAAGGGAAAGTGCCAAAGGGCTCATGGACACAAGCAGCTCTGTATTTGAGATGCTCCTGAGCTAATACTGGGATGAGCTTACCCATGCTGGCGTGTCCATCTAAATCTGTTTCTTTTGCCTCTTGCTGTGTTAGAATTTTGGTAGTACAAAATAGATCAGAGTTCCTCAGCAAATATTGATGACATTTCAGACAAAATATCCCAATTTAATCCTGGTCATGTTTGCAGTGTGTTTTTAATTCCTTTTTTAAAAACTGTTCTTAGCAGTGCTCTCCCGTTGTCTTCTCGCTCATTTGTGGACTGCTATGTGACTTTCTTAAGGCAGAATGGAAGAATCAGAATTATGAAACCTAATGTATTAATATGTTTTCATGGCTTTTTTAAAATCAAGTCACTGGTAAGAGCTGATAAGCGCACATGTGAGCAGCATTTGCTCTGGCGACTGGTTTCTAGATCTTGCTCGTATTGCCGGCCATTTCCCAGTACTCATGGGCACTGTATCTCCTCATCCTGGTTGCACATCTGTGTTCCTAAATGAAAGTAATCAGACTCAGCATGAAAATTTAATAAGCTGCGTTCTGGCATTGGTCATATCCTCAATTGTGTATTTGTTTTCTGCCTGCAGAAGTCCTCAGACATTGTCAACCAGAACAGCTCCAGTGTTTACAAGCACGGACGTTTATTAGCCTCAAATCACTCTCTGTTGGTGGTATTCTGAAAATAGACCAGATCATTGAGTTTGCCAGTATTTTTAGGGGGGTTGATCAAAGCCGGGCCCCAGCCTGGGAAGCCATAAACCGCATGGCTGTCCCCTTCCAGTCTGAAAATTAGTATGTTTCAGAAGCAGAAAGATCCTTAGATTAATTAGTGGAATCTAAAGCTTCTAATTTCAGCACGGTATTGTTTAAAATAATTATGTGTTTTGACTTCATGACGACTCAGGGAGTGCATAGTTGGTTGCATGTACATCCTAAGCAGGGTGTGTCTGAGTGTTGAGCCTTGTGGCAGTCCCTGTTGCCCCTCCAGGAGAAGCAGAATAAAGACACAGAAAAATGGGAGCAAGCATTGTGCATGTCCCATTAACCTCTTGCCGCAGGAACAAACTTTTAAGGTTCCCAGCAGCACTAGCTGGGCCAAACTTTGGAAATTACTAAGCTGTTGTCTATATCCTGAAACTTTCCCGTTGTTTGCTGGGGTTTCAGCTCCTTGCCTGTTTGCTTTGCTGTCTGGCTGGTAACTACTGGTGGTTTGGCTCTTACATGGGAGTCTAGGGAGGTCTAGCTCAGTTCTGCCTTCATTTGGTATGTGGTGCTGGTATATTTGGTATATTGACCATAGCAGAGTCTGTCACCATATGTGTGGCAGGCTTGGGTTTCAGCTCCTATTTTATGGGTTGCTTACTGCTTGCTACCAATGTGTCTGGTCATATCCCTCTCTCCCTTGATTTTTATGCGCCTCAATGGGACATAGAAAGCCACGTGAAAAATCTTTTCATCGTCACACTGTGCATGTATTTTTGTTCGCTCACTCTAGGAAAGGCACAAGTGGCTAAGGGCACTTCCAAAGGGATCTCCTTGCTCTGTTGAACCACTTGATGGGTACCTGTAGGGTTTCAGCAGACCACTGCAGACTGCTGAGCAAAGGGAGGGAGACCTGAACTCCTGACTGAAAGAAGAGGCTGATCTGGAAGCTGTTTGCTTCCCTGAGTGCTGTTGTGTCACTACTTGCTGAAAAGAAATCACTTTTTAGTAATTCGTAGTAGAAGTCCCATCTCATTCCTCGGGAAGGTGTTTTAAATGGTCTTCTACTAATTCTCTGAACACTTATAACTGGATCAAAATGCTCCATTGAGGTTTGTTCTGGCCCCTGTATAACATTTGAAGCTGTCTCCTGTTCCTATGGCTGTGGATTAACGAGGCTGTGCAGAGCAGCCCAGTGCGTGCTCACCATCCTTGGGAGGAGTGGGTGTGTGAAGCTGGATCGCTTCCTCTCTGGAGAGCGGCTCAGAGCCCATCAGAGCACAAAAAGGCACGCTCTCAGCCTGGAGGATGTTCATGTCGCTTTTCAGAGGTAGGAGCATAGGGGAAGGTGAGGGGTGAAGAGCAACGGGGACGATGGGGAGGGATTAGCGGCGAACAAGTTGACTGAAACAGCTGCTCATGGGAGCGTCACCACAGGCCAGGTACAGCCCTGCCAAAAGGGAAAAAGGTTTCCTTGTAATGGAGATTTTATTTCCTTACATGTCTTGAAACAAATTATTGCTTTCACAGTGGAGTCTTACTAACTCCAAAGAATCTAGTGTGTTGGGTGGGGTTTTCTGTATTTTTTTTAATTAACATCAGGAGCTAACATTTATTTGGATGAAGAGCTTAAGCGAGCTAATGCCCTCAGTCCGGGCAGTGATGCGTACGTATAAAAGCAAGTACCTGATTTTTAGCCGTCTGCGTTCAAAACGCTTGAGCACACCAGTTAAAGATACGGTTGAAAAATTTGAATGAATACATAGGTACTAAAGCAGCTCTATTTCTGAGTCAGAAGTATGTGGGCTATTTTTAAAGAGATGCTAGTGGCAGAAGGGTGTTTTAGGCACTGTCCATTTACATTAGTGTTCTGAAGACCCACTTCTTGTTCAGCTTCTTGGCAAACCAGAAGCGAGGACGCTAATGTTTTTTACGAACAAGAAGTCCAGGCACTGTTGGTTGCTTCCATATATTGCCTGAGATCAGATCCACTGAAATGCTTGAGGTGTAGGTGCTGCCCTCCAACAACATATCTACAGAAATGTACCCATGCCCACTGACAGCTCTCTGTTCCTAGAGCTGTAACTGAGGTTTGATGCTGTCCGCTCCCCCACAGTTGTGTACTATGTATTCCAGTAAAAAGCCTTTTTACATGAGCAAATGCATTTTGGCAAAGTTTCTCATGTCCTATTGAAAAATCTGGATATGTATTGGAACAGTATTTTTTGAGCAGTTTCTTCTGTGCAAATAGAGCCTTATTGGTACTTACGTTCTGCTTAATTGTGCTTCACATTTTGGAGCAATCTGCTCAACTTAAACACCAGTTCCGTGAAATGGAAAGAAGTGATCTTCTGGGTGACACTGTCTCATTTGGATGTGATCTGTAGTGTGGATATTTAATAGCGGTGTTTCACTCCTCAATTCTGCCTGGACCAAAACAATTTGTACTTTTTCTAGTCTTTGCACAGGTGAATTGCCATAACGTGGTGGTGAGCTCTCCTGTCTGCTATTGTAGGAGGAAACTTGCTCCCAAATTCACTCCTGCTGGTGATGCTAGCATTGCCTTATAGTTATCTGGCAAGTTCTATTTTACACACTACTGTTTCCAAACAGGATGATGTGCATGTTAATAAACAAAAGAAAGTCTTCTCTTTTTCTTTTCTATTTTAATAAATGTGAGCAAACCCACACATGTTTTCAGCTTGGGAAAAGAAATACGTCTGTTTAAAAAACAAACAAACAAAGCTTCATTTTAAAAACAAACCAACTGATTTTAAGAAATTGAAACTTAAGGTAGAAAAAGTAGAAATAACAACTAATTTTTTTTTAAAGATCTTTAGTGTGAAATTTCTGTTGTGCAGAATTCCAGTGTAGGTGCCTGCCCAGTAATGAAGTAAAAATTTATGGAACTGGGTAACTTAACAGAGAAAAAGCTGCAAGAAGCTGCTGTACTGTAAATAGACTGAGGCAAACTGACCGCAAATGTGGTGCAGGTGGAGGTGACTTCTGTCTTTATTACAATGAAATGTGAACATTTGTGAGAAATGACATTTGAAAAATTTTTGAAAATGAAGTTTTCTATATCACAGTCAAAACTTCAATTTTGTGGAAAATAAGTTATTTATTTTTCACCATGTGGAATGTTGCCTTTGAAAGAGTTGCATGTTCCACAAAACAGTCTGAATTCCAAAGAGCTTCTGTGCCCTGTTGGGGAACTCAGACCAAGCTGCCCATGCACCCAAAGGGTGGCTCAGACACAGGGACCTTCTGTCCCTCCAGCGCTCTCATGGCTGTGGGGCCGGGAGGCACCAGCCTGCAGCAGCATCTGGCCCTTGCGTAGTGATGGGCCCAGCATGCTTCATCCTCTCTCAGAGGCTGCTGCAGCAATCCTTCATGTCTGCGGCTGTGTTTAAGTACTCCCAGCAGCAACCAGCAGTGACTGAGCACAGGGATGCCTCCGGGAAGGCACAGCGAGGCTGTCGATACATATACACTTATGCTCTCTCTTCAGGTGAAAAGTCCCAGTCCAGAATAAATAAATCTCAGTCTCAGGTGATTTGTGATCCCCTGCAGTCATGACCTTAAAGAACTGTATCTGTGACTGAGAGTGCCCATTATAAGGGGTTTATGTAGTTTATGCTGTGTTTGGCCTTGCACCGTTGTGTGTTCACCTTCATCTTCCAAATGTCTGCTTAGTTCTCATGTCAGTTCTGCAGCCAGTGCCAAGTGTATGTAATCCCACCTGTTCAAAAAAGGTGCCCCAAGGGGGAAAGCAACTTAGTTTTTAGACAGTAGTTAAAACCTGCCTGAATGCACAAATACAAAATTCTGTTTTTCCCCTAATAACCCAATGATAACATGTCCTTGAATTAGGCACTGAACTAATTACTATTTCTGATTGCTTGATTCCCCCACATTATATATTCATTGATTATTGTTCTTCCAAAAGCCTTATTCTAACTCAAAGCTAGAGCAAACCAGTGTTCATGGAAATCGGTGCAGTAATAAGTTAGGGACTTGAAGTGTCTGATTTGCTTTTCAATGAGAAAAAAAACATTGGCAGCAATAATTCTTCTTAGAGAGAATAAGTCTATAATGCATTGTCTTGGCTCATCAGAGGTTTTTTGATGAATAACCTATTCCAAAAAAGAAAAAAAAATTAAGTTCAGGTATTTAATTTATAATTCAGAAGTCTCCTATAACTATTTCATTTATTAAGTGCCTTCTGAAGAATTTCTGATATTTCTTCAGAAAAAGCATCAAAGTTGGGTGGATTGACATATTCTCGTGGTTTTCCTTTTCCCTTGCTGCTTTGGAGTTGAAATCTTGCCTTGGTCCTGGCTCGCCCCGCATTTCCCAGGCTGGGGGAACCTGCTTAAGGCCAGTGGCTTGGTGCTGCTTTTTAGAGGAGATTGCTGCCTCCGTATCTTTTATTTGCCTTCTCTGCACCTTACTAAAACATATGTGGGAGGCTTCCACAGTTTAATTTTGTTTTTCCCCAAGTGGTAATTACTGATCTAAACTTTAGTCTGGTAAAAGTATAGTAATATGTTTAAGCTATTGGATTAATGCTCTAAGTAACTGTGGTAGGAATTTCCTGCCAGGCTAGTTACCCATTAATGAGAAATGGGTCTTCTGCAGGACTGATGTTTGTTGAGATGTGGGGCTTTGTGCCCCTCGCTGGAGGCTAGGGCTGCCCCTTGGCTGCTGCCTGTCATATCTCCAGCTGCTCAACCAAAACAATTCTATGATTCTATTAGACTGTCAGTGGAAAGGGACATTTCATTGCAGTTAGCCAGATAGTAATTTTTCAGGAAATAGGATTTGCATGAACAATTTTCCATTTTCTGTTCTTCATCTCTACCCAGGACCAATTTAAAAAAAAATAATTATGAATTATGATCTTTAACAGTGTATTTCTTCCTCTACCCAGGTGTGACTGCAGGTATCTCGGGAGTAAGCTCAGCTCTGTCCCAGGCTCCCTGTGTGACTCTGAGCAAATCTACTAAGAGGGGCAGCTGTAAATCAAATGTTCCTGAGCCAGGGCTGCCCAGGCTGCCACAGCCTTGGCATGCAGGAAAAGCTCCTCTGCTCTACTCTTCAGCACTTGTTCTTGATGGCTAAACTGGAAAAGATGCTGTTTATGCTTTGTTTCCTGCTGAAATGACATACCTTTGCTGTGGGAACTGTCCCTACCATGTATTTGTGCAATGGTGGGGCTCTGGCTTCAGGATCACTGATACAATCGACAGAGACCAGGATCCAGTCAAGCTCCAGAAGGGGAGTTACCCTCTGTGAGCTCAGCTGGGTGCTATAAAAGTCTCAGCCATGAACATTATTGTTCCCTGTGATGATGCTCAGTGCTATCTAGATTACATTTTATTACAGCAGGTAAGCTTGTTATATTATACGTGTGCATATTAGGAAAGTACCTAGGCTCAAAATTTACTAAAGAGCTGTGCATTTCTTGGGTGCAAAGATATCAGCTCTGGATTGGGAAATTTTGCTCAGATTGCTAGAGACCAGGACAGGGCTCTCGGGAGTATCGCTCTATGTTCATCTTATTCTCTTCCCTGGGTTAGATGAATTTTTTGGTCTGATGCATGACAGCCATTCTTACGTCTCACCTTTTCCAAGAAGAAAATCCTACGAAGTGTAAATAGGTTGCTAGAAATGAGGAACACTGATTTGAGAATAATACTGAAAGGCTATTCCCAGGGCACACTGTGAAGTGCCAAGAACTGCAGCTTTTTTGAATGCTGATATTTTTTTTTTTTTGGTCTGCAGACAGGATGGTACTCGGCTTTAGTTCTGCTGCTAGTTTGCACAGCAAAGGATTCTTGCTAGCTGGAGTTCAGCACCTGCCCCAGATCTAGAGAGAGCCTGACTTTGCAGCACAGAAACAATTCTGTAATGTGGGAGCCTGAGTACATTACATTACAGAGCCTGAGCAGGCGAAAGTCCCTGAAGAGGAGCAAGCCCAGTCACAGAATTAACATGCCTCTATCAGGAATGCTTATCTCTTTTTTGGAAATCACCCTGGCTTGCTCAGATTGCTCTATGAAATACAGGACAACTCAGGACAAGTTGCTGGTGTTGCTGTTGGGAAGATTAGTTACCACATTACGTGTTGTTTCCTAGCTGTTCCCTGGCAGTCACTGTGCTATTCTCAGGCAGATACTGGTAAGGTAGACTAAATACTTTCTACCCTTTGCTAACCGTGTTTTTCCCTGTTGTACCAGCCCTGAGTCTAGCTCTTTTCTGTGATTACACTTTTCCCCATGGCTGATTCATGGGCCTTGTTATAAAGGCTTGTAGTGGAGCACGGCACGAAAGGTATCTGCTTCCCTGTTTGGGAAGCCGTGTGCCTGCTTTTCTGGATAAGGCAGTAGATGTATAGCTGTGTTCATACAGCACCAGCCATATTAAACCTGATTGGTTATACTAGTGCTAGAGTCAAAAGGAAGCTCAGCAGCATGTACTGCCAGTAGCTCTGGGAATATGGTGAAAGAATCTGGTGCACCTCCTTCAGATGAGTCACTGTTTTTTATATTTGTTTAATTATAGAATGGTTTAGGTTGGAAGGGACCTTAAAGATCACTCTAATTCCAACCGCCTGCCCTGGGCAGGAATACCTCCCACTAGACTAGGTTGCTCAAAACCCCGTCCAGCCTGACTTCGGACACTTCCAGGGATGGGGCACCTGCAGCTTCTCTGGGCAACCCATTCCAGTGCCTCACCACCTTCATAGTGAAAAATTTCTTCCTGATATCTAATCTAAATCTGCCCTCTTCCAGTTTGAAGCCATTACCCCTCGTCCTATCACTCACTCCATGCCCTTGTAAAAAGTCCCTCTCCAGCTTCCCTGTAGGCCCCCTTCAGATACAGGAAGGCCGCTATAAGGTCTGCCTGGAACCTTCTCTTCTCCAGGCTGAGCTGCAACTCTCTGAGCCTGTCTTTGTAATCAGATGCTTGCTTGCCGTCAGTTCTTCCTGTTGGTCATCTTTTGGCCTCATCCCTCTGTTACTCTTGGCTGCATCCTTAGATTGCTCTTTGAAGTACTTGAAGTGGTTTAGAAGCAAGTACTGTACTTCAAGCAGTGCCTAAATATCAACCTTGGAAAAATTCAAGTCTTGGGAGAGTCCTTGCTGTAACTGGAGTGGAGCATCGTCTCATGCAACAGCACAAAACCAGAGTACAAAGTCAGACCCATTTGTAACGAGGGAGATGCGATAATGGAGTGCTGATGAAGTTGAGAGGAATCACGTGTAGCGCTGGGAAAGCGTGTCTGGATGTATAAGTGTTATTATTCCCACTTTACTGGTGGAGCTTTACAAATTACCTTTACTCCTTCCTGTTCTGCTGCAGAGCTGCTGAGATATAATTCATTTCTATAGCAGGGCTGGAAATAGATTCATAAGCAGTTGAATGCTGTGAAACGGCACTGCCTGGTTGTAATGCATTATCGTGAGCAAATAATGCTGCTGATGCTATTGATGATCATGACCAGGAGCCTGAAAGAAGCTATCAGTGCTATCAAGCAAGATAGCTTTTAGGTTGCGTTGCAGCTTGTGTTAGACATTCCTCTTCTTGAATACCCGGGCTCTGCAGTCCAAGTCCTGCTAAGGGTGTAAAAACTGATTTTCATAAACCATTTTGTGTTTCCAGCAAAATACTGCAAGTTCTGCAAAACCACTCTTTCAGGGGAACAGTGTATTCTAATGTTTGTTTCTTTGATTCCCCTAAAGGGCAATGAGTTATTGTGAATTTTGCTGCGAGGCCATTAATGTGCTTGGGAGGATTTTCTTGCTGGGCTTGAGGTTTCCTGCTGAAGGGAATCTTAGAAGGAGCAAAAAGTTGGGGTTTGGGGTTGGGTTTTTTGGGGGGGTTGGAGAAAAAGATTCATCATCTTTCCACTTGCAGTCCTCCAGTTTAATTGTAGCTGTGACTTGCCGTTGAAATGGATTGATTGTGGGTGCTTGTCCTTGGATTAATTCTTCAGACAGGCTTGGTGTCCCTGCCCCTTGGCACACCCCAGCCTGGACACCTACCAGAAAAGGTGTTGTTTCACCAAGGAGATGTTTCAGGGTTTTACTCTGGGAATGAGCACATCTCTTAACTCATTAGACACTACCTAGAGCTGTGTCCAAACTACCACTGACCTAAGAGACTGCAAGACCCATCTAGGAACTAAGATTCTGTATACGTTGGAGAGATAGCCTTTAATACCCCGACAAAACACAAAGAATTACTCTCAGAAGGTGAATGTATGCCAGCCTGAGCTGTCTTTTGTGCAGAGATGTCTGAAGTTGAATTGAAGTGATGCTGAATGTCTTCACAATTTCGTATTAACAGGGTAAGATGGAAAGTGCTGCCAGGTTCCATGACCTGTAAAATGTATGTATTGCAGGAAATATATTTGTTTAGCAAACCATACAAAAATCATTCAACTATGTAAAAAGTTAGTATGTAAATATTTTTCATTTTTAAAATATCTTTTCATCTGGGAATTGGTGTGTTACCAAATGGCATTTCGGTATCTTGTTTCCATGCTAAGTGGTGTACTATGTTTCTTACAAAGCACAAAAATAAATCAAGAGTACACTTCTCACTTTATGGTGTGGGTAGTGTAACGTGAAGCTTTATTTGTGGTGTAAATTGCTTTATTATAACAATGTAAGGAAATGTGACTTTTTAAACAGTAAGGAGTAACACTGAGAAATGGAATGCGCTCAACCTGTGCTACTCATGAGGTCACTCCAAAGTGAGTAAGATTGAAGTGTACAAAAAAAAAAAGGCTGTTCATACTGAGAGGCTCTTGGTACGAGTGAGGAGGGGTGGGGCAGAGGTGCCTGGTTTAAGCAGGGGGCCGTGTCGAGCTTTGATGTTATCAGTGGTACCGTCAGCAGACGTGAAGGTGGCGCTGCTCAGGTCTGTAGAGAAAGGAGAGGTTCTCTCTGTGAGGTGTAGGAGCAGCTCTGCCTGGGAGTATGCAGCGAGAAGAGTCTTTACCATTTCCAGTACTTGGACAAGCATGCAGCTTGCCCTCCCCTGCCACTGGGCACTGAGATCGTTATTTTTTAAGTTGTCCCCCCGCCTCAACTACTCAGAGAAGCAGCAGATCCCATAATCTGAGGAAGTTTTTCAGCTGACCTAACTAGAGCCTGCCAAGGGCAACGAAGCTCCTGTTTTATTTACTTGCCACCTCCATAACAGATGTGACACAACTGTAGGATAGTAGTTTTTCTACTGGTCATATTATCTTTATGTAACAAATTTATTTCTCCGTGAGGGTAGGGAGGTTGTGTTGGGGCTCCTGTAGCTGAGAAAACAGAGCTGGCTGAAAACAATCCTGGAGCTAAGGACCCATCCTCTCAGTGTGTTTGTCAGCGAAGGATTTGTGCATAAAGCCATTTTATATATATTTGATGGAGTTCCTTTAAATTCACTCCATTAAACAAACAATTAGTCTGTTTTAGAGTCTAAAAAAAGTGCCTTTGGATTTTGAAAGCCTTCTTGATAAACAAGAGACCTGGGCAGACGTACCCGTGGCCAGCTCAATGTCCTATCATACCCTACAGCACTCTAGTTTCCTGAAAGTGAGACAAAAAAGCAAATATCTTCTTTTTACCTTGTACCAAAACCCTGCTCTACAACAGGATTGGGTTTTGTATTGAAATAAATACTATCTGCCATGCTTATTTTCTCAGATAATAGGAACAAAATCAAACACTAAAGTTGGGGTGTGTAATGGCTTCCCCGCCAGCACAAATCCACTGTTGTTCAGATAATTTCTGAACTTTCAGAGGATTGGGCATGGGCACAAATAAAAAATCCTGCCATGCAGATGTCGCAGGGGAAATCTAACCGTCTTATTAGCATGCTACTGCTGAAATAGGATTATGCGTCTGCAAATTCAGTCTTGCATTTCTCTATTTTTCTATCACTGCTTTCTGCATCTTATTTTGATACCTGCAAGGTTTGTGTTTGATTTTCCTTCATCTTTCTTTAGGCTATGAAGGAACGAAAATACTTTTAAGTCAAATTACATTGAAAAATGCAACTGGATTTGTATGGTTTAAGTAGAGTTTTATATTGGCTTTGCTCCTCCAGTTCTGTTGCAGCTTGCCCTGGTTAGGTACAGGTGGGCAGTCCCATTCCATGTGCACAGCCCTGATGGATTGGTTATGGCATTACCTGCTGTTTGTAGACAAACCACTAGCATGTTAGAAATAATCCTCAGAAATTATAGACTGAATTTCTCCCAATTTCTTTCCCTTTTCATTGGTACTTTGTTGTTCAGAAATTGCTCTGTTTCACTGCCCAGAGAGTAATCCATAATCTGGTGGGTTTGGGTGGGGGAAATAATCATAAGATTGCTCTTGGAAGAGAAAACAAATAATCAAGTCCTCAGTAACTGCTTCTGCATGTTTTAGGAAGAGGTTTTATAAGTGGTGGTAACGATATTGTAGTTTCTCCTGTTTGTACTGTTCAATATGCTAAGTAGACATAAGCATATGAATTTGAGATGATGATTAAGAAGTCCTTTGTTGAGCTTATTGAGAAGTGCTTTTTTTCAAAAAAGAGCAATTTAGTGTTAAATACAAAACATAGACTGTGAACCAAAAACTCTTAGTTATAATTTTAATAATCTGGAAGGGAATTAATTTGCAACTGAACCCTTGAAAGCTGACTCTGTGAAGTTTTTCATACAATGAAGAAACACATCTTGTTACAAGAAGCATTTTTTTATTTCTCCTTTTTTAAGGGCTTTTTTCCTATCTCTATAAGGAAGAAAAGAAAACATTTTTTCTTCCCAGAAGGTATTATCTATAGTCTAAAGTTTTGATAACCCACAAGGTTACCCAATACAGAAAAAGAGATGATCTTTGTCTTTTTTGCAGCACATCTATTGTCTTCCTGCTATCTGTTGAATCATCTCTGGTGCATCTTCCTCCTTTCAAGCCCAATATTTACAGTGGGACCTCTCCATCTACTCCAGCTCTTTTTATTCATTGGTTTCACCCTTACTAAATCAGGATGCTATTATCATGCTTTCTCTAATGACTGCATTTACATTTCTTTGTTCTCATCAATGGAAATTAGTTTGCAGCTAGTGTTAACATGCNCAGCAGATATTCAGAGCCTCCTTAAGCAACTTGCTCATTCTCTTTATTTATTGCAAACCTATCTTGATGGATCAAGAAGGTTGAAAAGTCATGTGGTTATACTGCATGTGTACAGTGGAGTTTATTAAATGTTATTAATTGTTTTTATATGCTTTCAGTAAAGCTGCTAGTACATACTGCTCTGTCTCTAGTTTGTGTTGTGGTCTATATATGCGACTTAAATCCATGCTTGTTTGTTGGCTCTTTGCTCTTGAGACCAGCTTCTCTTGGAAGTATTCTTGAAGTTTCAGTTCAAAAGGGGAAAGTGTGGAGGTGTCTGTAGTCGCTAATCTGTGAATGATATCCCTGTGCAAGTAGTCTGTCATTGGGGATTCAGTTCTGTTACTGATCCTCTCATGTGATTGTCCTCAGTATCACCATCGCTCTTGCACTGCAGCACCCAACTGGAACATCCACTGTTGTTTTCTTATGTTGGTCTTGGGTTTTTTTCTTTAATTGTTCCCTCCTCGGGCTGAGAACAGCTGAGACAGAATTAGCAAGGCCAAGCACCACAACTTAGCAATACTATCTGACCAGGCATTTTCTTATTGGTGAGTGATCTCTTCCTGCCCTTATCTCGACCTGTGAGCCTTCTGTTACGTTTTCTCTCCCCTGTCCAGCTGAGGAGGGGAGTGACAGAGTGGCTTTGGTGGGCAGCGGGCATCCAGCCAGGGGAAACCCACCACATCTTCATACACTGCTTTTCCTGTAACCCCTCTAAAGAGAAACACACAGCAGTGAGAATTGCTCAGTTTTGGTGCCTGTTTGATCCTAGTGTCCACTTGGGGACATACAGATGCACTAACTGCAGGACAAACTGCTCTGGGTGGTGTGTGAGAGGAAACCAGGTGGGCTCACTGTTACTTCTGGGGCAGCAGCAGGTGAGATGCTGCAGAGCCGGTGGTATGGTGAGAGGGTGTCTTAGGAAAGTTTGGGCAGCTGGAGGCACAGAATCCATGGAGATGAAGGAAATAGATGATGGGAGATGGACTGAGGGCAGGAACTGCCCAGGATGGAGTTAGGGTAAAGGAGCTGCAGGGAGTAATATCTGACCAAAACTCTTGTGCCTTTTTCAGGTTATTGTAGATCATATTGTGTACCCAGTTCTCCCATAAAAAGAAACTGATGCCATGAGAAGCCATATACATATCTTTAAAATAACAATTTACTTATTTATTTTACTTTTAACCTAATTTGCTAATAAAATTTTCTCCCAGGGGATGTGAAGATAATGCAAATTGAGCATGTTGCAAATGAAGTGACTGCAAAGAGCACCAGTTAGAGGCTTCCAGACCACCTGAGACTTCTTCACTCTTTCTAATCACTTTTTTATTTCTGCAGGCTGTCAAAGAGCTAAGCTGTGGAGAGGAAGCAGAAGGCTGCAGGTCCCTCTTGTTGCCTCTTAGCAGACTTCAAAAATTGCATGCAAAGTCCTCCTTATCAGAGTTGCTAAGATGACTGCTGTATTGCTGTCTTGCTGTATGCATGGATGCTTGCATGGGTGCATGACTGTGTGCATGCTTCCTTTCACATGCTGCCCCGAGTTTCATGGTCATGCAGGGGACAGTAAGCTCTGACTTCCTTTCCTGCCCCTCGGGGTAAGGAAAGAGGCAATTCAGGAAAAAAACCAAACCAAAACATGTAAAATACACCTGGAAACAATCCTACTGTCACTGGGAAAGGGAACCCTATGGCACTTGCACAACACATCCAATGTCACCTTAAAATTAACAAAAGACAAAGCTATGTATGGTTGTCACTTTGTTTTTGTTAATTTTTTTTCTTACTTTTTCCTAGACCCTGCCCGATGGTTTTACGTGTATCAGAGAGGTAAAATTTAAACCAGTTTGACTCAATACATATAATTTTTGTAGCAGAAGTTTTCTTAAGCCAGGAAACAGGTTCCCCCTGGTTGAGTTTGTTCTAATTTTCCATGCTGGCAGCAAATACAATTAAAGGTGTTTGAAAATTGCCCAGTTCCTGGGTAAGGCTGCAGCCTGGGGAGCAGCCAAGTCCCCACTGATGAAGGCAGTCCCAGCTTTTACTCAGCCTCCAAGTCCTTCTGTGTGCAGTGCTGTATTGCATGATGTGCTAAGTCAAGTACTTGGACATTCAGGTACTCTCCATGTAAAGTTTTGAGGTGGTATTAGTGGGAATTTTCCAAAAATCATCATAGGGAAGTGATTTTCTAACCTTTCTAGTGAGGATTTTTTGCAAATTTACCTTTGAACAGCTGCTTGGAGGAAAGCACTTGTTTCAAAAGCACATTTTCTGCAACATCCCCATGGAAAAGCAGCAAAGAACCCATCAAGCTTTCGCCGATTTTCCACCTGTTTTGACAAGTTGCCTCCCTTTTAAGTGTTGCTACAGACAGGTGGGAATGTGCAAGGAAAATTGGGGAAAAAAGGTGCTGTCCCAGGTAAGGTCCATTGCACTGGAAGGACACCGTGCTGTCTTCTACCCTAGGAATGGCCAGAGCTATTTCTAATGATGTATGGAGTTAATACGGTGTCTGCAGAAACAATTAAAGTCGAATTTGACATTATGTAGTTTACGTTCAAGTCATTGTACCTGGTCTTAGTTGTGTACTACAACGACATTTTGGAGGTACCTGTGTCCTCTGACTATTACTGCGTCTCCTTTTTCAGAGTATAACCTTGTTCTGGCTTCCCTGTGTGCTAACGTGAAGCTAATCAAAGGAGTATAGAGGCAGAGGAAAGTATTTATACATGACATTTTGCAGAGATCATTGCAAGGATTAGACAAGAAATCTTAAAATTCTATTTATTTTTTTTTTATTAAATCTCAGAATTTTATAGTGTTGGGTTTTCATGTAGCTTTTCTCTGCAAATGGTGGTGTTGCAGGTTCACACAGGCAGCACAACCTTGCTAAACTGGACTGTGTAATAAATTTGATGTTGCTGATTTAGTGGCAAAAATGGACCTGAAGAAGTCAAAAAATCATTCCAGGAAAAGGAAGTGGATAAAGAGACATCAGTTCTTTTTTGTTTTATTGGCTGGAGAGTCCTTTTGGTTTGGAAATCCATTCTCCAGCCAGGCAATAACATTAATAATAATAATTTATTAATAAAGGACTGTTCAAATTTAATTAAATGTGTTTAATATTTGATACGTCAGCAAGTACCTTGGTGTCATTTTTTTAAATTGATGTTTATTTACCATGAGCAGGTTTAATTAACCCTTTTTTAAGATGCATAGATGTGCAGATTACATGTTTTTAAGTTCTATCTGAGCTGTCATTCTGGGAACATCGGCAGGAACAAGCCCACAGTATTCTTGTTACCTGCCATGCTAGCCTTGGTGATTTGTAAGTATTTGCCAGATGGGGTCGCTTAAAGGCTAAGACTTAGATTTTTGTCGTGGCGGAAGAACTTGGAACTGCACAGAAATATTTTCACTGTTCAGATAGTAGAGCTGAACTCGGCCGCTGCCTTTGCCCCAGGGATCTGGAACCACAGACCTCGAAAGACTTCACAAAAGCTGTATTTCCTACAGTTCCCGCTTATGCCAATGGGGATCGCTGAAGCCAATGCATCAGTAATACAGCTCTCGCCTGACTACCATTCCCATAACTTTCTGCCATAATGAGCATTTATGGACTCAGGCCTTTAGTTATTTCTCTTCATGAAATTTTTGAATATTTGCAATTGGTTTCCCACAGGCAGGATCTATTTCCTGCGAGATCTGGCCAAGCAAGTATTCTGTCTGGAGATTAATTTCAAAGATGTCATGGATAAACCAGAGTTAATTTTTTCTTCAGGTCCTTGCTCCTAAAATATAGCTAATTTTTTTTTAATAAAAATAAGATGCAGTCTAATAATTCTTGCACGTAATTTAATCCCCTTCTGCTGTATTTGTAAAATTACCCATTTCATCTAATACTTGTCAGTTTGACAATTAACAGTGAGCACATTAGCTGTATTTTACGTCTTCATTTTTTTTCTTTAACAAAAAATGAATTTATTATAAGCAACGTGTTTTCAAAATCCTCCCATTAGCCATGGAGCCTGGCACTACACGGTTTCACCTTGCAGCCTCTGGAAGCAGGGGACAGGGTCATTTGCATTTTTACTAAATCATCATTTACACCCTCCCTTTAAACTGTGTTTTAAGCCTTGGGTTGTCCTTGGCCAGCCCTAACGATGTAATGAGACATTGCTCTTGCTCATTTGCCAGGCACATAGGTTGGAGGGCTGGGAATGCTGCAGTATTTTAGGTGGCCACTGTGGGAAGGGTGTTTGAGATTTCTCGTGTTTCACAAGTGAGTTTGGCCCAGTGAAACCCACCCTCTGCTTTTGTGCAACATGTTGCTTGTGTCGAGGCAGCTGCCGGCAAGAGGAAGGACGGGTTGGTTAATAAATTTGGGCCCAATGGCTGTTCAAAACCGGAGCCGAGAAAGCAGCTGGTAAATAACAATTGTTTCCAATTTTATAGTACACAAATACAACTTTAGATAGGTCACAGACAATGCCAATCTGCTCTACTTATGAGGAAAGGATTGTTGGAGCTGAAGAATATTGATGAAGCGTTTTTGCATGGAAATAGGTAGCTAAAGGGAATACTAGAAGATTGTGCTGTCAGCAGAGGATTTTAGGGACTCTACTTCTGTGCTGACGGGCACGTCGTCTGCCCTCTGCTAATAGTGCTGGCAAGTTACGGACTGGGTCTTGAATGGGCGTTGCACGTGTAGGAACTGGTTTTAGGCAGTGCCTCAGGTGATGTAGCTGGCTTGGATGTGCATTACATTACCTGCCTATTTTTAAGATAAATTGACAGTGTGTTTTCCATAACGTGGCAGATAAATGTGCCAGTGTCCAATGGAATGGAAAGACTGGGACAAGTGAAATATTGGAGCAGGTTGTTTTCCTTCAAAATCAATAGATTTTTTTGTCTTTACCATGGGTAAGGGAAGGACCGAGTCCCTCTGCCGGGTTCTGTGATGGAGAGCAGTAGTCAGCAGTGGTTGAAAATCTGTTTTCCTCAATGATGAAACAGTTTTGTCTGTAGGCATGCAGATGTACAAGACAACTTTTACATGAATAGACTTAAATTACTCCAGTTTATCACTTGGAGAAATGCAAATTCTGTTCAGCAAAGTTTACAGCAGTGAAACACAGGGCCATTTGCAGGCAGTCTAAGTATGGAAATCTTCAAATTGTAAAGATAACAAAAGGTAAAATTAGAACAAATATGAAAGGATGTATAAACCAAGCCTCGTTAAGTAATTTCTAAAGTGTATTCAGTTAAAATATTGATCTACTCTAGTGAAAATTCATTCTCTGCTCTTGAGCAAGCAGCAGAGAAATGAAATACAGTATCTTTCATTAGCAACAATCCATAAAATATGTATGTGCGTGCAAGTATGTCAGGATTATTTTTCTTCATAAAGTGAAGTCACTGTATTTTGTTTGATATACAGGATGTGCCTGTCCTATGGGCTAAGCAAATGCAGATGATATTTTCCACAAAAATGCAAAATTAAGTAATTATTATAATCTGGACCTACTTTGGAGTAAGATTACCGCAGGTGCTTCTACGAGACCCAGACTTCATACCCTGCTATTAAAGCAGCCATAAAAATATGGCCAGAGGCAAATTCTAAATCAGAAAGTGCTACTTCTCATTCCGCCAGTTTTAAACACATTGCAAGAAAAACAGTTAAGCAAACGCACGAGCGTGTTCTGCACCGACTAAACAGTGTAGGCAATCTTTGGCAGAGAACACAACTGGCTGCAGCTGTCTGACATGGAAGGGATTAATCTAGGCATGATTTCAACAAGTGCTGGAGTTAAAAAATAAAATAAACCATGTATCAGTACCTGTAAGCAGGAGAAACCTCCTGCTTTAGTAACTGAGTCCACCTAATTGCTAAGCATGGGTAACCCAACAGAAAAACCCCCATAATAATAAATTTGGACCTTTTTGCTAAGGTTCAGGTTCTCCCTAACCAGCTGTATGGTACCTAGCCCTTGAAGTGGGTGTCTCCACTGAGCAGAGTTGTGCTTGGTTCCAGCTCAAAAGGGCTGCTGTAAGCAGCAGCTGTATCTCTTCTCTGCTGTGGCCAGTCACACGTGTCACCTGAGCTGCGGAGGTGACCACGCACATCCCTTGCAGTGTCTGCAGTCAGTCCCTAGGTCTGTTCCTGCACTTGCAAATTGAAGAAGAAAATTAACTTTAAACCAGTGGCATTCCTGTTTCCCATGCTCAAAAATCACTCGGGGTGTTCAGCAAGCTGTAAACAAGGCAAAGCTGAGGGAGAACGTGACATTAGATAAAATATCTTAACACCATGCTTTCCTAATAAAACTTTAAATTTGCACGCGTGTATCTTTGTATAAACACTTTTTGCTTGCACTCGCCACCATAAAGTGAGCTTCAGTTTAATGAAATTGCAGTGTTTATAAATGCAAGGGCTCATATTTCATACAGTGACATCCCTGAAGAGCTGGGAGGGACTCAGCCAGTGTGATAATGAAAATGTAAATAAGAGGAAATAAAATATACAAGATAAAAGGCAAGGGCAGATGAGGAATGGACAATCTCCTTTTTTGCCACTGAAGTTACTGTGGTTAATTTATAGGGTGTCAGAGAATGGAAGAAAAAGGTTTAAAAGAGCTGACTTGAGAGAAAGCACTGAAAGGAAACAAACAATGACAAAAAAATCTTTGTGGGTGGTGGGGGCTATTGAGTTGGAAACAATCGATTTGCGCAGAAGCGCAGTTTGTGTCCTTAGGTCTCCAGCTACAGGTCCTCCCCTGCTGCGAGCTATCCCCGCTGTGGGCTTTTGCCGGGGCGGGAGGAGAGATGAACAGAGACGTTGCTGAAGAGGAATCTTTGAATGTGGGATGACAACTGAGAAAAGTTTAAATGTAAATATCTGAGGAACACAAAGGAGGGAATGTTTGACCTGTGAGGCCTATTAATGTGAAGTAGTTACTCCAAAAATAAGTTTTCTCTTTTAAAACAGGTATTATCATGAAACACCATGGAAAATAGCTCTCTGTTGGCAAGTGATAGACAAAACGAACTAACAAATCTTTCTTGTATTTATTTTCTGCAGTGAGGCTCCAAGGAAAGCCTAGGACTGCTCTGTTGCATCAGGGCATGTTCCACCGAAGGAACAATTTCTATCATTTTTACTGTGTGTTTACTGGAAAATTGTTGGTCTGGTGTCATTTTGAGTGCCCCCTTGGCCGGATCTAAAGCTTCACAAGTTTTTTTGTTAAGTTTCAAAATATTTCCCTTGGGAAAGGAAGAGGAAGCAGATGAAAGGATTAACCTATAGGGAACCATCAGATGCTCTTCAGAGGCAGAGATTAATGCTGGTTCTGGAATAGAGAAAGGAAGGAAAAAATAGATTGTTCCTTTGAAAGGGATGAATTTTTCATAATTTCCTTTCTGCAGCTTGTTATAAAGAAAAGAGCTGCATTTCTCAGCATAGGAAATGGAATCAAATCTACAACAATAATCTGGTTTATTTTTAACATAGAGATATCTGCCCTGTGGGACCAAAGTTCATGAACTGATCGTTGGAAAAACCTATTCTTGCAGGATAAGCTGAAAAAGAAGAATTGCACTCTTTTGAAATAATGATTCACTGAATGAGGCTAATATTGTCAAAAGACAATGTATCGTTATTAAATTACAATGTTCAGCAAGTAATAATTTTTTCAAAATATTCTTGAATAAAAAATTCCAAGACCATAATTTTGGGTCTGCTTATATAAAAGACATCTGGATAAGCCAAAGAACTAAGAGTTTTGAGCTGTAATTCTGCAGATTTTGTTTAAAGCTATCATGGAGCTATAGAGCAAGTTTTCCATGGGCGAGACCTTTTTCTTTAGTTACTTGGTTCTGAGAATACTAACACAAATTCCAATAAGTGTTTTGGAAAAATGGTTGCTTAAGAAGTATATGGCAAATAAAATAACCCACAAAAAAATTAGTCATATCAAAATGCTTTTGCAAAGAGCGTGACTTTTCTCAGCTGTGTCTTTCCTGCCTCTGTAGAAGCCACGTGAACAGCCACATTGTAGGAACGTAAATAAAACCAAGTATGAGAGTAATCTATCAGGCTGGCTTCCATCAGTAGCCTCACCGCTTACGTGAGGTTGCATAGATTATTATTTTTTCTCTCTGTTGAATTATATTATAGGATATAAAGACTAGGTGGCTAGTATTTTACACGTATATTTTACATTGAAGTTCTAAATAACTTTAGAGTGACTCTACCAATAGGAAAAATCAGTGAAAAGCTGGGCATGTTACAGAGCAGAGAAAGGCTCAGAGCCTAACTTGCTTATAAAATGTATGTCTTCCTATGGAAAAACAAAACAACCGTCAAGGTCATGTGTAAAGTGCTTATTGCATTGGGGGACAGCAGGGAGATGCAGGGGAAAGGAGTCTGAGGTTACGTGCGTTTTGTAAAGAGGCTTAGGTAACTTAACAGTTAACCAAAGGTAAACAAGGTATTTCCTACACAATGTACGGATTAGTGATGAGTCTCCCTAACCTGGCTTCCTTCTAAATGGATTTCTCCTTTTTTCAACCACTCATGCCCCTTCCCTCATTTTAAGGAACTTCTTCCCCACTTTTTTCTCTCTCTACAGCTTCTTCTGCGTTCCTTCATTTTGTGGCTTGTGTTCTCTTTTGAAGAAGGCTTTTCCTCCTAATTTCACATTATCTGTTCTTTTTCTTGTAGCAGACATCCTTTTTCATCCCCTTTCGTCTAACAGGAGCTGTAATTTCTAGACTCTTCATGTTCCCTTTGTGTGGAGAAGGTGTCTCCTTCAGACCTCCTCTGGCCACTTGCCAGTGTTTAATGATTTTTTCTGCATCATAAATGGTTGTGATACTTCTCCTCCTGTCCCATGCTGTTACAGTCTTTTACCTTTGTTCCCTTGCTGTGCAATACTGTTCTCCCTTGAGAAACGGTATTTAGGCATGTATTTTTACTGCTCAAGCCCCACAAATGCTGACTGAAACTCCAGGCACGGAGGATTAGGAGAATAGCTCATCCTGAATTCGCCAATATTTCAAACTGATTTCTTAATACTGAAACAATGAACCAATGTTAATTAACGATTATGACTCACTTATGTGTGTCATCCCTTAATAACCTTCATATATATACGTACAGAATTAATTACCTTATGAAAAGATAGTGTTACTCTAATCTGTTCTTTCACTGAGCCACTCTGCTCTGAATTCACGCCTTTCCTCTATTCAGAGTGATTCCATTTCCGTGCGCACTTGTGAAATCCTTGCCTTTCAGCAGGAATTATTATATTATACTTGAGCCCAATAACCTAAAACTTTTTTACGGGGGAAAAGTTGTGCAGTTTTGATAATAAGGAGAGTGTTAGCTTTTATGCCAAGCATAAAAGCATATTCCAGGCATTTTGGGTTGTAGATGGGGTTTTCATGTCAGCTGAAACCTGCATCTGGTCCTTGAAGTTTGAAGAATCTCAAATTGACATACACTAAGCGTCTGTATATATTTGGGCATTACACTGCTGGGGAAATGGGCTTGACAGGTAAAAACATGCATCAAAAAAGGGGGGAGATTACAGTAGTACAGGATGGGATATGTCTCAAGTGGTTTTCTTCCTTGTGGGAGTGATCTGTTGAATAAAATGCACATAAGTGTTTTTTATTACTTCTCTGTTTCCCCAAAAAGTCCATGCAAATGCAGGCTGGATTCATTCCAGATTCAGCAACTATGGACATCATTTGAATTTCTCTTAGGATTAAAGTGACCTTTAGTGTCTCAGTAACAAGCTTTTTGGTTAGCACGCAGAAGAGTTTCCCTCACTGTTTACCCTCAGCACAATGCGGTTGTCTAATATGCTTAAGCATGTTTGCTCTCTCACTTCTATTTGCCCAGCTTTTTTTAAAGCTAGTACTTTGAAAGGTCTATTCCTCCATGCTGTTTCAATATTTAGATAAGAAATATCTGGTATTGCCTTTTGGAGCAACGTATCTGCTGCCTGCCCTTCTGTTCTCACTCCCAGTTTTGGCTTTGTGAATGGGGGTGCTAATTGGCAGACCAGTAAGAAATGTGAGCTATTGCTTTACTCATATGGCTTTTATTTTGCTTTCAAGAGGTTGAAAACGGTTATACAGATCAGTTCTGTTGATGTTTTCTTTTTTCTCTACTGCTCTTGAAATCCAGTCTGTCCTATCCATCATGTTAATAGAGCAAAGGTAACAAACAAAATAAATATTTTCCTGTCTTCTTTTTCAGATAAAATTGAAGATGAATTAGAAATGACTACGGTGTGCCATAGACCCGAAGGACTGGAACAGCTTGAAGCACAAACCAATTTCACTAAAAGAGAACTTCAAGTGCTTTACAGAGGATTTAAAAATGTAAGAACAATACTGTAGTGAACCAAGTCTAGTATGTATGTCCCCACCAGCCTCAACTGCTCAGCTGCATTTTGTATCATTCCCCTGCTAAACATTTAGAGTTTTGTGCTAGACCTCCCTTACCATAGCAAAATGAGCACAGTCTGCCTCTACATCTAATATTTATGACACCGTAATCTGGCTAAAAGTAGGCTTGGATGAATATTTAGCACATAATACTCTCATCAGTTTTGTTTCCCGGATGTCAGTAAGCACCCTGTAATTTCCTTAACCATGCCTGTACTTCAAGATAACCTGAAAATATTTTTGAGGTTACTTATTTAATTCTTGCTGTCAGTTCCTCATGTTCAAATATGAGCAGTACTGTTTGCTTGTGATTAGCTGCCCAGGATGTTTTTTTTTATCCTTTCTCTAGACAGAGAAATCTTACTCTTGTAGTAGGATATTATTAAAGCACGTTATGACTATAAGGTAGGGAATAAGGCTGTAGTGGCAGGAGCCAAAAAGAAATCAAAGAAATAAATGGGTATCAAGACTGAGGAGACAAGAGAGAGGCTACAGATTTAGGTGAAAGCGAGAATCATGCCAGCTGGCATGACTGTTTGTATAGAACAACACCATGCTCCTCTTTGTGATCCACCATTCCAGCCAGATTTTCCCTGGGAGCAGGGAGTCTGCACCTCCGTGAGCCTCAGCTTCTGGGTCACCTGCTGCTGCCTCACAGGGACTCATCATAATAAATAGAAACAGGGAATGTTGAGGCTACATGTAGCAGATGTTTTATGGACCTTTAAGAATGAATACTGATTACATGGTTGCCTGAGGGTCTGGATTTAGTCACCCAGGTGGTTTGTGCCAGATGATGTTTTCATGATGATTAATAGATCAGTATCAAGCCAGCTCAATAAACACAGTGTGGTTTTTAAGTTGTCTTGCAGGACAGTTCCAGTATTTCAGCTACTGTCACAGTGAAGTGCTGACGTTTCTTGGAAAGAGTAAGTCAAGTCTATTGGGTGAAAACTTGCCAAAACGAAGCTGAGCAACCTTAAATACAGGCAATGTTGAGGGAAACCTGCTGGACATTGAGAAGGGCCTTTCTTTTTGACAGATTCTTGAAACGTGATTGAATCACATCTCCAATGTATACTTGACTTCTCCAAGGAGTCTGGTGCTTTCATCCTTTATTTCACCGCTCACCTAAGCAGGCCAAGGCCATAGCTCAGCTTTCTATATTGTTCTGTTCAGGGCATGCGTTGTATTTGTACAGCCTTTGCTGCATGTAGGAGGTCGTTTCATGTGTGAAGTTTTCTCACCACTGAAGACTGATGTTTTGAAACCTCTTCTTGGCAGTCACCAAGAAATCATATGGCTTTCGAGACAGAGCTTGAGTTGTTAACATACAGTATAATATGACATGGCTGCCTGCAGTGGGAGAATAAACTCAGAGAGTTCTTAACTGCTGTGTTTTGCTAAGATCTCTGAAATGCCTTCTATGTTGCTGTGTTTGGTGGGAATCCTGTGTGGGAGAGCACTGCTCCGTGCTGAGAGGAGGAGCTGGCTGTGCCAGCAGCTACAAAGGCAGAGAGGCAGCCTTGCTGCACTCTCAGCAGATATGACATTTATCCCTTGCCCCTCCCAATTGTGCTATCGCTTTGCAGTACAGAGGCATTATCTCCCAGGGCAAGAATGACAGACAAGTGCATTTAGCTTGTGACCTAAACCCTTTCCTAAGACCTTGCTGAAGGTCTTGGTATTAATTGGCAGTGCTGGCAAGATGTTATTTGATATCAGGTTGTTAGGACAGCAGTCTGTTTTCCTCTAGCTGCTTTGCATAAAATGTGCATGAAGCTTTAATATCTAAGGTTTAAATTTAAATGAAAGGGCAGCTTTAGCATTTGTAGCCTGTAAATCACGGTTGCAATGGGATGAGTAATTATGCACAGCAGGAAAACTGACTCAGCTGTTACCATATTTGCTGTTGTACCGAACCGTCTGCTTTTTGGGATGATGTTACAGTGCCATCTGGAGATTGAAAATCCCTGTGGGAATACAGTCATTTTCCTCTCTCTGTCTTGTACTTAACTGCTTGTTCTCAGTAATTGCACAGGTCCTGTTTAATCATGAGGCAACACATGGATAAACACAGAGCCATTTACAGATACCTGTAACGAACACAGGAAGAACAAGGTCCTGCTCAGCCCAGCTGCTGAGGTTTTGATGTTCATGAACATAGATGGTGTTTGACCAAAGGCAGTTCAGTGCAGCCTGGGGTAGCCTCCGGACTAGTGCCCTGGCTGACCAGGGTCCTAATTCTCAGTACTTTTATTCCTGCTCTTTCTTCATCTCTGAAATCAGCTTCCCCACTCCCTCCAAACCTTCCCAGTCTCTTCCCAGTGTCCCTGGTCAGGTTTGGTGTTTCTGCATCAGACTGATTGAGGCTTCCACCAAATTCAGATCCTTTGCCACTTCAGAGAAGCAGAGCACGCTAACCAGGCCTGCATCCTTGCTGCCTGGCCAGATGTCCCCTCTCTCTTTGCCTTAAGCTTTCTTTTCCAGTTGTGAAAGGGTGCCGTCCTCCAACATCTCTTGATGCCAGGACCAAAAGTCCACTTTTATCTTAGCAGTTATCTCTGTCCCCAGGGTGCATTCAGCATTGTGTGGAATAGTCTATTTTGCACCTTGGAGGTAGCTGCTGTCAGGCTGGAGCCAGATTAACGCAAGGTATTTGGCCTGATTGCTTTGGCTGTGGTTCTGCAGAAGCAAAGTAACAGAGATGGCAAAAACTAGCAGAACATCTGGTGGGTCTTGCCTTTCTTTAGCTTTACAAAATAAAATGTGGTACTTTCTGTCTGCAATACATTAGGAGAATTGTTTGAGCTAAAAAGCAGTACTGGCATGGGAACAAACTGGCCATGAATAGGCATAGGCTGGAATTAGAAGGTTTCCATGCCCCAGCAGAGTCAAGTTTGGGGAAAAGTTATGGAATGGGAGGGAGGAGAATGAGAAACTACTTTTAGGATTAAAATTGATAAATTGATGACTAATGAAGTGACCAACAGTGATAGAGGTTTGAGCTCAGTAATTCAATACCTTCCATTTAGACCATGTTTCTAATGCCTTGCATTCGTTGGAATTGTGTGCATGGATTTAAAAGGGTTGGGATTTTTATGGGATTTTTTGCTCAATTCAGGGGGCTCTGTGATGTTAGGGGAAGTCATTGCTAGTGGCAAGGGATAATTTTCTAGTACTAAATCAGAAAACAGACAACCCAAATAACTGAGAGGCTATTGGAGACATTCTTACCTTGCTTTAGTGTGACTATTTTAGCAAGTCTGTAATGGAATGTGTTAGGAGATGTAATCATCTGTAAGAAATCAGGTTTTTGGAGACTAAAGCAAGCAGTATAAGCAAGGAAGAAACATCCTGATACTTTAATAATGCCCTAAGTATTTCCGAACTGGGAGAACATAGTAAGAGCAACAAAATATGTGGGATGTGTAAATGCTTAGAGATGCAAATTGGGATTGTGGATCGTGAAGGAGAGTATGTTAGAGTCTGTCTGTGGTCAGTTAACTTAATACCTCCAGTTTAGCAAACTGTGAGCCCCTGAATACTCTTTTTCGTGTGCTGTCCGAGTAAGCTGAGAACAATCTGATGGGCAGGTTATGTTTAGCCCCACTTCAGCTCTGCTGCTGCTACCTGCTTGCCCACATGGCACATCTTTGAAAGCAATCAATTAAGTTAATTTCTGATTACAGCAGAAGAAAGAACAGCAAGTGCAACTTTTGTTTGGGATTTTTTTTTTTTTAATGTGGATTTAGCTTCTTTGTGCTTTAATATTGTAAAAGAAGTCTGAGAGGGTAGATTCAATGCGTGACCGATAGTTAGCTTTTTGAAAATGAGGGGTTGTTTCCATGCTTGACAATACAAAATAACGTTCGCTGGTCTTGTTAGATGTTTTAAAAGAATTCATAGGTTAAAGAAATGAGAGGTGTTTACCTGAAATCTAAACCCCTGCCATTGAAGGAAGGCCTTATGAATGTTATGGAGATGGACCATGCTTTTTATACTGCCAAGACATTTTCTTAAATGAGTAAACCTTTGTTATCTTTAGTGAAATTTAAACTGACACTAAGCTTACCTGCTCCTTTTCACAAGCGAGATTTCTTTTGAGTTGGCTGTATTAAGTCGTACTGTAGCACTAATGAGGCCTCTTGAGCATTATTTGACTCTTACAAAAACAAAATTGTGATCAATTAAGTAGAAATGAATTGGTACTAGCATATGTGTCTGAAAGCAATCCAGTTAGAGAGAGCTAAACAAGCTGATCAGTGTCAGCGCTGCCTCTCCCCAGCACTCCTGGAGGTTTGATGCAAACTTTCATTTGGCTTCCAGATGGAGCATCAGAAGCAATAAGGATCATGTGGAAATGCAGAAAATTTAATCAGGCACATTGGCCAAAACTGCTACAGGAGACTCAGCCTCTGTTAGGAGAGTGCCTGCAGCAGCAGCCTCTCCTCTGTGCCTGCCTGTCGCAGTCTTCAGCTTCATTCTCAGGCTTGGCAGTGGTGGGCTGGAGCTCTTAGTAAACATGGGCTATTAGTATAGTGTGGAAGAGGTCCAAGGGACTCTGTAGTTGTGGGAAGTATAGAGAAAGTAACGATAAGTCTCTGCCTTTATAAACTGTCTTTAAGCATGTGAAGTGATGGTTTTCAGTGAATATAATAGTTGTATTTATCAAGATGAGAGAAAGAAATACATCTTCACTTGGTGTGTTTGGCCAGTAGTGCTATGCTGGAAAGGATGGTTAGGTGCTCTGCTAGACTTGGTTTTAAAAAGAATGACAATTTGGTCAAATACTGTGAAGTTCTGCAAAGGCCCAGTGTGGGTCTTGGAGCAGCAGTACTCCAGTGACCAAGGAGAAAATTTCTACCCAAAGAATGGCTCTTGGTAGGGTAGTTGGTCTGATCTATGATTAAAAGATACCATAAATAAATATCAAATTATTTATTTAACTCACATTAGACTACAAGCTTTAGGAAACATGAACTTTGGGAGAATACTTTTATGGTAGCTATTACCTTCTATCAACTATTCTTCTTTTAATGCTTTCTAGCTTATTAGAAGTGTCACAAACAGATGAAAAAGTAACCACTTTTCTCATGACAAAGAAACCTGGAAGTGGCTGTTTTATTAGGAGCTTTGGAATGTTTTGAAAATACTCATCTAACCAGGAATTCTGCTGTACAGAATTAGAAAGTTTTGCTAGTTTTGTCTGTAAATGGAAAACCAAGTCTGGTCCTGCAGCTACTGGCTATAGATAGTCCAGCTGGTCTTTTCATCCCCTTGCTCTGGAACAAGCCCTGAACACTAACAGTGGAGAAGAGGTGGCCCCGGCAAGGTCAAGACCACAGTGCCAGGTTTGGGTTTTATTTGGGACACTTAAACCTAACCAGTGGAAAGACAGTTATCAGGACATGAAGACAGACTAAAAGATAATTTCAGGGCTTTTTAAGTAAAGGATAATTTGTTGCTTAGCTCAAATCTCTCCTAAATCACTGATGGTTTTCTACCCAAATAGCGGGTAGAAGACAACAGGTTTTCTTCTGCGTTGGAGGAAGGAACTCCGATCTAATTTCAATAGCGAACGGGTATGTGATTAAGGACCTGCCTCTGATGTCACCTGAAGTACCCCTTATGGTTCTCCTTCTGTGACTTGCACAGAATAAAGTGATTTCTCTTGTTTGTTCTGTCCCTTTTCCATGGTTAGTGAATGCACATCAGCAGCAGGTAATGCTGGCAGATCAGAGGCTTGGAAGAAGAAGCCTTTTTACCTTTATAGGCTTTTCATGGTGGAAGAATTTCTTGTCAAAGTCCTTTTTGTTCTTAACGGTATCTAAACAACTCATCAATAAATAGGTCATAGACTTGAATCTTTCTCCAGCTTTCTGTGTCACCAGTTCAAAGGGATTTTCTTAGACTTCCTAAGTTTACTTATCTCAAATTCAACAACCTGTAATGCTACCAGAATAAGCGTTTGTCTGTCTTGGGTCTGCAGAGTGGGGTGTAACACACAGTGGGTGTGTGCACCTATGGCAGCTCCAGGCCGCCAGTGGTGAGTAACTACAGCAGTACTGATGTCTGCCCTGCTTTGCAAACCTGCCTAGGACAATGACGTGCACACCCAAGCCTGCTCTGTTAATGAAGTCCAGGCCAAGCACAGAATCCCTCCCAAGCACAGGGAGATTAGGAGGATTTCCACCCCAAAAGCATCATGTCGTGTAGCATGTATATTCTAGCTAGTGTAATGTGGCAGTACTGTGTTTGGATGTGAAGGCTCTGCAGCTCTGTGCTCTCTCTACTCATGTCTGTTCATCCCCAAGCTTGCTTGTGTTGCCACACACATTAGCACAGAAGAATAAACTTTTAAATGAATTTCCATTACTTTAGAAGGCATCTTGAACATGGTGTGCAGTCCTGGACTGCCATCTCGAAAAGGGTATGGTGGAAATGGAAAGATGCAGAGAAGGGATTGTCAAAGGATGCTCGGTGCCTTCTGTGATTCTCAGGGTGGGATGCTTCAGCCTGGAAAAGAGATGACAAAGGGAAGATCCACAAAATCACAAGTGGCAGATAGAAAAAGGTTTGGGGTCAACTGTTTGCTCTCTTGCCTGCTGCAGGGAGTCGGGCCTGTGGTGTCTCTGCCAGTGGGTATTTCTGAACACAGGAAGAAGCTGACTTTTCTGTATCTATAATTCTGTGCTCTGAGAAGTATCAGTGCCATGGTTATGTTACTGTTCTACTCTGTTTTAGTTTTCAAAATTGGTTGATAGGCACATTTGTGAGGAAGAGTGTCATCAACTGAGAAATATTCTATGTAATTAAAACTTCACATAGTCAGATGGCAGTGCCTGAGGCTCTCTGTGATACGTGAGCATGTGTTGTAACAGCACTGAGCTGTTGGGAGGGGTGGCAAAGCACCATAGTTAAGGTAAATTTGCTCCTGAATTTTACTTAAATTGTCCAAGTAATTTAAGTTTATAAAAAGAGTTTAGAATAAGGAAACAGGATTCACAAAATGGAGACAGTTCTTGTGCTGTTTTTCACCCATCTCTTCTATTGCCTGTGGTCCCACATCCTGCTGGGGAAGAGTGAGGACCTCAGTTCAGGTATCACTTATGGGGTAAAGCACCCGGGGGCTCAGCTCCTTGTAGCTGCCCTGTCTTGCTTTTCACGGGTGCTCTCCAGACTCTGCAAATATGCCCAGAGAGCACCTCCCACCCTAGACTACCATAACGGCTTGGATTTTGCTTGGCTGTAGCAGAGCAAGTGTGAGCCTTCCAGGCAGGGATTCCCTTTTCCCTTCCTGAATGCTAACCAGTAGGTCAAGAAATTCAGGGCAGAAAATCTGCCACCCCCTTCCTAAGTGTTTGTCCTTATTCGAAGCAGCCAAAAGTGAAATGAAATGCTTTACATTCTAGTACCAGAGCTTAAAAATAAAATAACCTCACAGGTTGCCAGGTTAGAAGATTTGCAGGGGCACAGTCTGGCTTCTTGGAAGTTTACAGAAGATTGATTGGATAAACAGGTTAAAAACGATCTAATCTTTTTTGTTCTAATACTAATGCTTGTTTGTC
This sequence comes from Stercorarius parasiticus, assembly GCA_013396915.1. NCBI lineage: Eukaryota > Metazoa > Chordata > Aves > Charadriiformes > Stercorariidae > Stercorarius > Stercorarius parasiticus. The sequence continues at coordinate 626,101 of VWZL01005928.1, read as the reverse complement.
AGGAATTATGAGCATAGTATGTACTGTTAGCCTCCATGGAACTGGTGTCAGGTGTCTGGCTACAGTCCTCTGCTGAGGATTAATGAATTCATATATGTGGGGGCATTCAACAGGGAACTGTTAGTTGGCAGTAACATTATTTGCAATTATTAGATGAGAGCTTCATATGACAAAAGGCACGAACTACCTTTCTAGGTCATCCTATAAAACAGGGATTAAACACTGCTGAAAATGCTGTTAAAAATGTTAATAATGGTGAACCAAGTCTATGAGATACTTAAGATGAAATTGCAGTCTGAATTATTTCAATTTCTTCAGCTGCACAGCCTGTGCATCCAGAGCACTGTGAGAACAGGAATTTGATTTGTTTAATTGCTCTCTCTGGGCTTGTAGAGTTTTCAAATGAACCTTTATAGAGCTGGGATTTTTTTCCTTGATTTTTCTTTTTTGATTTTCCAACAGGAATGTCCTAGTGGGGTTGTTAATGAAGAAACATTCAAACAGATCTATGCACAGTTTTTTCCTCATGGAGGTAAGCGGTATTACTTTGCGTCTGTCAGGTTTATTGAAGCATGCCTTAACATTCATTACTGCCAGCTGGCTGCAGAACTACTTCAGATAATGTAAAAAATGTGAAATGAGCCTTAAGCTTTTCAGGATCTTAAACAGAAACACAGACAGCAAGGTAATAAAATTAAGTTAGGGCCTTTGAACAGTCATTTCACAAGAACAGAGACAGACCCACATTAAAGATTGTCCCTAGTTGTCAGCTCTTTATTCTCCGGTAAACAGTGCACTAGTCTGAGAGAGAAACTGAGGATTGGTGCTTTTTTCTGTACTGACTCTCTGGATGGCAAAAAGCTAAATCACTTCCCCTTCGTGTGTCTCGCTTCCCTGCTGTTGGACTGCTGTGTGTGTCAGAAGAGTCCCAGACTTTATTTTGGCTTGCAAATTAATCAAAACCTCCCTAAAATTCTTAAAGTAGTTCTTAGTTGATGTATGCTGTGTGCTACCTGATGCAATAATGATCATTTTTGGTGTTTGTGACAATTAAGACACAGTCACATCATGTTTTGGAATATATAACATGTTGTATTAAAACTCTCAATAAATACATGTTCTTGCCTTTTAAAAACACGTGTGTTCTTCTAACTGAATGTGTTCCGTGGGGATACTGTTCTCAAATTGAAATGAATGAGTCATGGCTTTTTTAGTAAAAGCTGCAGTATTTGAGGCTTTCTGAATATATTCCACTTTGTAGTAGCTGCAGATTACACTCGCTATGGAATGATGACTGAAGTTTCTGCAAGTGTGTGTGTATGCACGTGCATTTACTTTAAGAAGATCATTAACAGGTGGTTTCACAAATAAATGTCAAGATAAAACACATTATGTTTATGTTTTACTATGCATGTGACCTCAAAGATGTATACCTATAAAAAGTTCACATTAAATTTCAGTATGGACTTGATGATTCCATTATAAAAAACATAGATTCATAGAATTGTTTGGGTTGGAATGGCCCCCTAAAGGTCATCTAGTCCACCCTCCCTGCAATAAGCAGGAACATCTTGCCAACTATTCAATTAAATTTTTTAACAAATATGCAAAAAAAAAAAAAAAAAAAGTATTTTTAATCTTTATGTACTTCTGGACGTGTTTTGTGTTTTCAACTTCAGTTCCAGTAAGTCCAAGGAACTCCAGTTACCTCAGGTAACTGCATTAACTCCTTTAAGTGACACACCTCAGGTGACTACTTCCTTCCCATGTGTGAAAAAATATCAGGCACAGGAACTTCATTTTTCATGGATAGATAACTTTTTTCTGCCCTGCTGATGTTGACAAAGACTTGGTTTTTCTTCTTTTTTTGTGTCCCATTCCCTTGAAAAGTGGTTCTCCCTTGGTTGATGACGATGGTAGTATAACCATGCTTAATAATAAATCAGTTTAACAGCAGATGTGATTTCATATTCTACACTGTTTTCTTTCACTTAGTTTCCAGACTGTTTGTATCACCTTAGCATCATAAATTGTGAGATTCCAGATTCCTCAGAGATTTTTTCACTTTTATGGCTCTCTGTACAAATAAACTTGTACGTTCCAGAGGTATTAAAGTACCTCTGAATTATAAAAACTTTGTGCAGTGTCATCCCAGGCCTGTGATATTTTTGTTACATAGGGCTCCCATCCTTGACAGGTTTTCATTTTTCCTCCTCATCAAATGATACTAGCGATCTACGGACATCATACACTATTGAAATAAGACATCTAGTTTAATATTTTTGGGTTATCATTTAGTTTAGCTTAATAGGAGTGTCACACAGATAATTCTATGGTTTTCTTCTAGAGCTATTTTATTTTGTAATCCTTCTCTTAAAAATGTAGTAACCAGTTTTTTTCCTGAAGTCCAGTGTATTCAATCCTTACAGATGACAGTGACGTAAGTATTTGATTTTTCTGCACACTGTTACACTTTCCTGGATTTGAATAATGGGAAAATATTTAATCATTTCATAGTAATCAGAGTAAAAAGACGCTGGGTCTTTCCACCTGACTGTCTGCATAGCACAGGGCACAAGGCTTCACCCGAATACCCATACATTATGAACACTCAGGCTAAACTAATGCAGTGTGCTAGGGGCGAAGAACAGAAGAGACAAAAAAGTGCATGGCTACTGGAATAGCAATGAAATAATTAAGTTAATTTAATGTCAGTTGCTTCCATCTTGAAAAGCTGGGCTCTAGTAATGCAGAGAGCAGTGTGAATGGCCTCCAGAGCAGAGAACAGGCCAGGGAAGGTCTTAACATTGTAGACCTGTTTGATTTTTTTTTTTTTTCTGTATACTATGACTGTTTTTCCTGGTTAACAGCCATTCTTTACATGGCCATAGAAACTATTCTTGTCAATAGAAAAGATTCTCTAAAACCAGTGGTTTAAGATTCAAAAGGTCAAAAATATGCATTGGATGAGATTGCTCTTTAACAGTCAGGGGCCAAACTCATCTTACTGGAACTAGATGAAGTTGAACAGCCTGGGGCATCTCTGCTGTATCTCGCACAAAGCAAAAAGGTAGAGGAAGGAAGCACACATGCTGCAATCACTCTCTGGTGCTTTTGCTGCATTTGCCACCAGAGACAATGCTCCATTTGCCCCAGAGACTCTCTTGGGAATTACTTTTTTTTTTGCTCCTTCTTTCAAGTGCAACCCCGTAATCCATATCTTCTACTGTAACAAAAACTTTTACATTTCAAGGCTGTTTTAAGGGAGGGCATGAGGAGTATGCAAGTCCATGTTAACATTTACGAGGTCATAGAATATCTGGCAGTGCTACAAAGTTGGTTTTTGTACAAAAGGAAAATAAGGTCATGAATGTCGCATAGAGCCATTAGTGTATAATGAACTCCTGTACCAATCCGTGCCCTTTTTTTTTTCCAGATGCTAGCATGTATGCACATTATCTCTTTAATGCATTTGACACTGCACAAAACGGCTCAGTGAAGTTTGAGGTAATTGTTTTGCGTCCTCCTTTGATGCCTCTTTCTCAGCTTTGTGTTTTTAAGCTTCTCCATCAACTCTTCATTGTGAACTAGTAGGACTTGTTGGGTGATGGGTTAGAGATTTCAGTCTAAAATCAGTTGATATTTTAAATTCTGGTTCACTTTATTTTATGCAGATGGCTTTGCGTGTTTCCTTTCACTAAAGAAACATATAGATCATGTTAATCAGTACCATGGGGAGAAAGTGCAGAGATTTATGTAGCAGAGAGAAGAGGCTGAAGACAGTCCCATATGAAAAGAGACCAGTGATTTGCACAGATAATTTGCATGTCAAAGAAAAGCCAGTACATTGTGTGTCTTCTGCAGTCATCGTGCATTGCAGGGTTATATTTATGTTCCTGGAATGTCTTTTTTTTAAGCTTATTTGATATATTGAAGAAGTATCTCAGGTACCTCGTTCCTAGGGAAACCAAATCCACCCTTTAACTAAAAAGCCTGTTGCTGTGGCTACAAATAGCCATTCTTCAAGCTCACACACATAGCTGTAGGAGTGCAGCAAAGGGATATGTTAAGTCATAGGCCTGTGGAGGATGAACTTCATAGTTTTGAAGACAGTTAACTGTGATCATAAAACTAGAAATCACTGCCAGTCTTGCCTTTTCCGTCAAATGGCCTAGAACTCTGGTAATTTCCAGGTAAGTGATAAATTCGTTCATTAAACAAATGTAAGATGGGAATGTTGCTCTATATATATGCGTGTCTCTGTAGCGATGGCTGTAGTGGGAGTTTTGTATATGGCAAATACTCAGTAGTAAGAGACTTTCAGAAACCTAAACAAACTGAGACGTGGGAAAATGCTTAGATAAGTTTTAAAAAGAGAGAAGTGTTGAGGTTTCCTTCCTGGCAAATCTGTCTCTTTAGTGGTTATCAAGCATAAGCATTTTGTCCCCTTTTTTGTATTGTTCAGCAAATTCAGATTCCTCTGAGCCTTGGTAAAAAGGAGCAAAGGTTTCTGAGAAGTGATGCACTGCCCCATGCAGAACTAATGGAGATAACATAGGAAGGACTAAGTACATTAAATGAGGTATCAAGAACAGTATAGCTCTGTTAGCTTGAAGCGTTGCCTGTACTAATAAATCCCTGTAGGGATGCTGCTTACAGTGCCTGAGCCATTGTGCAGTATAAACAATAATTCAAAGCTATTAGATGTAATAACTTTACTGTAAACAAAAAATACAATTAAAATGCTGTGTCCCAGACTGAGTAATTAGTGGTGGGAATAGCATCTGGTCAAGTCTGAGAGGTTTTGCCAGAGACCAAAACCTGAGGCCCCCTGTGTTAGAGGAATTTGGGATCTCTCCATCTCTTGCAAGATGGGTGCAGAAAAAAGGCCGGATTTTCCTCCTTCTTTCATAGCACCCAAGATCTGTGGGTAAGAAGCTGTGTTTAATGAGGCGGTGGCAATCTGAGTAACTCCTTTTTGCAGCAGACCATTTCTAGGAGGGGAATGGCCACTGGAGCATCTGGCATTGCTCTTAAAAACCAGACATGTATTTTGCCATGCTTGCATTTGTGCAGTATTTAGAGTTCGGAGGATGACAGTACTCAGATCATCTTAGCGGATGCTGTGTCCATTGAGTTCAGTCAGAGAGGACACATTTTTGGAAAAGGGAGTCAGAAGAGGCTGATAACCCTATGCTCTATCCTAAAAAGATAAGTCTTTTGACCAGCATTATATAAAGAAGATGACTTAGAAAAGGCTGTGATGAAAATTCACATTTCTCTCTCTGCCTTGAACCAGGATTTTGTGATGGCATTGTCCATTCTGTTGCGCGGAACTGTTCATGAAAAGCTAAGATGGACATTTAATCTGTACGACATAAATAAGGATGGCTATATAAACAAGGAGGTAAGGCTGTTTCCGACAAGTGTGTTGATTTCTGGAGAGAGCCAACTGGTTTCTGTTGCAGAGCACAATTAATTTTACATGTAGCTAATTAAATGCAAATCAGACTGGACTTGAGCATTTATGTGTGTCCAAGTAAAGTGCACAGTGATCTTAAATTACATGGGTTTGTAGACATACTTTCCTATATTATAGCGCCTTTCATGGATTGCTTTAGCCAGGAGCAAAATCCTAGTTAGAGCTATGAGCATCACAACCTTTGCAAAGGGGAGGGTGATGGTGACAATAGCTACTTGGTGACTGAGTCATGAGGGGTTTCTGGCTGCACTGGGAGGTATGGTGTGGGCTTACCTGAAGCACTGCAAGCCCTCAGCACCACTCCCAAATCCTGTGTTATCATATGGTTTTATGTTCTTATTTTATGTTCTGGTATTGCATGTTCCCTTTGTGGGAAGCCTTGCGTTTTGAACATGGTAACTTGAATGTTTTGCAAATATATCTTGGTCTGTCTTCTCAAAACTATTGTGTGTACCTGGAGGGTTTTGTGGTTGCTGCTACTGGTCGTGGGGTTGTGTGGCAGTTTGTGCAAGGTGTGGAGAAGGACTGGGTTCCCAGTGACTGCTGTGAAGGTCCCTGGCCCTGGAGGAAGCTCTGGGACAAAGTCAGTGTCTCAGTGCCCAGCACCATCCCCAGCAGCTGCCGTGTCAGAGCACCAGTCCTGCAGTGCTGCCTGGGCAGAGGAGGGAAGTGAGCACTGCAGCTACCTCCCACGTGGCTGTGGCAAAGCCATGGCACCATCAGAATGAAACACCTGATTTTTATAGACGGACTTATATATGATGATACATCTGTCTGTGTTTTCATGCACATGCATAGGCATTCTCTGTGCTGTGAAGAGGGTGAAGAAAAAGGTAACAAAAGAAAGAAATGTGCTATCATTTCTACTAATTTCCCTTTTGTGTTTGTGCTGGCATGCCACTACTGCAGGAAATGATGGATATCGTAAAGGCAATTTATGATATGATGGGAAAGTACACATACCCAGTGCTCAAGGAAGATGCTCCAAGGCAACATGTAGAAGTATTCTTCCAGGTACTTGATTTTTGCTGTTTTTTTCTTAACACTTGAGCTATGCGCTGGTATGCTTTACTGTAAGTTTAGCTCCGAGTTGAATCCTATGCCCCGCTATGTACTCCAAAATAAACCCTATCAGCCATTCAGACTAACTGTACAGTGTCTGATGCTTTTCTTACTCCAAAGTATCTCATTTGTCCCTTAGCCCAACCCTTTGCATTGGGGTGTGTGACATCCAGCAAGTTTGAAGCCTCTGCTTGTCTTGCTGCCCTTCTGTGCTTCTCTCAACTGCCTGTAGAGAGAGACAGGAATATGGGTGCTGGTTGGTGAGACAGTGAATAAATAAGTGATGTAATAAGGAGGATGATGTCTATGTCAAGGAAGGAATAGAATAGTTGGTGATGACCGCAAAAGTGCTCCAAATACTGGAGTAAACAAGTCCTTAGCAGTCAGCAGATTTATCTAATGACACTGAGTCTACAATCTAAGCTGGGAAAGTCACGTAGGTTTATTCAGGTTGCATCAAATAATGTATTATACTATCGCTGCAGTGTTTCCTATGGAAATAATTTTTTTTTATTATATTTTGCAGAAAATGGATAAAAACAAAGATGGTGTTGTAACTTTAGATGAGTTTATTGAATCATGTCAGGAGGTAAGGACAAAATTATAACTGTAATGAAAGGTCTAGCTCATGCAACAGCATTTGCTTTCCCCTGGGACAAACTCCATTTGAAACAAGATGCTGCTCAGGATTCCAGGTTTCCTTTGCTCTGTGAAAAAGCCAGCTTCAAGACTGAGTTTCTGGTGATGCTCTGAGAAGTCTGTGACTGAATAGGGAAGCAGGCTCAGGCAAATCATGGGAGAGGTCCTCTTCATTTCCAATTTTGTTGTCTGGTGCTTTTATTTTTGTGAGTGAACTGCAGTACCTGATTCCGTAGACAATCAGATAACTCTAGAGAAAGCTCATAATGCCCTTCCTTAGTGTTTTTTCTGTTGTTGTTTTTGAGATTTTTTTGGTGTTTTTTTAAGAGACTGATATTGTGTCTGTGTGGTACCCCTGGATGTCGTTAGCAGCAGGTACCAGTTGCTGGAACTGCCCAGAGCCAAAGGTCTCTCAAAATCTTGTAGTTACAGCACTGACTTATAAAACCAGTTGATGTTTTCATGGTCAAACATGAAAAGCAAATGCTGTCATCATAGCAAAGATTTTTTTTTTTTCCTCTGTTTTGGAAATGAGCTTCCTCTTGCAAATTCCATACATTAGATTGGCTGTAATAAATATTTGCTGGTACTTTTAGCGTTGGCACAAAGACATCTGCATTGACATGCAATTGGCCAAGTGTCTATTGTCTTAGACTGTAATCGACTGTTGAATGTTTGTTCAGATATTTCTAATATTTAATCAGTACAATAGTGGTCTGTGCATTTTAGAAAGTTTACAGTGGTGCAAATAATTGCATACCAGCCCTCTTGTGTATTTGACTTTCCCTGGAAAAATCTTTCCGGTTCTGCAGTTGGACAGCTCTTCTGTAGCTGAGCAATGGGAAGATGCTCCCTGTGGAGGGCTCGGCTGGCTTCCCACTCTTCCGGTGTTAAGTCTGGCTCTGGCAACATCCAGGTTACTTCTCAGATAGGGTCGTCAGGCGGCAAAATCCCTGTTAGCAGATGAATAATACATGGCTAATTTTTTTAAGTTACTTCATTCTTGGTCCCTCCTGATTGTTTAGCTTCTTTTTTGCCTTGTCTTTAATTGGATTGTTTGTGTTGTGTATTATTCTTCACATTCGTAATTTGCCTTCAGGCTGGATGCATATGTATGATTAGTGGCCTCAGTATTGAAGCAGCTTCACTTCTAACTGTTAGAGTGTGTTTAATGACCTAGGTTGGGTTTGGTTCCTTCTGTTGACATACTTGCTCTAGGAGCCGTGCAGTCCGATGCACTGTCATGTGTGGTTTCCTGGCAGATAGGAGTGAGCCTGGCAACAGTAAGATGTTGGTGTTTTGCATTTGTTTTTGTGTTTTTTTTTCTTTATGGAAAAGAAACCAAAGTGCACTATTGTGCTTACCTCTGCCATTTCTGAGGGTATGGGTCATGGGCAGTGAACTCCTAGTATGGCTTTGGAGAGGATGATTGGTTTCCCATGCAAGGTGATACCTTGTACTAATACCCACCAAACTGTGAAAAGTGAGATAGATGAATGCAGCTGTAAAATAAAATAGAGGAATGAGATGCAGTAGATCTCTTAAGTTGCTCAATGTGGAAAATTATTTTCATGTTACAGGCAAAGAGTTATTCTAACTTTTGGAATAACTGAATTCCTGAGGGGAAAAAAATAATTTTGTTTTTGAATATTATTCTGGTTATTACCTTGAAGTACAATTTCAAGACTTCATGAGAAACAATCTGGGATTTCCCTTGTGTGTCTCCAGCTTTCTCATTTGGATCTAGGAACCTCGGAGAGGCTGAGATTGCATGTATTTTGGGTTTGAGCTGGTTGTATTTCTGAAGTGAAGTGGTCCTTCAAGACAGCTTGCTTATCAGTTTGAAACCCACAATTTCGTTTGGACTTTTGAAGCATATTAGCTAAATGCGTATTTGCATATTCAGGATCAATGAGATGTAGTTGGGCACTAAAGCCTGAGGATTCAGCACAGTCACCAGCTCAATGCTGGTGTCCAGTTTTCTTCAGTAAAGCACAGCCCAGGCTGCATGTCAAGCTTATGAGAAGACCCTGTGCTTGCATGCCTCAAACCAGCTAAGGTGCCAAAGTAAGAGACGGCTGCTTTGCTGAATCAGAACCTGATCACTGAATCAATTCCAGCTCATCGAGGATGAAAAGCATTACGAAAGCAAGGCTGTTGCCTGCAGTAGCAGCTGCAGAGCCCCTCCTGTGCCGTGCAAAGTTATGAGTTGTGCTTGTAAGTGCTGTTTTTATGAAAATGTCTTCTCATTGCTTTCAGGATGACAATATCATGCGATCCTTACAGCTCTTTGAGAATGTGATGTAACCATGTCTGGTGAACGCTGGAGGAGTCGGAGACTTTCTGTGTAACAAAGACCTCCTTTCTGGGTGAAAGCTTTTTACAATTCAGCCATGTTCAGTGTGTGAGGATTTTGTATGACATCTCCAACCAAATGGCAACTGAATGCAACCGATCCCACCTCTTCTCCCCAAGAGACGCCGGTGGACCTTTGTTTCATTTTGGAAGCATGTGAATATTTTAATAAAACCTGACAAGAGAGAACTGCTGCTCAAAGTTCAATGAGTAATACACAGCATTGTTTGCTAGGCACAAGTCCTGCTTTTAATCTAGCGAGCTTGATTACATATGATAGCACATGTCGATAGCTTACTCAGCCATCTATTGTAAGTGAAAAGCTCAGTCTATACTACCATATGGCAAAATGTTTTATGAATGCCTTGCCATTGATCTGCTTTGACAAAAGTCAAGTCTACCAGGGTGGTCTGTAAAGAATGTACAGTAAATGTACCCAGGACAGTAAGCAGACAGCCTGTGTAGCCTGAATCCCCATTTCTGCAGAGATCCTGCTTTTCCTCTCACATGCACTGGTGCCACCACGCTGAATTTGTTGGAGTTTTTCCTGAACACATTAGCTAGAGGATCTCCACGCCAGGGTGAGCCAGAAAGGAGCAAAACATGTGTTGCACATACAAATTTGAAACTACAGAACAAATCCTGTTCAATGATGGTAAGTTCTTGCAAGACCGGGCAGGTTTATAAGGGCTGGTATAGGAAGATGAATACCTGCTCTGGTCCCAGGCAGTTTCTGCAGTCCCAGCACATGGTGAGACACCAAGTGGTTCTCCAGTGTGCGTCTCAGCAGCACAGTGGTCATGTGCTATGGGCCTTCGGTTTGGCACATGCTTCCTAGATTCATGATTTGAACATTTGCATTTTTCCATTGGAAGTTACAGTAAAGTGTTACCCACTTTATGGATTTGTTTAAGCTTTCCAGTTTTACTTAGTGCAAAAAAGGGCCCAGATGATGCAGCTGTGTTTCCACATACAGACCTTGGCACCCACCAAGTGCCCTGAACATTTGCTGCCAGGCCCATATGTCCCTTGGGGTAATTTGACATTTTCTACAGCAAAATCTTTTTTCCTACAAGTCAGTTGCATGATTTGTAAAAGTTCCATTTCCTTACTAATGCCAAATAGAGCATTGGTTTGGGGCGTCTGGGTTTTTTAATTAGTAAAACAGAAAGAATCATGTAGTGAATTTACACCAAGGTTGGATTTTGCCCAGTAGATTATTTTTCAGCTAAGGAACATGTCAGAGCCTGCTTTGCAGAGGACGCTTAAGAAAGTTAACACACCGGAGTGCCGTTGCAGTCTCCAGGCAGGTGATGGCTGAGAAACCAAGGGAAGGGGAGGGAAAAGACAACTTTTCCAGCTGCTCAGACCACACAGAAAGGAGAGTCCCTGCTGTAGTGGTTCATTGCTCCCATCCATAAGCATATATTTTTATTATACCAGATACTATATTGCAAATATACTGTTAGCAGTGAAGATATATTTTAAAAATTATGTAAGTAGAAGCTTTTTATAATACAAAATACATAGAATGCCTCATTTCTGGAGCCCTATATTTTATAAAAATTTAATCTATTGAAGTACTCCTGATTATAGAAGTAGATCTAATCAGTACTAGTGTAATGCTATGCTAATTTCCCAAGATGGGACATTTTCCCCTATTACTGTGCTCCTCCATACACTTCTCTGTAGTCTTAACTTTATTCCCTTCAGTTGCTCACTTGATGGTGAGCTCACTTGTCATCAAAAGTGCTATTCAAGTGAGTGAAGTTACATTTACGCAAGAATGACACCGTAGTCTATCCTGTTCACTGCCTTTCATACAAATACCATTAGTTAATTCCTTCCTAGCAATGACACAGAGCATAGCAACTCTGATAATGTGCTGTGATTCGCAGAACGATGCGATGCTGTGAGAGTAGCCTTGTCCTCCAGTTGTCCGGTATTGTCTATTTACTTTTTATTTAATAGGTACTTGATAAAGACATCAGTTGTAGCGGAAATAAGACACAATGTTCGCACTTTTCCTTCTTGCAATTGCTTTAGCAAATGACAGAATTTAATATAATGAATAACCTGGTTTTTTTCCCCACACCGAAAGAGCATCTGTCTATTATCAGTCTAAGCAGTTAACTTCAGCTGAGGGAAAAGTGGACAAGATAATGGAAAACAAGCATTTGCATCGGGCTAGCACAGTGCCTTTCTCCTCTAACAGTGTTGCTCCAAATGTCCTCATGAGATGGCACATACAGCCTGAAAAGTTTTGAATGTGCCCTTTTCAAAAGAAAACATTATTAATGGCATGATACCATGATCTCTGAAGCTAAATTAATTTCTGGAGTTACTGTGATGAGTTTGGCCTCAGGTATGTTTTCTATTTCTCCAGCAGCAGAAGTTCTATGAGGGCAGTGCTGGGTGCCTGTCTCGTAGGGGTTATAACTGCTTTCTGTTGAGCGTGGACCCAGTTTGGCAACATATATCAAACATTTAGATGTTCCTCTCAGTACGTGCTTAAGTGCATTGCTGAAATCAGACTCTCATCAGTGACCCTACAGTTTTGGCATCTCTTTATCTCCTCTTCAGTGTCCGTTTTCAGCTCCCAGTAACGACGGGGGTGCACTAGGCAGAGGGGAAGATGCTGAAAGCCAAACTGGTCCTGATTCTGCTCTTGAGGCATAACTTCAGTTTCAGCCTTGCAGGAGTCCAGACCCCACCTGCGCATACCTGGTCTTCAGCACTGGGTTGTCCAGTGGAGTTGAGATAGGAGGATTGGCAAAGTGACACACAATTGTATTTTCACATAGCTCTAATTGAAGATTGTTTGTGGCAGAGTCATTGCCTTTGCAAAACCATTTATTATCCTGTGTTTATCCCTGATCCCACTGATACCAGCCAGAGACTGGTATGCATCAGTGCATAGAAGGCCTCTGGGTTTTCCGTGAGTAGCATCCGTGTATATGACACGTGTGCTCTAGCCAACAGATGACAGAGATCCAGTGACTGTGAGAGAATCGTACTCTGCATGGAAATGTCTTTGGGTTTCTTTTTTATGTTTTTCGTGAATGTTACTTTGTAAACCTGCAAAGCCTTCCATTGCTCATAAATGGGGCTTGCAATATTTATGGCAAATACTACTACAGCTTTCTAAATAAAACATAGTATGCTATTCTAATCCCATACCATCATAAATCCTACTGCCAATATGTGGAAGGTAGTTACTGTGCTGGCTTCTAAGTTACAGTTAGACTATCTGTTAGTGCTATCAGCTGTGCAAATTTTCTCAAAGTTGTGATAACGTCTGAATCATTGGTCTGACTGTTTCATTAGTTACAAACATTAGTCTGCACTTTCATGCCAGCATTTTCTAAAAAAAGCCTTTCTAACATGCATTTTAGGCAGTAATCTGTTGAAAAATAGGAATGTGATTAATGATAATGCAAAAAAAAAAAATAACGTGCCTGTTACTGTCGCTGTTTGTTTTCCTGTTACTTTGAATGCATTGCAATATTGCGAGTAACCACAAGTCAAGCTATAAACCTGAGGTACAGATATCCTGAGGCTCGAGCATTGTGGGCAGAATTCTGGCATTGCCTGACTGCAACACATGTTGAGAACAAACATCTTTGTGTCCGTGTGTGACCTCTGATAAGATGGTAGCAGCAGTGTGACCACCTTTTTTCATTCTTCATGGAAGTACCATGAAAGACCTAAGTAAATGTGCAAATAATATAAATTGTGATAACTAAAGCCATGTTAATGGAGCAGCAATGCACAGCTTCACAAATGGTATTCTCCAATGGTAATTTGTATTAAATTTTGTTGAATGGTTTTAAAAATGTTGGTTTTAATAATAAAAAGAAAATACCTGTAGGAAGGTGTCCTTTCTTAAGCCAGCATGTACTTTTTTTCTTAAGGGACACTGTCAGGTTAAAAATTTACAGGGAAACTTTTAAAAGCAAAACTCTTATAAACACATATCTGTCTGCATAGAGGCTGTTAAACTGCTGAACTGTGCTGTGAGCGTAACGTTTACATGCTAATGATTTATTTGCATCACTGATTCAGGGGTGCTCTTATATTTGGTGCAGTGACATACACCTAACTGATAGTCCGGCCCTTGTGTAAATAAGAGTTCAAAAATACTCTACCTGCATCACTGATAGTATCTCAGAGTAGTAAAGATTGAAAGCTTATAGGCACATCTTTTCAGCATTTTTGCTTAAGTATAACCAGGAGAACAGGCAATCAAGTCAAAGAAAAATGCAAGCGCTCTTTTATTTTAGAGATAAGAAAAATAAAGCAAAACCTCACAGTGTCCCTTCAGCTCTGATTTGTTGTAAACATCCATTCTGACAAATGGAAAAAATGCAGAATAAATTTTGTGAGACTATATATATGTCTACATATATATATATATCTATATATAAAAAGAATTGCTAAACTCTATTCTGTAGGGTATAGTATGTCTACCAGCACATCCCAGGAAAAAGAACATTCTCTTGCATACGTGCAGAAATGTGAAAATAAAGATGTCTGTGTGAAATGTGGTGTTGGTCTCACTCCAGTGCCTAACCAGGTCGCATTGCCCAGCTGAGTGCTCCCCTCAGCCAGCTCTCAGCTGCGCTGATGGAGCAAGCAGCCTGGGGACAGCCATCTCTGCGACCCAGACACCAGCCCGCTCAGAGGAGACAACATTTCCCTGTGGAAAATGCCAAATCTGACTTCTTGCTGTCCCTGCAAGGGGAAGGTGTTGAAGCCGCCCGTTCAGCGCCTCTCACTGGTTCTGAAGTGCACCCAGCTCCTGCTAGGCCACGTAGACTCTGACTCACCGGCACGTGCGTATGCTTCTTATTCAGTTTTCAGCATCAGGTTTGCTCGAGTTGGTTGTCCGAAGTCTTAGTTACTGTTGTGAGACATGAGCCACCTCTGATTTTGTTCTCAGCCCATCATCACTGCAGGCTGAGCATCCCATCCTGCTGCCTACGTGGTCTGGGGCGTTGTGTCTGATAGTTTGAAGGGACAGTGGGGAAGAGGGCAGGGATGCATTGGCAATGAGGACTGTCCCACAGCATCTCTGGGAAGGTTCTCCAGAGCACAGTAGGGTGAAACTGAGGCATGTACCACAACTCAGCATGTGAAAAAGGTTACTTTTGAATGCAATAATAGCTTTTTCTTACTGTGAGATTAGTTCTGTAATCTTTGCTTATCCAAGCAGGTCCAGCAAAGCTGGAAACAGAAGAGGCATGGGCACGTTGGCACACGAAGATCTACTTCTCTGCACAAGTAGAAGTTATCGGCTACCTGGTTCTCTTGCATTTGGGGCCAGAAGATGCATCTGAGGCAGAGAAACATGGAGAAACCGTGCAGCATTCTGGGGAAAGTGAGGCTTGTATCCAGCTAGAGTGAGATGTGACTGGGAGCGCTGTGGGATAACAGGTATCTGTTGGTCTAGATTTAATTTAACAAATTTCATTAAGGGAAGAAATCCCAGATTATCATAATCTCTAAAGCCAGATCAATTCTGAGAGGTCCAAGCCTAAGTGGAGCTGAGCACTCCTGCTGGAAAGAGGGCACATTGTTAACTTTCTGCCTTCCATCCTGAATTGCCTCCTTAGCTGCAGTCTGTCTGAAACCACAGCACGTGCCCCTCGATTCATTGCTCAGGATTATTTAAACTCCTTTGCCATTGTGAAGCAAATTCAAATTGGTGATAGTGTACACGTACAGAGGACATGAACAAGATGAACGAGGTGACTTGAGTCTAGCATGATCTTCAGTCAGTTAGGCCAAATGAAAGGAATACCTAAGAAAGTCTTTATAAATAAATGTTATTAAAAATAAACAGAAATGACCAGACAGATTTGGAGACACAGCTGCGAATTTTCTGTGTGACACTAACTAAAGGTTAAAGAATAATAAAAATGCAGTTAAAGTAAAAACAAATTGGCAAGGTATTGGTGACATTGGTATTAAATCTTCAGTGTATTTAAGTCATCAAGTTAACGTGGGAGGTTATCAATCACAACAGGCCAGTCAAGGACAGACATCCCTTCATAAGCTACCCATGTAGTAAGTACAATGAAATTGGTGTCGGCTGAAGCCCGATTTTTTCTTGTCTCTAGCTGACAGCGTTGAGGCTGGCTGAGGTGACGCATCCTTATGTGTCCAGGTAACGGTCACCCCAGCCTGCATAGCACAGGTGAGCACGTACAGGTTTCCAGTGGCAGTTTCTCTTTTTGAATTGTGTCCCAAAAGTGTGCATTTTGCGATTCAGGAGTTAAGAGCTCAGGTGGTTTAGATGGAGGGGGTCAGGCACTGTCACTTCCTGTGGGCTTTCCTGTTCGTCTATACCAATTGCTTTCCAAGAAGAGTCAGCCACATTTTCAGCCCCTGAAATAACCCAGCTGTGGGATAGCTCCCAAATACTTTAAAAAGAAGAAAAAAGGGAGATTAAGATAAATATGTATGTACATAAGACATCTAGATCGTTCACCTTTAACAAATCTGGGTATATATCTGTATATATGTGTACTACACTGATTTTAGATTTGGAAAAAAAAGAATAATAATCAGATAGGACTGAGCAGCCTCCTGTTTGCTGTAGTCAGTGGCACTTATCCCATGCACTGTCTCTCAGCTAGAATAGGTTTGGTTTCTGTAAAAAATTAATTACCCTCATAATAATTTGTACCTCTTGCTTAAGTAACCTGTGTTTCTGCAGCCAGTAAATAGATGTCTGGGTTTCAGAAGACAGGATCTGACGGGGCAGTGGGGAGGCCATGTGTGCAATGGGCTGTGCTGCCTGCTGGGCTGTGGCGGGGAACGCTAGATGTCACTGAGATCCCTCCCGGCGTGCACAGCCAGGGCCAGCCAGGCAGGTTCCAGCCTGCACCACATTTTGTTATCCCAGGGGCAGGAGATGTCAGGTGTCACACAGTGCGAACTTAGCCACTTTCATACATAATCATCTTCCACAGCCAGCTTTGAGGACTGATTAAAGTAACAGGGGCATGTGATACTTTTTTATAAATGTGGTCATTGAAGACATATCTACAACGCAGATATATCTGAGAGTAGGGAAGGTGAACTTTGAAGAACAGAATCTAGGGCAAAGTAATTGTTTCTAATTCACAGAAAAGGAACTGAATCAAAATTTGGTGTCCTTTTATCGCATCAGGTGTGTACTGTGTGGGATAAAGCATGGGAGCTGCGTAAGCAGAAATCCTGAGTGTTCTAATTGATTGGAGAGCTGGCGATGAACCTGTCGCTACTGCTTTGCCAGTAGACGCTGGTTCTTTGCAAACAGGACACCTGTCCCGCTGGCCTTTCAGGAGGTGGAAAATGAACTGAGGATCTCCAGTAGAATAACCACTGTGGGTGTGGTTATTTCTAGCCTGTTTTGTTTAAACTTTCCTTTTTGTCTTTAAAAGAAAAGTGTGTCTTTCTCCATCTGTTATTGTAGGGAGCCCATCACTGGACTCTGGGCTCTGGCTGGAAACATCCATGGGGCAGCACAGAATAAGTTGCTGTATTTGATTGTGAAATCCCCCTGGGAACTCATCTGCTGTCCTGTCCCTGGGGTGCAGTTCACCACACTGCACGCAGAGGCCTGTGGAAGAGCCAAGGTGGTGTGAGGGTAATGTGCACTCCTAATTCAGGACGAGGGCTTCTGCAAGAGGCTGGAATGCTTCTGGTGGTGGGAAGAGGGGAGTATTTCCTTTAAAAACCTGGGACACTTTTGAAGTTATTTCTTGTTGGGATTTGCAACCGCAGCCAGCTGCCATGAAATGTAAGACAGGGACAGGGTTGCAGCATTTCGCTTATAGGAATGAGTTCTGATCTGAAGTCTAACTGCAGAAGAAAATCAGCCTGGATGGTTACTACCCTCATCCAGGGCCAGGAATCCAGATAAAAAAAATGTAAGAATGAGGCCATTCTGGTCAGCCTGAACACTCCTCCTGAAACCCTGTGACCATCCTTCCCTATGCCACAGGCTTGCTTGTGACTAGGTCCACACTGTCTCCAAAACCCAAGCCACATTTCAGGTTTCTCTGCCTGCAAGTGAAGGGGGCATAAGAATGATGAAGCCATGTTGCCATTTTCCTGGTTTTTATTTAGAGGATGTATTTAGTCTTTATATTTGCAGGGAAAGTCAGGGAGTGTGTACACTGATGTTGTAAGGACCGCTGTTAGTAATGAACAGTCAACTCTTCCGTTAAAATGTCTGTGAAAAGTTAGTGCTGACCCAGAACTTTCCAGAAGGATACTAAGTTATTGGAAAATGTTGATTTAAAAAAATGAAAGATTGATTTTACAATCCTAGGGTTAGATAGACTTTGTTGACATTTTCACAGAAACTTATCCAACTTTTTTATTCAAATTACTTTATTGATTTACTTACCAATATAAGTTGAAAGTATATATCAATGAAAGTATACAAGGAGACAGTTTTCTGTCTGAACACATAAACTAAATTTTAGAGAACTCAGAACATGAAGAAGTACAAGAGACTTAGGTTTCCTTCACAGGGCACGAGCTGTTGTGGAAGGCTACTCACCATTATTTAACCAACCAGTAGTATGTAAGAAAAATAATATGAATTTTAGTGGGTGGGCATTGCACTGACATGAGAGAAGACCTGTCTGTGCTGTAATTGAGAACTAGTAAAACTCTGGAAAAACCTAATGTGTTTCTATGACAAACTCAGCTGCAAAAATACTTCCAAGTTGTTCCCAATTTTTGTTTCAGATTTTTTAAAATTTATCTTAAAGTAGTTAATTTGCCTTATATTTGTTTTATTTTGCACTACGCTGAGACATCATAATGCTAAAATCTTTAAGGACATCTGCTTCAAACAAGTTATTGAACTGTTTTCTAGATCAGTCTCCTTTTGTATGCAAATGGAACAGCTGGACAGAAGCAAATGAGACATTTTGAAATGAAAAGAAGGTAAGATATTTCAATCAGAGCAATGTCTTGCAGTGATTTTAGTAATAAATTAACAGAATATTAAGACTTTTAGTTTGTCTTACTGTAGCAGTGAATATTTAGTGCATGCCATAAAGCAATGTGTAAGAATGCAAAACCAGGAAAATTCCGTCTAGATTTTTGGCAGCTTCGAAGTACAAAAGCAGAATTTCAGAGCTTGAAAATTCACATTTCTGAGAGCACATTTAATGCCCAGTTGGAACAGAAATCCCATTACAGCCTGTGACGCAGGGCAAAAAAAGATCATTGCAGAAATTGGTGTGACATTGCAGAGACCTGTAGGTAGAATCATAGAATGGTTTGGGTCGGAAGGGATCTTAAAGATCATCTAGTTCCACCCCCCTGCCCTGGGCAGGGACACCTCCCACTAGACCGGGTTGCTCAAAACCTCATCCAGCCTGGCCTTGAACACTTCCAGGGATGGGGCATTACCTCCACGTAATTTTAGATACAACAAAGCCATGTTCAGAAATGTAATTGACAAGGAGAGAAGTACTGTTCCTTTACTGTGCCTTTACTGTGGGTTTGGTACAGTATCTATGACACTTGTATGACCTGTGTTGACAGTATCTGAACACCTTGCCATCTTGTATCTCCAGAGCCCCCAGTGGGCCTGGGAGGTGCTGCCTTTTGCCCGTGTTTGTGTAGGAGCCAAGAAAAGCTGTATGATTGTGGAGGTAATTTTGACAGAGCTAGGAACTAAGCCAGTCTTTCATAGACTACATGAGGCCTTGTGCATTAGCAATTCCTTCCCTCCAAGGACAAGTCCATGGAGTAAGAGGATGCCCTGTTGTAAGGGTTTGGAGGAAGGTAACGGCAGTGGGCTAGAGCTCCCTTGGGGAAGGGGCCAGAGGTGCCTTATGGTACTGACAAAGTCTGGAAGGGGTAGACAAAACCCTGCCTGGGTCTGCGTTAGAGAGGAGAGAGCACAAAAATGTGACAAAGCTGGTCAAACCTGTTCTGGTGCTGGGATTTTTCTCCTTTGGCTTTTTTTAGCGCTTGGCAAAGAGGGGAGCAATAGATGTTGTTTCGCTGGTCTTCTATGGTTTCACTCTCAAGGTATTTTTAGTGTACTGATATATGGGCACCTGGGCAGTGCGAGTCTCTTCCTTGTTTTCAATGAGAGGCAGCACTGCAGCTCTCCCAAACCCTCACCTTCCACCCACAGCACATGCAGAGTCGGGAATTAACCCAGCAGACATCTGGCACTCGGATATTGGGGTGTCGGCACCGAAGCAAGCAAATGGTTTAAGACCTCCATGGGGAATAGGCTGTACCCATCCCATGGCTGGAGGCACCTCTGAGTGCTGCCCCACTCCCTGCCTGGAGCTGGGCAAAATGGCCAGTATCATTGTGATGATGTAATAGATTTTTATAGTCACCAAATTTGTCCATAAAATATCACCACACATGTCAGTATAGTCTGAATTTCCCAGTATGATGGTTTTTTTCTTAACACCAAAATGTCATTCATTAAAATAAAACAACCTTCAAAGGCTCTTGCAGTGCTCATGCTGGGTTTACAGCAACAGCCATCTGGTACCTGCAGCTGAGCTGCCCAACGTTCAGGGATATTTTGGGCTATTGTTGGTGTTCGGTAGTCAGGTGAAGGAACAGGCATAATAGTGCAGTGGTGTCTTTGGCCAGGAATAGGGGATCTCAGGTAGCTATGAAAATTTATTTTAGCTTTTAGAGCAATTGGTGAGGGAGGATCTGAAGATTTAAAGCAAACCGGTATAAGAAGAAATTATAAGGTTTTTGCTGGAATGTTGCAGGGGACAGATTTAGCAACATGAGAATTGGACCATATGTCCATCTGGTCTTTCAAAAGCTCCTTCCTTTCTTTGTCACAAATGCACTATACCCTGTGCCTGTTCCCTGAGGAAGTCCCATGTCCTGAAAAATATCTTCAAGCGCCTCAGGGAAACTGCGGTGAGCTGAGTTGGCCGGGGAGGAGCTGGGCAAGACGTCACACTTGCAGAGTCCCAGGTAGCAGCTCCTGGACTGCTGTGCGAATAGCTCCAGTGCGGGAGGGTGTTTACAGAGGAGAATGAATTATTTTTCTTCTTGTTTCACCACAAATAATTCACACTGCATTGCTCCAATTTTGCAAAGCAGATTTTTCCTGTAGGCAGAGGCTGTTATGAGACATTTAGGGATTAAAGAGTTTGTGGTACCTCAGTGCAGGAGTCCGTAGTTGAAAATGTGTTGCTCCTATAGAGCAAGAACTGGCTGTGCCTTGTACATTCCCTGGCTGGCAAACAGGAAAACAAAAGGCCGTGGTGTTTGTTCAAGGTTGCTGAGAATGTTAATGAAAGGCAATTAGAAAAATGTGGTGGTGAGTCCCCATGTATTAATCTTTATTAGAGTTAAATTTTCCCTTGCAAATGTGACATGCCATCAGGTTTGTGTCTCAAGAGTGTGCTTTGTGGGATGTTACAGGGAAGAGTGCACAGCGTTCCCAAAGTAGCTGTTAATTTCCCCAAAGCGCTTTTATCAGATGAGACTTACAGAGAGACAGCTAACCCAAGCCAGGGTGGCACCTGAGCCACTGGTAGGAGTGGCTGGGGACAGTGCTGTCACTCTGTCATTCGTACCATGTAACGTAATGCTGCAGCTCTGAACGATGGTTACGATCCACTGAGGCAGCCAGGCTGAAACAGAAACTGCACAGTGTATTTTGGGGTGGTGGCGTAGCTTCTCTTGTTAGACATTTTTATTTGAGTGCTAACTACTTTAATGTGGTGACAGAAATAAATTGTAAATAATTGCATGAGTGATAACATCAGTTTTATTCCTCCTTTTAGTGATCTCCCTTTTGCTGTAGTGCATAGGCAGATATACTGCTCTACATAAGCAAATTCGAGTAATTGTACTGGTGGTCTGCCAGGGCATCTGGGTACCAATGGTCCTGTGGGGACACTGGTCAGTACTTTTCCAGATGCCAGATAACTTCTTCAGGGGTGTGTGATGATCTGACGTGACTATAGCTGTAGCAGTAAATAGGGTATAGGGCCTTTAAGGACACCAGACATTTTCTCTCTGTCAGATAGTTATCAGAGTCATCCCAAAGGTCATGTTCTCCATCAGCTCACAAGTGTTTCAATTATTTTTAGGTAACAGGAACTCGCTGTTTTATTTGTGCTAGTGCTGCAGGTACTTTATGCTGTAACAAACATAAACTGTAAATAATCACTTGAGTGAAAATGGCAGATTTCTTCCTCCTTTTTGCAATTCCCCTTTTGGTGTGATGTGCATTCCCTGGTGGACAGGTATATATGTCCCTGACACATTTTAAAGATAAGAATGGCCCTGAGGAGGAGTGGCCTGAACGAGACTTTATCCCAGATACACACACAAGGAGCATCGATCTGGCTCCGACCCAAAGCGTGTGGGAAGCCAACACCATTTCCGTCACGCAGAAGGATCAGGGAACTCTGCAGGTAGCACTTACTGAACTATTTAAATGATGTTAAGACCATTTTTTATCTTTTGAAATGCAAAACTGAAGGTAAGTCTGCAATTATTTCTTTTTATCCCTTTAAAATATTTTCATAGTCTTTTGAGAAACCTCCATGACGTCAAATCTCTCTCCTTTTCCCTTTTTCCACGATGCTTAAAATAATCTACTCCAAAGGTAAACATTTCAGTGAATGCTTCAATAAAATGAAAGGTGATACCATTCAAACTCAGTTTTGAAGACCTCTGAGTTCATGCCCTCAAAAGAAAGCACAGCAATGGTTTTTTTCAGGCTATTTTATATCCCATCATAATTCAAAGCGAAGTTAATGTTTCACCTCAGGCTGCAGTAAATTAGATAAAACAGTATTTCCTCATTCGCAGAGTAACAACAGTTACGCTTTTACTTTGTCCACATTGCTCTGTTGTGCTGATAAAGGAAAAAAAACATTGCTTAATCCCTTCTAACAATAGTTGAGACTATTTTTAAACACAAAATATGTTTCTGTACTGCATTTTCTATTGCTGAGGCATTTTTAAGACTGCTAAGCCTCAACCTATCTAGGTAATGAGAGCTCTCTTTCTGGTGGCAAACCTACTACTGCTATTTTATAAAGCTAAACCCATGCGAACCTCAAGGTGATTTTCCCACCTCATTTTGTTTCCTCCAAAAGCAGAAAATGCTTGTTCCTTGGAAATTAATCTTGGAAATTACTTAAGTGCTCTATGAGTAAGCTTGTCAGAGATGTCCTTTCCAATGGAGTCACAGAACGTGCGCATGCCTGGGCCCGATGCAGCTGACGAGTGTGTACCTGAGTGACTTTTCGACGTTGCTGCTGTGCTGGAGCTCCTCTCAAGTGAGCGGATGTGGGATGGGATGCGGCAAGTGACGGAGGACAAGAGCTTCAGGTAAGACATTTACCTGCTCTCTTACTCATCTGCTGGTAGCGTGCATTGCTACTTTTCACATGGATAACGTGAATGTAATGTCTTCCACTATCCAGAACTCCTCAGCTCAAAAATAACATAAAGCAAGAATTATTATTCTTGAATAGCGAAACTAATAATACAAAGTGTCTTCCTGTAACCAGCATCCAGCTGCTTCAGAAGCAAAACACTGGAGCGTGTCCATATCAGCTCTCCGTGACTGTTTGGGACAAAATGGAAACCTAAAAGATTTTGAATTGGCTGGGTTGCTGCAGTGCTTCAGGAGATGCACAGAGGCGCTGAGGGGTCCGTGCTACATCATCGCCTCCCCAAAGCTTTATGGCTGCTCCAGTGGAGACACTGCTGTGCCTCAGCAGGGATGAATCCCACCGGTAAGTGCCATCCCATTTGGAGAGCAGCATAAAGCATTCATGTAGCAATTTTAAGTGTTTGTCCAAGTATTTTGGCTTACTTTTTTCTTAAAAATATTCCCACCCCCACTCCACCTGCCCCTGAAAGGGGCAATATAGACCGAGGTCCTTTAGGGGGAAAGTTCTTGATTTAAAAAAAATAAAAATGTTTTAATTAAGCTGCTTTTACGTTTGTGGCGTTCAGAACAGTTCCAAAAACCATGCACTACCAATAGAGATAACTTTCCTTTTCATGAAGGTGTAAACCAGAAACTAGTACTTACTGCAGCTTGTCTGATAAGTACATCTTGATCTGATCTGCTGTCTCGGAGTGTATTTCATCCTATTAACATAAAAATAAGCAATACTTCGCAATAGATCCTAATCTAGTGCCGGTTAAAACATCTGTCCAGCTTTTGACAGCTGAAGTCACTTATATGGATGAAATATGTATTTAATAAGTTAGGGAGCAGAAAGCAGAAAGGAATGACATCATATCAGGTAAGAGTTCTGGCCAAAGATTAAACCACAGTTGTGCATTAATCTGAGATAATAACAAAATGTTGTGCTCCTGAAACTGAGTGTCCAATTAATTGTCTGTTCCCAAACTCATTCTTGTATCTGACAAGAGGTTACACTGACCTTTTTTTACTTTTTAAGTATATTCGTTATTTTAAAGCGACGTTAGAAAGCTGTACAAGAATCTAGGCATGAACACTGGGTGCTGATGTGCACACAGATAAAATAATGTTTTCAGGTTGTAATGGGCAACGTCATAATGGAAATAATTAAATGGGTTTTCAGATTGGAAAAAACATGCCTGATGCCAGTCCAGAACTTTTGTTCCTACTTGAAATGTGTTTTGGTTCAAGTATCAGCAGTATTGGCACGTTAGATGTGTTGAGAACAAGCTGGTATGGGTGACAGAGAATTTGTTGTTAGCATTGGTTGTTTTTCAAAGAGCAGCTGGAACCTGGAATGTGTTTTACAGCAAATAGCTGCCTAGCCATGAATAATTTACAGCATTGGGTAAGGTTTCTCAGGGTGCTGGACACCAGGCTGCTGTGAGGTTGGCTCAGGGCTGCCCAGGGGTGTTCGGCTGCTCTTGCGGACACATAGGCTGAGGAAACCATGCTGACAGGCAGCCATCCTGCAGCCCGGCTCCCCTGTGCCCCGTGTCTCCATTCGCTGGCAGTTCATAAAGCGTTCACTCATTGCAAGGGTTTTAAATACTGGATAAGAGCTAAAATGTCACCTGTTGCTTCTGTGACACATAAATTCTGTTTTGGAGTGGGATGCCATGCTGCTTAGGGGCAGTGTCCGTGGGCAGCCTGGGCTTATGCCGAGGCTGGATGGGGCACCTGGCTTCCCTGACCCCACAGGGTGCCAGAGAGAAGAATGACAAATCCTGGTGACTGAGAGTCAAAATAAGGGAAGATCAACAGAAAAGCATGTTTCCATGAGTCTTTGTCTTTAGAGGTCCCTAGGAGACAGCGTGAACAGCTATTATCTCTATTTTTCATGTGAGTATCTAAGGCATGGAGCAAGGATGGAATTTTTCAGAGAACACAGAGGCTCGCTCTAACCTCCAACACTGCTCAGCAGCAGCTCACATCCCTCTTTTACCCCGTTCTTTTCCTGGAGGACGTCTCTGTCCCGCTATGTGTTGGGGTGCGGTGTGCGCAGGCACATCTTTGCAGGGGGATGGGATGGGATGGGAGGTGTGGAGGGCACCATACTGCAGGGAGGCAGTGCTGCAAGGGCCAGGACTTCTGCATTAAAGTCCCTTTCCTAGTGCAGGAGGAAAGTGCAGGGCAGAGGTGATGTAGGGACAGGAGAAGGGCACTGAGGGTGTTGGTATGTCCTGCTCTGCTCACATCAGACACGTGGTGAAGGGAAGGAAGTGGGAAGAAAGGGTCACTACCTGCATTTACACCTGGCAAAAGGCCTCAGGCGATGGTCATGGCTGACCTGCATCGCAGCCAGGGCTGGGGAGCGCAGACAAGGACCAGACCCCTGGGTGGGAAAGCACTGACGAGGAGGTGGTTCCTGGGCAGACTGGGGAGTCTGGTTTGAGGTTTGTCTTTGCTCTATCATTCCACTCAAAAAGACCACACTGGTAATGACTGAGTGTTTTATTTTCCTTGTTGCTGTAGACACTGTTGTCAAGTCACAGAGTTTGCTGTAAATAAGTCTACAGTAGAAAATGACATTTCTTTTCTCACAATGTCACCATTTTTCTGCCTCCTCTTTCTATCCTGACTTCCGGGCATTTATTTTAGAAAAGCAAGGAAGGTAAGTTTTGCAATGGATCTGGATTGACAGTCACCTTAAATGCTGAAATCGGGCAGAAATAGTGCTGATGTGATGGTGTTTAGCTCCAGGTCGCTGCTGTAGCTGTGCCACCACCTTGCTCTGCCTGCGTGCTGGGCAGCCACGGCTTTCCACAGGTAGCCTTTGGCAAGAGCCCAACTTCTACCCCTCCTTGGAGGAACAGTGGGTGTCACTGCCAGGAGCGCAACGCATAGCTACAGAAAATGAATGTGGTGTATGAGCCGATTGATTTATCTGCATTTTCTAGCCCAGCAATTAATTCTGCTTTTGGGAGGCAGAACCCAAGCAGCAAGCACGCTGTAATGCCAGATTAGAGTTGATAATGTATTCCTCCCTTCCCTGGTCCTTTGCTAGCACGGAGATCAGCCTATTAAGGAATAATCTCCCAAAGCATCAGCCGGCTTCAGCGAGGACCATCGCCAGCTGCACCGCAGCAGAGCAGAGCCTGGCCAGCGCTGGAGACAGAGCGGGAAGCCACAGGTGCCAGGGACGGTAGGGAGGTGGCAGCAGGGGCTTTGAGGGGGTGGCCACCACAAGCGGCACAAGTGCCACACTTCCAAGAAGCCACAAGGCTGCAGTCTGCTGCACAGAGCTGGGAAGTTGCTCCTCTAACCTTACTTTTTGTCAAATTGCTTTGAAACATCATTGCCGCACAGATACACCTTAAGAGCTAAGTGGCCTTAAATGTAAGTGGTTGTTGATGGGTGTCTGTATGGGTTGTCTGTGGATGGGGCCAGCATGTGGGGTATCTCGTGTCAAGGGCAGCTGGTGGCTGCCTGTGACCGGTAAATGCGTGGTCTGTGGGGAAACTGAGGCAGGCGGGGTGTTTCTGAGCTGGGAGCCGTGGTTGGGAAGTGGTGCCCGCAGGTGCCAGTGGTTGCCTGAAGGCCCCATGGTAGCACAGGCACAGCAGTGGGCTCCCAGTGCTGGGGATGGGGGGGCTCAGTGAGGGTGGGAGGAGGGGAGAGGGGGAGCTGCTCTCCTCTGCTTGCCTCTCCCCCCGACCCAAGCAGGCTATGCCCCCTCTCCCTGCCCGCACGCTCCCATTCTCGCCATTTCTCGCTTGTGTAAGCTGGGGTTATATTTATCCCAGCCCTCAAGGGTGGCAAGAAGCAAATTCAGATGCTGTAGTTAAAAGCTGCGGCACACAAGCAAGCATTCCTGCTGGGCAGCTTCATGTCACCAGCCCAACAGCTTGCCGATGCGTCAGCTGGGAATGCAACAGGTACAAGTGCAAAGTCAATGCCAGAAGAGGAGACACTGAGGCGAAGGCTGCTGCCAAGGCTATCGCCCTGATCCGCTTGCAGTATTCCCTGTGTTAAGTGTCTCTGTGGGTGGCTTTTGACGGAATTTCTCTCCGAGGCAAAACAGTAAGTTGAATCTATGGTCTTTTTTACAAACCTTTATGATTCAGTCCAGTGGAATCAATGGGGCTATTTTTTTCATCCTGACTTGTGTCCTTTATGTGTAACCTGCAGTTTGGAACTGAACTGTTCATGTATGTACAAACTGAAAAGTAACAACTGGAAACATTGCATCCATTTTCGAGGCATGCTCTAATCTTAAACCAGGACTGAGAAAGTCATGCGAACTCTTAACCAGCAAACAAGAGTGCTTTGGTTATCAGCAATCAAAATCTCATCAAATCTATACCTGAGCACAAAGAAAAGACAGAGACTTTATCTTCCCCATGGTATTCCTGTTGATTGTTATCTGCAGAAGGCATCTGTTTACCTGCGCTGTCTTAGGAATGTGGCTGTCTTTACGCTGTATTTTGAGCTAAGGCACATCCTTTGGGGAAACGTCGTGCTTGTGCTTCGCTGCAGCACAGCTCGAGGTGTGCCCCTCTCTGCTGTAGGACATGGCTCTGGATGTCCCACAGGCAGGTGGTGACGCCTGGCAGCTGCTGCCAGGCAGATAACCAAATCATGGGGTGCTGCCTGCACATCTCCTGAGGTTGCAGACTACCCGTCCAGGGCTGTCCTGTCCCTAAGGACAGGACAGATAGAGCAAACCAGGCTGTGCTCACCTGAGAAAATCAGTTGCATTGGAGGCAGTACAATAGCGCACAGGAAGTCTGTGTGTGTGTGTGTGTATAATTGCTCCTAAAAAAGTGGCCAAAAATGCAAATGGCGGGAGTGTGCACAACAGACAGACAAGGTATTACTCTGCTGATACTCCATGTTGTTCTTGCCAGCTCAGAGATTCGTAAAAGGATGCTGAGCTGTAATACTCTTCTTGAAACATCAGGGGCCTTTGGTGTGAAATACACTTCTAATTAAATCTGACAGTGTGGCTTTCACGTTGCTGCAGTCAATTCATTGATACAAAGAGGGCAAACACTTTGACAGGAGGTTGGGATGATTCATGGGCTTGTTCGTGCTTATGTTTTCTTGAAATCACAAACACCTGCTAAGGCTGAAGCTTTATTAACAGACACTCTATGAACTGTGGGGTCTATGGGTATATGTAGGTAGAAAATGGCAGGTTGAGGCTGAATGACTCCTGCTGAACGAACCAGTGCCATGCCAGGCCTCATGGTTTTTATGTGGTCTGGTCTTGGCTGAAGCTTAGGTCACCTGAGGCCAGGTGAGAAAACAGTAACGTAGTGGTCTCCAGCCTGGCATCTATTCTCAGCATTACAGAAAACATTACACTGAACGTTGCTCATGTTATCTAACCCTGAATAAGTAACGGCCAACTGAGCTGGTTGTAGCATAAGAGCAGTTTTTCAGGTTTGAGAGCCTGCTGCTGCACTCTGTGCCCTGGGAGCAGCTCACGGCTTCTCCTCGGTGCAGGCTCAGGTGCGTGGCATTTCTTCACAAAGTAAGTTTTGCGCTCTGGGTTAGCAGCTGCTGCGCTGCTGGTGGGCATTTCTGGCTCAGCTTCCACTGCTGGGGAGTCCAGGTGCCCTCCCAGTGCCGGCAGGACACGGTCACGGCTGCAGGAAGCGAGTGAAGTCATAGAATGATAGAATGGTTTGGGCTGGAAGAGACCTTAAAGATTATCTAGTTCCAACCCCCTACCATGGGCAGGGACACCTCTCACTAGACCAGGTTGCTCAAAGCCCTGTCCCACCTGGCAAAAAGAGCTCCTTTTTGCCAAAATTCAACATAGGGCCAAGGGCAGAAATGGCTTCTTCCAGCCTCAGGGATCCAGATGCTGTTTCTCGGAGGTGGTGGCCTGTGTGCAGGCTGCCAGTGTTCTCTGCCTCCTGCCAGCGCTGATGCGAGCAGGCAGCCGTGCCGTGCTGCTGGCTGGGGACACCAGCCACTCCTGGTGTTCTTTACTGTCGTCGTCCCCCCCCCGGCTCCACAGGGATGTGGTGCTGATGGTGCTGGGCAGCCCCTGCTGAGGCTGGGGTGGTCTCAGCCCCAGAGCTGCCTTTGGAGTACAGCAGAGATCTGTGTGTTTGCAGAATTGAAACTGTGCGGCCCAGTGTAAGAAACTGTAACAACTTAATTTTCCAAAGATTTCCCCTTCCCTTCCGAAAGGGATGCCTTCAGTGTAAAAGAAGTCCATTTAAAACAAAAGACTAATGAATATGGTAGCCCTTCCTCTTTTGCAAGTTTAAACACCTCATCTTTCCTCAGAGAACAGCTCTAAATCATTTTATTTGCAAGCCCTAAGCAGGAATTTGTATTCATGGTAAGACATTTATTGAGTTAATTTATTTAAGGCTGGGGCATAATTTCTAATAATGGAAGAGTCTCTAGGCCCAGTGAAATTGCTTCCTGATAGGGCATTAATATTTTAAGGGGTTATAATAATCTGTCAATTGATCTGTGTCTTCCAGGGAGTAGGTTAGCAGTTATTGATGATTGCGCATGTGAAGGATTATCTTAAATAAAGCTAGTGCTCCGCAGCCCAGCGCCTGCCACGGGGTGGCATCACCATGCCAGCTGTGAGCAGGGGGGTCAGGGTCTGGGTAAATGAAATGAGGAGGGAAAATAACACAGTGCAAAGTGTAGGGTGGCTGCATGGGGAGAGCCCGCGATGGCTCCCTGTGTTCAGCAGTCTTGCTGCCCAGCAGCAGTTCCTGAAGAGCTGCAGGACTGGGTACTGCTCAGAGCGAGGAGCTGTTGGCACGTGTTCTGCAGGAGCCTTGTTCTCTTGGCAGATAGTCTGACTGATATCGATAACACTTACGAGACAAATACCTTGGCCTCTTACTACCTTAATGTCACTATTCTTAGAAATGGGCAACATTTATGCTATTTCTTGAGTGATTTAAAAAGAGGAGAAGTCCAAATAGAAAAAAAAAAAGGTTGTTTGTTTTACTGCTATATTAAATGGCATGTTGCACTATGAAACGTGGTGCTGAATGGTCTTTAAAAGGAAGGTAACATCAACATGAATCTGGATTAAATACCTTTAGGTATTTTAGCCTGTCTCAGGGAAGGGATAGGAGGACCACTGAGGCCCTGGGGGGCATATTCAAACCCTCCCAGCCCAGGCTGAGGGTAACAAACCGTGGCAATGTGGTGCCCTGGGAGGGGGGACAACGTGAGCAAGGGATGCAGGGCTGCCACCAACTGTTGGCAAGAGCTGACAAACCTGAACGGATCTGAGGTGCCTTCAGAGTCTGTCACCTCGCCTCTGGAATTTTGGGTGGACTGGCTTTTAAGTGTTCTTATAACCCACAGAGGCGCCTAGTCGGTGGGAAGCATCAAATGCAGGGACTTGAGTAAAATCTATAGCATCTGAACGTGGCTCTGTGTTGGGCCACAGCTCCGCTCTCAGGACCCCTGGGACACATCTCCTTTGCTACATGGAGCAAGCCAAAGGCAAACAGCACGTGGGGCACTTGGTTTCAATTCCAGTTTTCTTTGTGGCAGCTACTGTGGGCAAGTCAGTCACACTTTTTCAGTACTTTATCTGCTTCCAATTATTGTCCAGAGGTGACTCTCTTCATGCAATAAGCTCTTGGTGGCTGCAAGGTCAGGCAGTTAACAGGCACATGGGGACCAGCCTGCCAGTCATTGCAGGTAATCCTGCCATGCCAAGGCATTGTGACAGCTTTAAAAGTATTATAAAGGAAGGTAAATTGTTCATACTAAGCTGCAGTGGCCTATTGTGGCTGTGCTCACTGGCTTTAAGGTTTTATTTATTCATATATGAATTATTCCCCTTAATGCAATAGGTAAAGGGATTTATCACTAAAAGCTAAATGCTGGCGCTGTGTGTTTCTATGTGCATGGTTTTATTGTGGATATTGAGCATTTATTGGGGGAAAATGAATGTTGGCATGAAAGGACGTGCAGCTGCAGTGCAGCTTTGATTGTGCTGCCTGTGAGAGCAAAATAAACGTGTTGGGAAAAAGTGGGCTGTGGAGGCATTCAGGACATTACATGGCTGGTTTTCCCCTAAAACTGACTGCGGTGAGGAGTGTTTCACCACCCCACAGAAATTCAGACTAACCTGTGTGTAAGATGAATGATTACGTCTGAACCGTGCTCCGTGGGGCCCCATCTGATACTTTTTTCTCACATGCTCATTTGTCAGCGTGTTGTCAAGCCTTCAATTAATGAGTTACTGGCGGCTCTATCCATCCTTACTCCCCCCCTTCAGCCACGCCGGGTCCTTTCCCCACTCGGCAAGGTGCTGCTGAGGTTGGCACACCATGGCACCCATCTGCTCCAAGCAGGCAGATGCTCAGCGAGAACGAAGACAAAATAAAGCGATTCTGTCCATCACTCCTTTCCTCCTCTGAGAGGTCAGCAAGTCCCTCCTGCTTTTCCTGCTGATGGGGTGGGCCAGGGCACATAGCAATTGCTCGACTAAATCACACTCGTTGCTTAACAGCCCTGCGGGTCAGCCTGCAATGCACGCTTCAGGAGATGGTACAGAAAACTCTGTGGTGGCAGCCAGCCAGCAGAGTGCTGCAAGGGAAATTGCTTCCCTTTGTCACGGCCATCAAAGATGAGCAAGGAAAGCCATCCCAAATTACTCAGTGCATCTGCAGGTTTATTATTTTACATTTACCTGTTGCCTGGAAGCTTTGAAGAAAAATTTCCACATGCTCACTGTGGCTGTGTGTCTGCTGTAGCCTTTTGGTGTATCGACCATGCCATCAGTCTCAGAGAATGCGAGAATAGTCAGAAACAAAACATCTGACTTATTTTCTCTATGTATTCCTTTATTTTAGCTTCGTGCCTTTGCAATTACTTTCTGTCTAAATGACACGCTGTCATTCTTTCCAAATTCTGCTCACATGAGAATCTTTCCATAATAATTACCTTTTATTTCCCATTTCCTTCTCTAGCATGCCCAGAGCACTCAGTAAAGCTCCTCAGCAAACCACCTTTGCTTTATTTACTATTAATGTAACAAGTACCTACAGTTATTATCCTCCTCTT
Source organism: Stercorarius parasiticus (assembly GCA_013396915.1). Taxonomy (NCBI): domain Eukaryota; kingdom Metazoa; phylum Chordata; class Aves; order Charadriiformes; family Stercorariidae; genus Stercorarius; species Stercorarius parasiticus. The sequence continues at coordinate 594,086 of VWZL01005928.1, read as the reverse complement.
CACAAGTACAGTTCAGAAGGTACTCGGGGTGCACAATTTTGTGTCCTGCGAGGGAGTTAATCCTGTGCATGCTTGTCTCAGCTGATAGGAACAAGAATAATTATGTCTCACATAAAATACCTGCACATACACAATGGAGGCAACTCAGCAAGCAGAACTGCTGAGGTGGGAGGGACCGTATATATAGGGTTACAATTACAGGGCTGGCACGTAGAGAGCAAAATCATAGAAAGCAGCACTGCTGGGCTCATGAGCTGCCTGCCTGTTAGAGGAGGGAAGCTGAACTTTCTGCACCCAGCGCTGGATCCCTGCCGGCAGTGAGGGGCAGGTTTGCCCAGTGAATGAAACCCCAAGTAATTGCCCAGCGTGACTGAGCACAGCCAGCTGTGAGCTCACGGATCTGCAGCCACCGGAGATTGACAACTGCAGGCAAGTTTAGATGAGAGCTAGAGCTAAGGTGTCTAGTGCAGGAGAAAAAGAGCTGCCTGGAGCATGCCTAATTTCTGTATAAAACTGTAATTATTTATTAATTTTACGTACACTGTATTTGCTCAAACAGAGCAAATGAATTGACCAAACAGAAGCCAAACCTGACATTTGGGAGGAAGAATTTATTTCACGTAAGTAAATCTCAGAAACCTTCATTTTTATATAATTTAAGACTTTCTGTATGTATTTAACAGAGCTCAGTCCTGCAAGCTGCAGGCAGACCTGTCTACCATGTTGGGTGGGCTGATGTGGGAGCATAAGCTGCCACTTCCCACAAGTAGCTTGAAGGATGAGAGTTTACATCTTGAAAACAGAAATGCATTACTCAGGCATAGTTTTCGCATTCTTATATAAGGACTGAATCTGATTTTATGCAAACCTTTCTTGTATCTTGGAGTTGCTTCTGACTTTCATTGGAGTAAGACAGACAGGAATCAGGCCTGCGATTTATGGGTGTCATGTAAATAACAGGCCTGGTTCCCCTCTCTTAAGAGTAGTAATACATATAATGTCTGTGTATATAAATGTGTGTGCCACTCATGGTACCAGTGCATATGAAATTAGGAGTGGGCTCCGTATTTTTAAGTTACCTGGTGTTGCTTTGTCCGTGGGACTCTCTCTGGGCGGTCACTGATGGCCTGTGGGTGCCGGTGCTGCTCCCTGTCACCCACCATAGGGGCTGGTCCCCACACAGTGCTGAGGGTCGGCCATGCACTGAAACATGGCGAGGGTTGCCTCAAGTAAGCACAGGTGTGTGCTATAGCCTCAGTGAGTCACCTCGGCAGCGCCTGCAGTTTCTGGAATTGAGAGGTAATTTTTCATGTGATGTAATGATAGTGACGTGGATGGAAAGAATCTATTTTTCACCAAGCACAGAAGTTCACAGAAGTTCTTGAAGGATTTCGACAAGTACCATGTGTAACTGTCCATGATTTCAGGTAACCACTCAAAGCAACTGAAAAGAAACAAAAAGCAAAATAAAGCAGTTGGTGTGTGTCACTGAGCAGGCAGCTCTCAGCACTGGTGTCACACCCCGCCACAGCCAGCACGTGCCTTGCTGGGGCCTGGGCTCCCACAGCGTCTGCTTTGAAACGCACCTCCTGCTCCTCCCGGCAACCACTGGGCCAATGAGGGCCTTCTAGACTTGGTCAAGTTGTTAAACAACCTGGCTGAATTCAGGTTTTCTCAAACAGGGAAACCAGCGGGGCAGAAAAAGGTTCAGTTCCAACCAAACAAGAAACTGAGTGAGGTTTTGACAGAATACAAAACCATGAAAGACTTAAGTCAATATGAGATGTTCCTTTCAACCCCAAATTATGTGCTTTGTTTTACCTTCTCTTACTTAACAAACTTGAAGTCTTTTCTCAATTTCTTGTTTTAGTCAGAAAATATCATAAGCAAGAAAAGAGATTTTTGAAGCTAAAAAATAAGAAATAATTTCTAGATTACCTACCTGCCGCTACAGGCGCTGCTCCCAGGTTCTCCCATCCCCTTTTCCTCCATCAGCCTCCAGTGTCCCTTTTTGTCCTGACCAGCCGAGGAAGGAGCTTGTGTATCTGCTGACACGTTACAGGATCCCATGAGCTCTTTAGTTCTGTAATAATGGGATTTGTTCTGTATAAATTGATTTTAGTGTCAAATAGCTGATGTTTTCAGTAAGAGTGGCTTGCATAAAAATGTTGCACAAAAAAGTTTCCCTATTGTTAACTCCATTCTCTTCCTTGCAGTTGCTTCAGATTTTCTCCTGGCCTGACAAAATACATTTTCAACATTCAAAAATTAAAAAGATAGCAATTCGCTGTTTTGGGTTTTTTTTTGGGAGAACAAGCTTTACAATTTAAAAAAAATAAATTTCAAGTTAAAGTTGAGGAAATTGAGAGGCAAATCATTTTAGATCAACTGAAAAGGAAAGCCTTTAATGGTTTGTTTGGTCAGTAAGTTAAAATTGGAACAGCTGTCATAATAAATCATCAGAATACCTGACTTTAGCAGCAGTTGTCATGCCATGAACTTTTCCTTACAAAATCCCCTGCCCACGCACATCCCCAAAGTAGTCATCTTTCAAGATCAGAAAACTGCTCACAGTTCAGGCTGGGCAAGGGGGAAAAAGAAACATTAAAAAAGGGAAGACAGATTATATCTGTCTTAAATCACTCAAAACCTTTTCTAGATAAACAAGTGTGTTGACCTTGAAGTGACATTTTGGCAAAGCCAGGGAAGTCTGATCCCAGGGTGTATGATGCTTTTTGCCTTTTTCATCATTTTGTAATTGTATTTGGCAACTATTGCATTCATGTCAGCGGCCAAAGCAAGCTCAGCACGAGGCGGTCATGAAGCTGGAAACTGCTGGTGATGGTGTAGGGATGCCTTCTCCTGGGAAGTGATTCCTCGGGAGTGAACACAGGGAGCAAAAGGGGAGTCCCTGGTTGAGTCCAGCCTCTGCAGCACCATCCCCGTGTGCTGGCTGTGTTGGCCATGAGAGAGGAATGCGCCTAGGCCTGGGTGCAGGAAAGGTTGTGAAAACACTGCCAGGGCTGCGCTGCTTCCCCAGCAGAGCCAAGCCACAGCAAAGCCAAATGATCCACATCGCTCCACGTCTGAGATGAAAATAAGCGTCTTCATATGATGTTTGTCAAACTTTGTCCTGGGAATCAAAGCACTTGTGAAAACACCCCAGTGAAAATCGTTGCCTAAAATTTTCAGATACGGCCTCACTTGTGTTTGGTGCAGGCAGGCTGAGGTTTCGGGTGCTGCGGGGTCTGTGTGAGGACCTGGGCTGTGGGACGCAGGCTGCCCTTGGGCCGCTTGTGCCCAGCGGTGCTCGTGAACTGCCCCTGGCCGCAGTACAGGCAGCCCGCGATGTTCCCTGCAGAGCTTTCCCTTACAGCACGAGGGAAATAGAACAGACAAATGATGCCTGAGTTCATCATGAAAATCTTAACTCTGTGTAATAAATAGAGGCAACACCTAAATGGGCAAATTAAATGCAGTCTGTTTTTATTTCAGCAGTTATTTTGTTTTCTCTATCTTTCCTAGCCAGGTTTTATTCTGAGACGCATGTGTACCTGTGTGCCCTGTTCTGCAGTCATAGCAATTTGGCTCTAGTAAAATCTGACCTTGTGAATTATTACCTTAAGCTTAGTACACTGGTTGTATGGGTTTGGTTCTGGGTGGATTTTCAGATTCTCATAAATGCTCCTATTGCCTGGCATTGGGATGTCATCAGCCATTATAAATTGGACAATATGCTCATTTTCTGCGCTGTACAGTGAGACATAGTACTTACAGAGTAAAGTGGGAGGTGACACAGGACAGCAGTGGTTCCTGCTGGCTTCCCTCACAGCTTATGACTCCTGGAGATGGGGCAGCCAGTCGCTCTGTGTTACCCTGGCGTGGTGCGAAGGAGCGTGGGTACCACTTTGGGCCCTGTCAGGTGACTGTACATCTGTCACCTCACGCCCCATTCCCTATAAACAGAATCACTGAAGCTGCCAGTGATTTTTTTTCCTCCTTTTGTGGTTTCTCTCTTACCACCCCATCAAAGAGGAATAAAGCCAAGTTAAGGAAGCACAGACTGAGCTGTAGTGGATATGCATGCTACTGTTGTTGCTTGCTGTAAAGAAGCATTATTTCATTAAATTCTCCGGAAACGGACACAGCCTTCCACAGTGGACTCTAGTTGGATCTATTTTACTATGATACTTGCATCTTTGTATAATTTTCACAGACAATAGGGAGAACACAGAGCTGAGTGAGTAAGCTATTATATTCTCAAGGTTTTTATTATCTCTCAGTCTACATAATGAATGATTTTTATATAACTTTGGCATTGGAAGCAATCTCTCCACCAGTTGTACTAGTGCTGCCTTCATGACTACTGCTGTTCTAGTATTGCCTGTGCCATGCTTTCACTGAGCGTAGGAAAATGCCGAGATTAAACAGTGTTTAAGGTTTGGGGTTTTTTTTCCCTATTAGAGAAAACTGAAATCCTTTACTGGACAGAGAAACATAAATACACAGTCTTACAATAATTTCTTCACAGTATACTGTACTAATGAAGCTGGTAACCTCTGATGAAAGCTCCTGCGCAATAAAAGCAGAACTGCAATTGTATTAACCGATACACTGAAGAGTTAAAAAAATGCTTTGGTTATTCAGCTCTGGGGACTGGTGTCACCTTTTTGTTGCCCATGAGTGTTTTGGAATGGCTAGTTTCTAGCTCTGTTAGGTACTTACAGATCCCCCTTTCACTGCCTCACAGTCTTTGATGTATTTATTATCTTTGCAGCCACCCTCTGAAGGAGCAAAACAAGATTTTCCTTGTTTTGCAAAGAATTAGCAATGTCACAGAGAAATTCAGGCTGTGTAGTTCACTCAGGTCTGTGGCAGCAGCAACTATAAATTTATCTGAGTGGGTTTGTTTCAGTGGTCTTCACTGTACAGTGGTAGCACATTTGCAGTGCACACTTCACTTCTGTTAATTGAAGACGTGACAGGGTCCCAGGAAGGCTTTTTACTACATAAGAGGTCTCCATCTATTAGTCAGTCATCAAAATAAATAGAATTTGGCTTTCTTTTTTTTTCAAAATAAGGTATTGCTAACTGGAATCAGATAGAATAAAACTGCTTAGAAACTTACACCAATGCACCAAAATGCTAGCAATCACAGCCCCTGTGCAGAACAGATGCTCATGAGGGATTGTTCCTCAGCTGAAGTTCATGAATTCTCATACTTTAATTAAATGTTAATTTGTAGAGTTATCCTTTCTTCGTAGAATCATAGGGTTGGAAGGGACCTCTGGAGATCCAGTCCAACCCCCTGCCAGAGCAGGGTCACCCACAACAGGTTGCACAGGAACGCGTCCAGGCAGGTTTGGAATGGCTCCGGAGACGGAGACTCCACCACCTCTCTGGGCAGCCAGTGCCAGGGCTCTGCCACCCTCACAGGAAAGAAGTTCCTCCTCATGTTTAGGTGGAACTTCCTATGCTCAAGTTTGTGCCCGTTACCTCTTGTCCTGTCGCTGGGCACCACTGAAAAGAGCCTGGCCCCATCCTCCTGACACCCCCCCCTTTAAGTATTTATAAGTGTTGATAACATCCCCCCTCAGCCGTCTTTTTTCCAGACTGAAGAGACCCAAATCCCTCATCCTTTCTTCATAAGAGAGGTGTTCCAGTCCCCTCATCATCTTTGTCGCCCTTTGCTGCACCCTCTCCAGCAGTTCCCTGTCCCTGTTGAACCAGGGAGCCCAGCGCTGGACACAGTACTCCAGGTGCAGCCTCACCAAGGCAGAGTAGAGGGGGAGGATGACCTCCCTCCACCTGCTGGCCACAGTCTTCTTGATGCCCCCCAGGATGCCATTGGCCTTCTTGGCCACAAGGGCACACTGCTGGCTCATGGCCATCCTGTTCTTATTTAAACTGCCTGGACTCATCCTCCTCCTCTGACATCAAAATTGTGGTCTAACATTGCTGTCAGTAGGTAAATGATTCCCTCTCTAGCCCTGCACGATGACCTTATAGTGAGGAGCACTCAATAACATCTGGAAACATCTGAACAGCACGTTCAGAGAAAGGGCTAGAAGTGCAAAGCCTTGTTAGGAATTCAGATTTTGGACAAATACTAGAGCATATTTTATTTTTAAAAACATCCTTTCTCCAGTGGGATGCCCTGCACTTGTGGTTCTTGAATGTTCAGGTGTTTTTAGTGGCTCTGTATGGGCCAAGATGTTCTCCTTGACTGGAACGCTGCTGTACCATGGCACAGCACCAGAGCTGTATAACTAGATGAGAAGGCAGAGTGTCCTCTGGGCTGTGGTGAACTGCTGCAGGAAGAATCTAACCCAGTTCCTGATATTTGGGTTACTATAGAACAGCCAGGTTTGAAGTTGAGACCCTAACTGCTGGGATCTTGCTCTCGCTGGTGGCAAGGCATGGGGACTAACGATTTGCATAGTCATGCCCAGTTTATAACAGTATAATAAAGAGGAAAACTCATGTCCATCCAGAAATTATGTTGGTTTGCCGGTATCTGCAGGGAAACTCTGACACACTTCAAATATCGTAGTGGAGCAGATCGAGCAGTATTGTGTTTCCAGCTCAAACTAACGATGGCTGAGTAACCATCTCCCCTTGGCAGCTGTGGCAGTTCTACTGCCCATCCTGCAGAGCGCCATCCATATGCTCAAGGAAAGGTGTGCAGTTGATGCAGCACTTCAGGCAGGGAGCAGAAATGCAGAGCTCGGTTAAGAGTTGCCCATCGTGGTACCTGCTCCAAGGCCAGCATGAGCCCGTGCGAGCCTCAGGCTGGGAGCCAACATTTGGTTCCACTCCCAGAAAAGTCAACGAAACCCATTTAAAGTGAAATGATTTTATCCTGTACTGCATGCTGAGTGACTTGCCAACATTACTATTAATAGCAGGTGTTTATCCCAGGTACAAGCTAATGGAGCGCAGAGCGGCAGCATTTCTGCGTGGCTGATTAGTGGAGCCCTGAACTAAAAGATACTGAATCCATCATATGTGGGCAGGATCTCACTTGGCTTCAGAGTCTGACTGCCGAAACATTTTTCTATTTCATAAATCCCTTCGCATGGTGCCATTCTCAACATCAGCTAATCACCATCCCATGCTGAAAGAAGAAAAGCCCTATCTAAACAAAGTGGCAGCTAAAATTCGGTGACCCTGTCAAGGACTTCAGGAGCTGAGTTGTCACTAGTGTCTTTTATCTGGAAAGCATTAAGATAGCACGGTGCTGAAAAATGACACAAGCTAAAAAAAAGGGCAGGAGCCACTGTATGGGAATGTTAAACATCACACAGTGTGGTTCTGGCTGTGCAGGATTTCTTTTCCCTGTCCCCTTCCCTCAAAATAATTTTTCTTAACTCACAAAATTTTGCCTTTCTTTTCTGCTTCACAGACAAGCAGAGCAAATACAGAAATAATCTCCAGAGATGTTCTGCAGATACTTTTGCTTCCTCGGTCTGTGTCTTTTCCTTCCAACCCAAAGGTAAGTGAAGCGTTTGTTTTGTTCTACAGGGAATGTCTGAATTACACTTCATATAAATAATGTGGGTCAAACGGAAACTATGCTCCTAATTATCCAGCCCATCCAAAGAAAGCTGGGTGCAGTAAGGGATGTGGCATAGAAGAGAGCAGCCTGCATAGGTCCCCAAAAACACAATATGTACATTAACAGTGCAACCTCTTATTTCCTGTTCAGGACCAGTCTTTGCTGGAAATGGAAATGTCTGCCGCAGGACTCCCAGCTCTGTTACTGCCTTCCCTGGACCTACAAATCCTAAATTTCTTGAGTGGACTGTGTTTATGCTGTGCATTAACTTGCTCAGTTCTGCTGTTAGAACCTGCAGCAAAGCTCCAAGGACTACTAACCCAGCTTTAAAGGGAATAGAAAAAAAAAATTTATCAGAGCTTTGAGTAACCAGCTGTCTTGCTAAGTTTCTTACTGCACAGACCAGTGGTCCCGAGACTCTGACAAACTCTTAATGATTCACTCATTCACATTTTCATGAAGTGAGCACATGACCACATAGGGATGCTGCACCATAAAACTTAACTTTTACAGTCCAAAAGCCCTGTCTCTCCAGCTGCCTGTGTGATGGTACAGATCTGTAAGCCTCATAATGTCAGGTACTAGCTTTATTGTCCATCCAAAAAACATTAATTTCGACATTGTAAATTAGTTGAACCCTCTGTACGCACAGCAGCTCTAGGGGTTGGCCGCTTTGTTGGTGTCTGTGAAGTGCTCAGTGCTTAGTGCTTTCCCTTTCCCCTTCGGTGTACCCAGAGGTTTTACTCCTGACAGCAGTCGTGGGGACACTGCTAACACTAACACACGAGGATGACAGCTTCTTTAGGGGACTAGAGACTGGCGAGGAGGAGCTGTTGGTCAGCAATATTTGTCTCAAGCTGTCACAAGCAGGAGGAAAACAGAAATGCATGTTCCCTATAGAGACTGTATGAGGAGGGGGTGGGAAGGGGGAGATTGCGGGTTATTGTTATGACTTATGATATATAGACCTTGCTTGATTTGTCTGGGGCATTTTAAGAATGTCCTTAAGCTACCATATGTGCAAACATGTAGCTATCAGCTGAGGTAATCTGCCGTTTTCCCACCTCTTCAAGGTGCCAATTATTCAGCCAAGATAAGCAATGTGAGCAAGTGCTCGTGATTTCACTACTTATTTTTAATAACCATTTTCTGTAGTTTGTTTGCTTGTTTGAGCGTGAGTGGGAAACACAGCTGCAGCTGCACACCAGATGTGCCCAGCGTGCCCGGCCACACGTAACAGTACCTATTTGTGTCCCCAGGAGGTGCTCCCTGGGTCACATATCCGACTTGCGCGGCGGCGACACAACGTCCCTCCCTGGATTTGAGAACCTCACCATGGGATACAACAAATACCTTAGGCCCTACTTTGGTGGTATGCAAGGCTTGTGGGGAGGGGAGAGCATGCTTTAAGCTTTCTTCAGGATGCCCCAGTCCTTTTGGTTGTATTCCTTTTAATTAGCAAGTAGCCAAGGCCACCCTCCTTTCTGTGCATCCACTGTTGTCTTGAATAGATTGTGCATGCACATGTGGGGTGTAAGAACATGCCCATCTGTGAGGTTAGGAACAGAGAATTTATAAACTTCAGTACCTCTATGACAGACCTGACAGAGTAACTTAAATTCTGCTCTAATTATAAATGCTTTTGTTTAGACTCTGACCCTTGTGATTTTCTGCTTTATTCATGTGTATCTATTTAGTAGATTGCGGCTATAGAGAAATAAAGTCATTCTCCTGGCCAGAAATACTGACTTTTGATGGATGCTTTCACTTTGCACTGAGACACAAACTAAACCCGCTTTAAACCCTGGTGAAACTCTAGGGAGTAGGGAGCACCTGAAGGACAGCCAGGTATTTATGAACTTACCTTAGGCTATTGTCTGATTTGGGTGTCAGGTCTCCCACCTTCCAGGTGAGTGCTGTAACCACTCAGAGGAAAGGGTTTCTCAGAATGACATTCAGCACCTGAAAAATATTGATGAAAGTTTAAAACACAGCTATGAAAATTTTTATTTTTATGAATTTTGTTTTCCTGCCAGAACCCATTAATGAACTATGCTCAATAGAACAATTCCCCATCAGCTTTCACCAGGGCTTGGATGTTTCCCATCGTAGCTCCTGCAGACTGACCTGCTACTGGCAGCTTTGAGCTTCTTCCTTTTCCTGACCATGGTGATAAATTTCTGGGACAATAACAGAATTTACCAGCTTGTTATGCCTAGAATGTTTGATCTCATCCAGGAATAGAAAAGCTCCTCTAGATCCTGCCACATCAGTGAACAGATGCTTCTGAATTGTGTAATTGAGATTAACTGCACCTACACCAGCCAACACCTACCTGAGCCAAAAATGTTAAACAAAAAGGGTCAGGACTCTGGTTTGACCTCCTCCAGAAGCCCCAAGTCCTCACAGATCTACCGTCTAGTCATTAATTTGAGCGGGCTTCAAGTGTCTAAATTTCTAAAGATAGAGGATGTGAATGACAGCTACCTTAAAAAATATACAAATGAATTCATTTTACAAATGAAATATATTTTGGATTTTGGAACCGTTTAAAATAATTAAACAAAAAAACCCCAACAAAACCAAAGCCACCTGGAAGGAGATTTAGAAAGGGTGTCTCTTGGACTTTCCTAAATGTGATCTACATGATGAAAAGGAGTTTCAGCAAGTCCCAAGGAAAGGCATTGCTGTGTTGTCACCTAGGGAGAGAGGGCTGTCTTAGAAAGCACCAAGCCCTCCTCAGAGCCCCAGAGTGATGCTGGGGATCAGACAAACCAGGCACAGCCTAAGGGAAACCTTGTGTCTTTCTGCTTGTCTTAACAACTACTCTGCAGAGCCAGCTGTGTGCTCCGCGGCAGGACCGGAGCCCTCTCCAGCCACCATCTCTGACGTTTCGTGGGGAGGAGCTGCCCTCTTGTGGTGCATTTTAAGAGTTAGTGTTAGAAAATGGGAGACTACCAAAATTCAGGACTTCAGTGCTGAAAATTTGCTTGTAAATAGGACAGTAATACAGTAACGAAAAGGAGGCAAAGGCCGTTGCACTTGTGGTTGTAACCCAGTGCATGGTCTTAGGAATCACTGAATTTCTCTGCCATTTAGTTTTTCCTCTCTGAGAAACGGATGCTGATTGCTACCTTTTGTGGAGAGTCCTCCAAGAGCTGAGCACGAGAACTGCTTTGTGCAAAGTTTACCATTCTTGCCCTTGTGCAGGTGTTCTGCATGGGGTAACAAGGGATAACCTGGCCTGGTTGCCCGCCTATCGGCAAATGCCACTGAAATGCCGCTTATCTAAACTGCTGATCTTCATAGCTAGGGCTGGTGGGTATTTGCTCTCTGCTACCATCCCCAAATACAGAACTCCAGCTCCCTAACAGGGAAAACTTTATTTTGGATCATGACGTCATTTGTGAGTCTAATGCTCTGAAACTCTGTCTAACCCTTTGGGCTTCTGGGACACATGAGCAGAGCCCACACTGCGCAGCATCCTGAGCAGTTTTATTGTGCCTTTCACTCTACGCTTCTCTCAGCTTAAGCTTTTCTTTCCCTCCACAGGAGAACCTGTTCAAATTGCAATGAGTCTGGACATTGCAAGTATTTCTAGTATATCCGAGAGCGACATGGTAAGTGAAAGAATTTTTATTTTATAAGAGATAAGAGCAGGATCTGCCTGAGAGGCTTGCCATATATTCCTGTGCATCATATTCAAGCTGCTTTGCTTTTCTGTATCTGTTGACCACTTTCAGAGGTGTGATGAGAACAGGGCTCATTTATGACTGCAGACTATGTAGATACCATAGTAATGCGGGCTTTTAAGTAAACAGAGATGGCTTCAAAGGTCCCACTAGTCAAAAACTCAGCACCTCCTGGAAATCAGGCTCCTTTGAAATGGAAAAAATCCTCTCTCATACCTTTCCTCCGTGTAGGAGTCCTCTGCGTAGGGTAGGGGTGGCCTCTGTTGGACATGCTGGCACTGACTGGAGACACAGACAGGTTTTCTTCTCAAGGGGGAGAAATGAGGTTCTGAGCTGTGACACCGTCTGAGGCTCAAAGAACTGGTCATCCCAAGAAACAAAAATAATCATTTTCAAATATATAGAGAACATCTTCCCACCACTGATGAGTCTGGTTCCCTCCACTTCTGATAATAGCTGGATTTCAAACACTGATTGCTGAAAATTCCTGTTTCAGATTGACCAAAACTATGGGCAACTTGGTAAAGTCAGCAAATAGTTTCAGTCCAAATACCCCAAAGTTCCGTCAGGAACAATTTCAACACCTAATTTCAGCATTTTCAAAAACATCACTGACTTTTTTTTTTCTCCTCTTCTCCCCCCGAAATTAAACAAGTTCACTAAATAAAATATTGTAACTTTGATAAAGCTATTCATTTTGGGGAAGTGGCAGAACCAACAAAATCAATTATTCACATACCTCTAACTTAATGAAAGGGCCTTGTAAAATAGCTCCTGTTCTGGAGTTTTTCTTCTTGACGGTCCATCTAAATTGCTTTGATCACATGGAAAACATTGCAGAGGCTTACTCTGTGCCTCGATAAAAGCTGGAAATAACCAGGATTTTTCACTTTTGTCACTTTATAATTCACTGTATTGAAAGCCATAACAGTAGTTTTTTCCTCTGTCATAGGCTGAGAGTAAAATTTTAAAAGTTGCAAAAGCTAAATGCTGATACCTGATATTTACTTAGACCTTTTCTCTTAAAGCATTTTACAAACTAATAGATCACATGAAACAACAGCTTCATCCTCTGCAGACAGGCAGCATATCTGTGGTTAAACAGAATGACTTCACACTGTTAATACAATTGCCACTATCAGTCTGTGACAGAGATGTTTTGAAAATAAAAGGCATAACTGGTTGCATTTACTTCATTGATAAGGAAGGAAGGGAAATAGTACAACAGTGCCCTGTGTCTGTCCAGAAGGCTCAGTAAAGAATTACCTTTAGAGCTGAGTACTGCTTATTCTTGTATGATGGGGCACTCTGAAAATACTCCAGTCACTGCAGGTGGATTTTGGCAGCGTAAAGTCAAATTAATCCTAGTGTCCTTAGACTCAAAACTCCTGTAAAAAAGGATGCTACCAGATTTGGGTTTTTATTTGTTTGCATTTTTTTAAGACCTCAGTGAAACAACAGGTTGGATTTGCTTACCTTTTTTCTTCAAAGTCCTGATGTCTCTTTCATGATCACATTTATAGTACGCGTGTAATTTTCCAACTCCAGACAATGACTGATTTCTAATGTGACTTGCTGAGTGGCCTCAAGCGTGCACTTCCTATCTGTTTTCTTACCTGCAAAATGGACACAAAAATATCAATTACGATAACTGCTCATTAAAAAAAAAAAAAAGTACTATGAGTATAACGTTTAGTCCTCAAGCACTACACCTTAGAGTGTAATACAGTAAATAAAGCTATGATGAAAATCTATCAGATTTACTGCGTACATTTGAAGCTGAGTTTCGATAGGTTAAACAAATGTGTCTCCTGCCTCTTGTTGCCCATGGCATACCCCCAGCTATGCTGTGCAGATGTTCTGGACACACATCCTCACAGGTTTTCCTCTCTTTCCCAGGATTACACAGCTACAATATACCTGCGGCAGCGCTGGACAGATCCCAGGTTGGTCTTCCATGGCAACAAGAGCTTCACGCTAGATGCTCGCCTAGTGGAATTGCTCTGGGTACCAGACACATACATTGTGGAGTCAAAAAGGTCCTTTCTGCATGACGTCACTGTGGGGAACCGCCTCATCAGACTGTTCTCTAATGGCACTATCTTGTATGCCTTAAGGTAGGTCAGCCTTTGGCTTTGTTGATGATGGTGGTTCAAAATAGATTTCCAGAGTTATGCTGGACAGCAGATAACAACTGTCACGGCTAATGAGTTTGGGGTCAACAAGCCAACCATGACCATACTTTTCTGATCCATTGCCCCCTGTTCTGGCCACCTGGAAATGCTAGGCAAGGATCGGGATTCCCCATCATGGTACGTGCTGTGTCCTGAGCAAGTGCCTGCTTGGAAAGCTCACGAGTTTAGATGTCATTCAAGTCAGGCAGAGTCAGACAGAGGCGGAGGAGGAAGGGAGGGAGGGAGGACATCATAACAGTAAAAGTTTAACAGATAGTGGGAAACTATTTGCTTATCCAGTGCCACATAGCCATGATTTCTGCTTTTTAGCAAAAAGCGTATTTGTACATGTACTGCAGAAATGTTCACTGCAGTTGTGTTAGCAATTCCTGTAGTGTTCTCTCTTCTCAGCTCACAGTAACTGTCTCCCAGTTACCTTAACTGCAAAGTAAAGGTCCTGCAAACTAACTCATTTACCCTCCACATCAGAGCAAGCTAGAGCATGTGTGCAGGTAGTTACTGTGCCTCAGGCGACAAGTGGTAACTTCTTAAGATGTGCAAACTGTAGTACTGGAAAACATGTGTCCCACCAAAGCAAAGCAGAATTCTTCCTTTGGTTACATTTTCATCAGTGCAGCTGCAGAGAGCATATCTTCTTAAGGAGGGTTCTCTCTAATGATATCAGTCCATTCATTTCATAGGCCAAAACTATCTAAATGACAGAGTCTTTGTGGTCTACTTTGCTATGAAAACCAGAGATACTTCATTACAGGCTTTTATTGCAACTTTCGGAGTTCTTTCTCTTCCTACAGAATCACTACAACTGTTGCTTGTAACATGGACCTGTCAAAATATCCCATGGACACACAAACGTGCAGACTGCAGCTAGAAAGCTGTGAGTATAACATTTTAAAAAAAACTGACTTTAAATTTGTTTATTTGTCTGTAATTGAAAATTTGGATTCATCACAGTGGCTTTCTGGAGTAGACTTTTATTCCTGCAAATACTAATGTCCAAAAGAAAAGAACTTTGCTTCATCCTTCTTCAGATGCTTGTGTTGGAATCCACAGTTTCTAGAGGATTCCTGTCACTCTGCAATTTATATAAAAAGAGTGGTAAGAAATCATATTCTTATTAAAGAGCAGGTAGTTTGATTTTGCACAGAAAGGATGAAGTAATAATGTCTGGTTTTCCAAATTTGGTTGCTTTTGCAAACACAGCTTCTTCCAAACTAATTTGTGGGGTAAGTGCATGGATTGGAGTACAGCAAGAACAACTTTTCACATTTGTAGGTATCTACCACCTGTTGCAGCTCCCAAACCTCCACTGTAACATGACAGTGTGAAGGGTGGTTCTTACTAGAATATGAGTTGAATGTGCCTCTCAAACTCAGGAACTGAAACTAAGGCCAAACCCAGCGGTGTGGTATTTGCTTCTCCATGAGGGCTGTCTGTCACAATGATGCAGATGATGGGACCCCCATCAACAGGAGGAGTCTCAGCCTTGGAAGTCTCAAGAAAAGGAATAATCAGTGAGTTCTGCTCTCAATTAAATTTAAAAAGCTCATCCATGGCAAAGCTGGCTGGGAAAGACTCCAGGAAAATTTAGGACACTACAGGGCTTTTACACGGAGCTCAGCAAGAGCAGTGCTGCTGCTCTCTATCTGTGAAGCTCCACAACAAGCCAGCAACAATTTCCCGCTTCATGTCCCAAAAAGCAACATCTGAAATTTCAATACTGAAAAGACCGGCTTTTAACTTCAGGGGTTGCAGTATGAAGCACCTATGGAAGCACATATTATTTTCACATTAAAATCATATTAGTTCACCATGGTTAACTTTATTACAAAGAGTAGCTTCTGAAATAACAGTGATTGGCCTCTTCTGCTAAAGCATACCTTGTTTGGGCCTGTTTTAAAAGTGATTGGGTCCTACATCATGCTCAGTTGCTGTTTAATTCCAATGAAATTACATGCACATTGCCCACTGGAGATTTCATTAGGATAAGTGCCCAGAAATAATACTATTTAAATATATGCCAGATGAATTAACAACAATCTGTCATTTATTATGCAATTTTCCTGAGTAACCACAATTTATAAAACTGCTTAGAAACTTTGAAAAGTCACATGCTTAGGATTCTACGCAGGGATTCATACCCTGGACAACTAATTTAGGAGTTCATCACACTCAAGCTCCGGTAATTTGTGTCTAATAAGAAAACACAATTAGATAAAAATAGAGCTGCAACTGCATCTTATTCCTTCTACCGGGATGAACGGGTTATTATCGGAATCAAACCGTCCCTACTCATTTTCTCAAAGAAGGGCACTTAATAAAAGAATCAAATTAGTGGGATTGATGGGCTTGTTTCATAAATTAAGTGAAATCTTTGAAGTGAATGGCAGGCTGGTGACTCAGTATAAGCTTTATCCCTCAGTCCAACCTGAGGTCATGGTGTGCTGGCATTTACGTTCCTGGAGGCAATTACTCAGCCAGCATATATGGAGTTTACCTGTAACTGCTTGATCTCATCTGTTCCACTGTTTTGAGGCAGGAATTCAGTGTTACTTAAATGTTGGATGTATTTATTTGTCCTCAGTAACTTAAAGCCTTTGAGGATAGGAGGAATGATTTGTAGAAAAGCTGCTTTTATGATCAAGTTTTCTGGACAACGCGTATACAGTCAGAAGAGCCTGGTTCACAACTGCATAGCAGTCTCAGCTCTTGACTAACTGCAGACACCTTTTCTGGTATGTTTAAGCACTTGAATAGACAGTTCAGTGAAATACGCTTCAATGGGATCTGTATTCTCTTAACCACTGCATTTCTCCTGCTCTCCTCTAATGACTGAAGAGACTATGTTCGAGGGTTGATTGCTGCAGTAGTTTTATCCTGCTGCACGTAATCAAACTGCAGATGACCGGAATATATTATCTCCTAAAATGTTAAAATATTTTAAATAGAAATACCCTGTGTAAATGACTTAAACAGGTTCTCAGCAGCCTTGCATGTTGTGTATCATTCACGGTGGCGTGTGTTCCTACTGAAATCTGAACCAGCAGACTGACAGTATAGCAACAAAAGAAGAGCCAACGTCCAGCCATAGTCTGACACAGTTAAGAGAGTCTTTGTCCAGCCTACAGTGCCTACATCATATTTCTGTCCCCACCCAGGAGACAGGGCAGGGCAAGAGCTGGGCTTTTACTGGGTAAACCACAGTAATGTGGGTATTTGTTTTCTCCTCAGGGGGGTATGATGAAAACGATGTCATCTTCACGTGGTTGAGAGGAAATGACTCTGTGCATGGCATAGAAAAGTTGCGTCTCTCTCAGTACACAGTGGAACGTTACTATACCCTGGTCTCGAAGTCACAGCAGGAAACGGGTAAATCAGTGACAGAGAAAAGCTCTCAAGTATTTCCCCTCCCACCTCCCTTCCCTTCTGTCTGTCAGTATCTTCAGACTCGAGCCTGATCCAGCGAAGGCTTTAGCAAATCTTAATTTCAAAAAAAGAGATAGACAGAAAGATGGTGAAATCCAATTAGTTGCAATCAGGATATTCTGTAAGATGGAAATCCACAGAAAGATGGGGTTTTTAATAAACTATATTCACCTGATGGATATTAAATTATTTTTTTAAAATTCTCTACTTCTTTCCTTTTCCACACATACCTGAATAAACTTTCTCCCTTCCTCCCAGGTGTGCAGGCTATAAATACTGTAGAGAGCCATATTTACAGTAACTGGGCTTAAAACTAACTTTTAAAATCTAATTTTGCTTATGAATTACAATTCTATCATGTTACGATGAAATAAGATCCCTTTGTACATCAGAATTCAATGTCTTCTTCATTATCAGTGTAAATATTCTCTCCAATCACAGACACTATGAAAGGGGGCAAAACTTCCTTAGAATGACCAGGTTTTAAAAATAACAATGTTTTGTTGTTTACTGTAGTGTACACAGCCCACGAACAACATGGGTTTTGTTTCTGCATTTCAAAGGGAACTATTGTTTAAACAGCAGAAATATCTCGTGAAAATACTAGCAGTCTAGCCCCAGAGCCCACATGTCAGTATTATAACAAATTGATTTTTAAAAATTGACTGAATATTTTTGAGCGCAAAAAGACACAGTTATCAAAGATCACAAATTACTAATGAATGCAGGGGGTCGAATTCCCTGCAATGATAAGATATTGGGATGCTTTGGGACGTGAGCCAGAGCCTGCTGAAATCAAGAGAAAAATCTTTTGTTTATTTCTCAGCTATCAGATAAGACTGAACTTGACGATGCCCCTTCAAAGAGGTTATTGGGGAAAATGTGCTGTGTGGACTGTAAGAGAATAGATGAAAGCATCAGCCCTTCTCTACTCTGAGTTAAGACACTGGTATAAAATATTTCCACTGTGGATTGAGTTCAGGAGCCCCTTTGCGAGCCGCACATTGTTTTAGATGTCTCCAGTCCAGCAATGCTCTGTGTGTGTCCCCTTACCTAGGGTTTGTTAGATAAGTAAGGCCTCTGAGGCAAGCGGTCAGGCTTGTACAAGTAATGCATCTCCCACCGTTTTGGTGCAGCTCTGCTGATCTACAGCAGCGGAAGGGCTGGTGCTGGGCTGTCCCAATTGCAGTGCAAGGGTCCTTGGGAATCCCACGTTCACTGCAGTTTCTTCCTTTCCTGAACAGGCAGTTACCCACGACTGATACTGCAGTTTGAGCTGAGAAGAAATGTCCTTTACTTCATTTTGGAGACCTATGTGCCCTCCACTCTGCTCGTCATGTTGTCCTGGGTTTCTTTTTGGATCACATTGGATTCAGTGCCTGCAAGAACCTGCATTGGTGAGTTACTGCCTGAGGAAGGGAGAAGATTTAAGGAGGCAGAGGGGCCTCTGAGGGGTGGGTAGATGGTAGTTTTCCTGAGCTCTCTGCTCAGTGATAACTGGTCTGCTCACATTCTGCTTTTACTTGTGGCAGAGCTGGGTTACCAGTATGAGGCATGGAAGATACGCTGTGGCTGGCACACTTGCAGAGCTGTGTAGGGCCAAGGCTCCCAATAGATTCACAGCAGAGGGCAGAGCAAAAGTTCTTTGTGATGTGCTTGGGAGGGGGCAGGGAGGGGGGGAATTTTTTACTGAAAGCAAGAAAAATAAGAGAGCCAAATGCCTCTGGGAGCCAAGCTGTCAAAGGCAGGGAGAGCCTGTGTAAAGCTAGTAGCTAGTGCTACAAAAGCATTACAGTTGATGGATGATTTGGATTTCGTAAGAAGGGATGTGCTCTATCTGGCTATCTATCTGGCTATCTATCTGGTGACAACACGTGCAGAAGGATAGGCCGAGCCTTTTCCAAAGTGTCCACTAGAGAAGGTCTTTCCTTTTCTGCTTTCCAAGGAGTCACGACGGTGCTTTCCATGACAACTCTGATGATCGGCTCACGAAGTTCACTTTCAAAAACTAACTGTTTCATTAAGGCCATTGATGTTTATCTTGGCATCTGCTTCACCTTCATCTTTGGTGCCCTTGTGGAATATGCAGTGGCTCACTACAGCTCATCACAAAAGTGTGCAGCTAAAGCACCTCAAGAGGTAAAGCCTGATCTACCTTAATAAGCCTAGTTATCTTAGATGACATTAGTCCTCCATTACCTAAGACAAATGGTCTTTCTGTTATGGATATGGTAACAATTGCTTCTCCTAATTGTCCTTAAATCTAAATTTTTGTTTGCAACAAATGCATGAATAGCACTAGGCCTCTGGGGCTCTGACATAGACTTCTGCTCACCAGCCCAAGGAGCAGCAGCCTTAGGTGACAGTCACGTTAGATTTGCAGGACCGCATTCAGGAAGGCACTTTGGCCTACTGCTAATCGGGTCTGTAGCCCTGAGCTCAGCTCATGTGAGAGCGTGATGCACCTCTGTTCCTTTCCAAATGCAGACAAAGAAGAGCCAGTGTAACTCACCTCTTTGCTCTTCTATGGCATAACTCTGATTAGGATACTGATCTGGAGGGTAATTTCCTCTACCAGAGGGAAACTGAACCCTTCTTCCTTCCTTCCTTCCCAGAAGACAGTATTGAATATCAGTCCCACAATGTTCTGTGGGGGTTGTGAGGGAGTGTGAATTGTTCAAAATGCTCTGCTTCAGTGGGAGAAATGAAATAGTCAAGTATGATTATAGCCCAGTGGTCATCGAGGACCCAAATCCTGTCAGAGGGAAAAGAGGTTTCCCAACTTGCTGCTGAGTTCCCCAGCCATTAAGTTACTGTGTAGACATGAAGAGATGCATGTCTTGTAGGAGACAGATGTTGGATTGCTCAAGTGACATAGAGTGAAACTCGCTCAAAGATCTCAGAACACCTCTAGAAATACAGTGGTGAAAACACAGGCATCTCTGGGACTTCACGCACTCCTGAAAATAGGCAGCAGCTTGAAAGGCCTGTTTGACTGTTCGGGTTTTTGATGAATGCATATGAAGCTGTGTTCTTTTATCCTTATCCTTATGGCCTCCTTATTGATTAAAGCACTTTTCCTCTGCAGGAGAAGACAAACCCTAAAACTGTACACTTGTTTCCTAGGGGCCTGCAAATGAACTTACTAAAGAAATGGAAGAAGTCAACATCACTAACATCCTCAACAGCTCCATCACCAGCTATAAACGGAAAATCAGCTTTACAAGCATTGAGATTTCCAGTGACAATGTTAACTGCAGTGGCTTGACCATGAAAACCCATGAGAAAATCAAATGTGTCTTGAGAAACAAAATGCACAGGATTATTGGTTATTTCACAATTCAGAACCCCAGCAATGTAGACCATTACTCCAAACTGCTTTTCCCTTTGTTTTTCATGCTGGTCAATGTGTTCTACTGGGCTTATTACCTATATTTTTAGTAGAAATGAGCTGTTTCATTCTCCTACTTTAGCAGGAGAGGAATCTTGCCAATGGGCATCTGGGTATCTAACCACAGTGAATCCAATGTGGACAAAATGCTCTGTTGTGTTTCCTGAGGTACAGAGCAGAAGAGTGGTAAGGTATGCAAGACACAAAGCCACCTTGGTGCTTCAGCATTAGCAACATTGACTCTGGACAACTGCTTGTTCAGCTGAGTGGCTGTGCTGGGCTTCTGTGCTTGTACCTGCTTTTCATTCCAGCATCCAGCCTCCTGCCTGGCCAGAGATGGGTGTGTAGGACTGCATGTGGCGGGCCACAGAGCACTACAGGTGGCAAAATTATCTTGGTAGTCTGAAGCAGGATGGAACCTTCTAGTTTAGATCTCCAAAAGGATGTAGGATTATAGCTGTTATTCTTTGTTTGCCAGAGATAATAGTAACAGAGGGGCTGTGATTGCTGTCTCAATAGCTCCTCTGTTCAAGTCTGAGACCGCAAAGGCAGCAGTGTGCCATGCGCAGAGAGGGACGGCTCCCGTGCATGGTGCTTTCCGGTCCCAGGGGTGATGCCCTGCCAGACCCTGGTGATTTCGGTGCTGCTGGCATCGGCACTGTGGTATGCCTCGTTGCTTTTAATACCCGTCAGACTCACTGAGGTAATCCTTACGTGCTGAAGTTAGCCATCCCTGAGACAGACAGGGGGCTTTTCATTTGTAGAGCTGTGTTTTCTTTCAGAGATTTGGGAACACGAAATATAGGCAGCAAAATTGTTTTGTAACCCATCTCTTAGACTCTTCCGCTTGTGCTGCAGTTGAACAGATCCTACCACCTTACACGTCTTCCTCACAAATATTTTTCATCCTGGAGAGTGCCTCCTTCAGCTTTCACTGCTACAAGCAGCTCTTGTTTCTTGCCAGCCATATGCAAGAGTGGCCAATTTGTCATCCCCTCTTTTATGTGGCTGTGCAGCTGTGGCAAGTCAGCAGTGCTGCTGGGTGAAAAAAACATGCGTGGGCTGAGGTATGGTGATCTAAATCAGCCTTTCACTGTCTATTTTAGGCTGAAACAGTATTACGTTTCTGTAGAAATTCAGATTCTAAGTGGGCTCTGGAAACTGCCAGTCAGCTTTGTTTATCCTGCAATCAGCAGGACTGAGAGTTTTGTTTTAAAAATAAACTGAATGTGGCGCACACACTTAAGTTTGAGAACATTTGGTATTATGTATCTTAAGGCTACTGGAAGACTGGAAGTCTTAATTTTCTGATTTTAAAATTAACGGTTTATGGCAGGTTTTCACCCCCCTCTTTTTGGCCTATGCAACTTTCATAACTTTGAGGGCATAATCCTGCAGTTATGTAGGCAAAACTGTAACTGCCTGCGGTGGCTACCATTCAGCAGGGATTTTGGCTGAGTGAGGCCTGTAGCTTGTATTAGTGTCTCGTGCACACAGTGTTTTCTCAGTATAAGTGCCTCTTACTGGGGGTTCCTATAGAAGGTGGGCAAAGCACGTGAAACTATAGATTTTATTTTTTTTTTTACTTTAATAACTTTTTATCGAACCACTTCACCACACTGTATTGTGATGGATCTAAACCACATATTCATAAATCACAGCTTTTACAATGAGAGCAGCACAAGAAGACAAAGGGGAACAGCCTGACAATGGCAAGCAAATAAACACAAACTCCAATAATGAAATGTTGGCTTGTATATATTGGCATTTAAAGTCCATTCCATAAAATGTAATAAAGTGAATGTTTGTGATATGAACACAAACCCCCAGAGAGATCCTCTATTAAAAAAATCATTGCCTTCTTTCTGTGTCAATTTCTTTCTTTAAAACCCAACTAAAATGCCCTAATGTGTTCTACACCGGCTGCCAAATATTAATGTTAACAAAAGGAATTTCTTTGTACATTAGAGTAGACTGCCACTCTCAAGGCTTGTTTTCATTACATGCAGCTTTCATTACAACTTTGCTGCTTTGAAGTTGCTCAGGACTTGTTCTAAGCTATACCTCTGTGCAGTGAATGTTTTTTATTGACCCAGCCTAGCGAACAGTGTGTTGTCTTGAAAACCGTCATCTCTGTCTATTCTCATTTATTGCTGGTTTTGGTAACTTCAAGAGGGAAGGGTGGGACAGAAGGTTGTAGGGGAAGGAGGGTTTTTTTTCCCCCGATACCTTCTGAGAATATTCTTAAAGAGCTGTTGGCTTGGCCAGGGAAAACATCTTCAGAAAGTCTTAAAATCTAGAAAGCATGGACTCCTGCTTTATTTGCTCCTACATATAATTTTCTCTCTCATTGATGGACTTCACCACTTTAATACACCTCACACGTGATTGTCTCCCTATATAGCCCAGCTGTACACCAAGGTATTCACTCTGGCCTCAGTGGGGTGCACACAGAGTGGTCCTAAGCCCATTTCACTGGTCAAAGGGATGCTCAGCAAGGACCAGATCTGGAAAGTAAGGGACAAAGTAAGCAAGCCACCTAGCCTCCATCCTACTGTAGGTACAGCAGGTATGTCAGAGGGACAACAATTAATTTTTGCTAATAAATCACACAGTGAAGCAGGTCAGCTTAGCTACACTGATGTCCTGGAGCAGGGTGGTGTTATTCCTGGTGTTGCTGTTTGTCCCACACGTAATGCTGGGCAGAGGGCAGTGACAGATGAGCATTGTGAGCCCAGATACGTTCTTCAAAGTGGTCAGGATGATGCACTGCACAATCCCAAGTCCTTCCTGTCTCTTTCAGGTGTTGTCTAACACAAGCTAGAAGCCCCACTGAATTCAAGATGAGACTTTCATATCCTGATAGATGCGGAGTGCAGGACAGCTTCCGTGTTACCGGTGTGCAAAGATAAGTCCAGGTGTCTTGACAGACACCAACTGAAAATCAGCCTTTCCCACAAAGGACTGGTGTGTAACACATGAGCTGCAGGTGAGAGCAAAGCCGCAGGTAAGCACTGCACACAGCTCTGTTTTGCTAAAGGGTTCAGCCTTGTGTAGGCTCTACAGGTAACAGGAGGGAGTTTCAGTAGCAGCCTACTTTCTAGGCTGATGGTTCCTGAGCTGGGAGATGTTTCACCTCCCACTGACCACATCTGCCCTATAGCTCTGAGGGAAGTTGGCACCACAAATCTGGATAAGCCACAGGACAGAGTTAACCCCAACATTTACTGTTCCCCCATGGTGCCAGTTTGTTCATGCTCTTGGCAGAATGTGAATCTATGGAGAAAAAGACTACCTTTTTAAGATAATTCTGCTTTGCAGTGATGTTCTGGTCTGCTGTAACCTTTCCTTACAGGTACTTGCTAAAGCTGCAGCTTCTGGAATCTTTCTCTCTTTTTAAGTACGGTTGGACTTACTTTAAGCCATTGTAGATGAATGCTTGCAAATGTGTGTTAGCATAGAAAGCATGATGGATAGTGAGCAGCAGTCACGCAATGTGGGTAACGTTGAGGAGCTTTCAAGAGATGAAAATGCTTGTATCTGGTGCAACCCAGAGGAATATAAAGCCTCATAATATGCTATGGAGAGTCACCCTTGTGGGCGCAGGGACCAAGTCTAGCCACAGCAGCATAAAGCATTTTGGGAATTCATTTATCCAGTTTAAAATATGAAGGAGCTGCACTGTAGAGGAGAGATAGCACAGGCCAACACACAATACATATACGTGTAAGAGTGTAGCAGTCAGTGATAGAGAAACATCACCTCTTAGTACATCCTCCTGCTTCCTTCTATGCCCCCCACTCTTGTTTTTCTGATAATTCTTCTTGTGCCCACTTCACCCCAGCACAAGCGGGAGCTGCTCCTGCTGCAGCAGCCACCCGTCTGAGCTTGGAGAGTGTTATTTTTCATTTTCAGGAGGATGAAAGGTTCAGTTCAGGAATCCTGTTGTTTCAGAGCATGTGGTTTACATTACGATTTCCAAGAGGTATTTGTAAATGCAAACACTACCATCTGCTGTAAGGAATACTTTGCATTTTTAAAAGGTTAATTCCATTTCAAACCTACTGATTGAACTGGTAGCAGAAACCACTCTCATTTGCTTACTGTATTTAGTGTCACAACATGCAGCCAGCCAGCAAGCCATGTCTTTACAAGGAAGGACTGTTTAGTGCTGGTAATTGGCAGAGGTTTTCTCCAAATTCTCGCTGAAATAACTTTTCTATTCATTAATGAATAAAAGCTGTTTTAAATTACAGCCTGTTGTTACACTTGGGATCAGACAAGGGGTTCCTTGTTAATCTGAGGTGAGTGTTAAGTCTGTAATGAATAATGTGATGCATTTTCTTTCTTTCTCCTTCCTCTTTTGAGATCTGCGTCTCAAAGAGACTGCAGTTTTCCTTAAAGTTCCTGTGGTTTGAAACTCTTTTTAATTGTGTCTTACTCACTTAGCTATTTACCAGGAGAATTCAATATTGAACTGCAGGCTGCTTTGGTTGGGCACAAAAATCTGTCTTATGTCTTCTTTTCTTCTTCAGATTCATGTAGGTACTTAAGCCTGCAAACAAGAAATCCATATTTTGGGACCTAACATTTGGGTGATCAGAGTAAGCTAAATCAATAGAAGAGTTATGAATTGTGAACTGAGAAGAGGAAGCAAATTTAGTTCTAGATGCGGAGTTGTCTTTTTCTCCTCCAAAAACAAAAGCTTATGTATAATGCGAGTGTATTCTACAGGGTATCCCAGATCCTAAGCAGAGATGTGTGTATACTGGCACAGTTTTGAAACTGAAGAGATGTTCAGATTCAGGGTGTACCTGCACGATGAGGTCCTGACTCCTGCCTTTACAGGGAGAGGGCTTCTGCTGGGCAGCTGCATCTGCTTCGCACTGAACTGTCTGGAGGCATGACCTGAGAACTTGCCCCTCTGGAAGCCTGTGAATCTGGAATTCACCTCTATTTGGTTTTTCCAGTATGTTTCACACTGCAGAGTCCCTCAGTTTATCCTCTGCCAGAAGAAGAGAGATCTGGATGGAAATGGCATGTATTTGTTTCAATGTTTTTTAGTTCTACTGAATTACAAAAATGTAGATTTTTATTAATTTGGTATTCTATTACGTTTTTGTTGGATTGAGGCCCCCAGAAAACAGATCCTCAGACTTCAGAGAATGTGGAATTAAGCTCCATGGGCAGGGTCAGACCATGCAGATGGCTCTCATCACTGCTGTAGGATCAAGTCCTCCCACCAGTCCAGAATGTTATGTTTATCCAGTTTGAGACATATGCCCACCTGCAGTGCCTTGTTTTAAATATAGAGATTATTTCCCCCCCAACTCCCCCAGGAGACAGTAAGTTTTGGCTATATACTCTCAGTTTAGATTTTCCCAGAGATGTCCTGCCACATTTCTTTCCCTGCAGTCCACAACCCCTGTCTCTAAAGCACAAACGCGAATGGGTCTACCTTGCAATGTGCTGTGGTACAGGAGAGCAGCAAGACAGCAGCATCCTTTTCACTCTGCTGATAACAGTAACAGCAACCCAGCCTGCAGCATCAATGGATACCACTTGACTGGTATTTTCGATAAGCTGAGGTAGTCACTTAATAGAAAGCCTCTTTAGTGCAGATTTAGATTCATGTCAGCTGTCATGAAATGTAACGACAAATACAAGACCAGACCAGCTCTTTAAGACAGCTTGTGCTTTCAGACAAGTAGGTCAGCATTTAATGCAAAAACATTATGACTTTCAGTGCATGCAAGATGTTTATGCTTGGTATCTCTAGCCGCACTGTGGCTGGGATAGACTGAGACTTCTAAGAGTGTTTCATCAGCCTGGACAGAAAAACAATCTGAAGCACGCCCTGCTGAACGGGGACAAAGCCATTTGCCCTGCCAACTCAAACAGGAAGCTGGCTAAGCTAAAAGCGCTGGGTGAAATCCTGAGCCCGTTTAAGATAATGGGAGTCTGGCTATTGATTTAAATGGACTTAGGCCTTTACTTAACTCATGCTCATACAGAGTTTTCATTCACATTCCCTCACTTAATGCTGTTTCCAGCTTCCATGCCTTTTATTAGGAACAAATGTGCAAAGCTAAGAGCTATCACAGATGAACTGCCCACGTTACTGTGACCCCCAGAAACAGCAGGATAGTAAAAGGGCCAGGACGAATGTCGGGCTTCTAGAAATTGGCAAATCCAACCCAGAACCCTGCCCCATCCTGAGCCCAAGAGTGTAAGCATTAATGAGAGGTAGGATTAGCAAATATCCCTAGACAAGCCTCCTCTTCCCACAGGCACAATGTGGTCTTCAGCATTTGTGATAGGCTCCACCAATGTTCTTTTGTTTGTTTTTTAACCTCCAAGTATTTAGATGGATGATCTTGTCTGAAGATTACTCCTCTGTCTGGAGGCATGAGCCCGAAAGCCGAGGAGTGCCCATCTGCAGGATTCTTTGATGCAGTCCTGTTTGTAGGCAACACACAGAGTCCGGAGAACATCAGGAAATCTAACAGCAACAGGCACTGCCTGTGCTCTCAGCCCTTCTCTCAGAGGTAAGCGCTTGCGCCTCTGAGCTTCTTGCAAGCGTTGCTTTCTGTCCTTATTCACTCTGAATCTTCCTCCTGTCCTCTCTCACAGCTTCCACCTCCTACTGCTGCATAACTCAGAGGTGGCCAAACCATCCCAGAATCAAACCAGCAAAGCCTCTCCTCCCCACACACAGCCTGCATGTCACCTCCACTGGACAGCACAGTGCACCTCTTTTCAAGCTCTCTGGTCACAGATAAACGTAAATGTCTGTGTTAAATTCTGCAACAGTTCCAACCAAAGCACAGTGGTGGGAAGCAGATTACTGCTTTTTTCTCCAGCCTCTTTGCTGGGTCATTTTGATCCGACCACCATTGTCCAGGCAATAGGCTTTTTGCAAGGCTTATTTGGAAGCTGTATTATCAGAGCTCACAGCCTGAACCTGTGTCTGTTGCAGACTTGTTTCCCTTTGTAACAAGGGTCAGAGCTAATTGTGTCTTTGAAGGAGATGTAGGAAGAAGGGCTGGAGCCTGGTTTATGGTTTAGCCTGAGGAAAGAGACGCTTCAGCCCTGCTGGCAGCTCCAGGAGGTCCTACTCTGCCTTTTCAGACTGTTGCAGGACTACAGGGGCCCTACCAACACTATGTGGGCTAGGGTCCCCGCTGACTGCAGCCCTTAGCTCTGCATGCTCCAAAGGGGCAAGTGAATCATTTCAGAATATCCCATTTATACCACTGCTCTGGCACAAGCCAAGAAAGACTCGCACCTTAAAAAACAACCTTGGAAGTTTCAGTGGGGGTACGAGTACCTCCTCCTTAGCCCTTCTCCTGCACAGATCTCTGAGCAATACCGGCCTCGGTGGAGGGTCTGGCACCAGGGGGTGAATTCCATTTCCCTCGAGATAAAAGTAGTTTATGCAAGATCCATGTGCAGCAGAGACAAGCTGCTGCAAGAGAGAAGAATTTTGCTTTATAACAGAAATTTGTTTCTAGTGGCTTTTCTAGAGAAGGATCGTCACAGTTTATCCTTACGTTTGCTTTAACGGAGAACACCTCTTTATTCAGTGTTGCTGTGTGAGAGAAAGCAGGTGAAGCTGAAGGAATATCCTCCAAGTTTCCTCTCTGTGCGTGATTTCCTGGCTGCTTTTAGGGACAGGTAGTTTTTGCTAATGAGACCTTCCACTATAAAGTTTCTGTTGCTTTGAAAAATATTAACTTTGCTGGGTAGATCAAACAGGCCCTGCAGTTATAGTTAGAATATCCTAAAGATTTAGTTCCCAGTAATAACAGGGCTAAACCACAGCACTGCCAGAGGCAAAAAATATATTATTTGAAATGAAACTTCTCATAAATATCCAGCTATGAAGTCATTTTATATCAGCTGCTCTTATATAAACTGGACAAGGCAAACTGTCCTATCCATCAGCATTAAGGCTGCCAAGAAAAATGACTCCATATTCATCATCTGCAAGTTTCAGAGATTTCCCTCTCTCTGTTAGGCTTTCCCAGGAAACACTGTGTTTTGTTCTTTTTAAGAACTTTGCTGGTACAGGTAACTAGTGTCATCTTCGGGCTTAAACCTACTCTCTGCCTCCTGATGCTGGCTCTGATGCTGGCTATTGCTTCTATATTGCACTTGTGATTAAAGCGTATAGAGAAAGGTTAAGATGAGCAACTAAGATTTGTTGGGCTGGAAATGTGGGCAGGACACATAAGGGAAATGCCCTAGTGATACTTTGTGGGCAAGTTTCCTCATAGTAACTCTAGCCTCTCATAAGAATGGCTTCAGAGAAATGCTTGATTGCCTACTGCTGACTCTCTAAATGTTTCCAGTTATGGGACAGGAGGCTCAGGTGTTTCTGGGTAAAACTACAAAGCTTTCAGAAATTTGGTCTACTTAAAGGATAGCAGAGACCCGAAGCAGGCTTGAGAAGAACGCTTGAAATATCTGGCCCCTTGGAAGGAGCCTGAGGAAAGGAATCAGTAAGTCTATATTAAAATCAAACCCAGGCATTGGTGCTAAAACAGTGCTAGCAGGCCCTTCTTTTGTCTTTGCCAGGTAAATTTGAATGCCTACAGTCACTGGAGATAGGTTCAACGTGAGTCATCAAAAGCCTAGCCAAAGCCTTACATGAAAACACTCAACTTTCAGGCAGGGACAAACATTAACTTTTTTTTTAAAGCTAAAAAAAGAAGAGGCAAATATAATGACCCTCCATTTTAACTTTACAAAGAAAATAATTAAAATATATATGTTATTAAACTATGAAAAATTTATAATTTCATTATATAATTACACAGCCTTATATTCTAACAGCCCCACTGTATTTTGCATATTAGTGAACAATTGCTTTCTTAAAGCTCACAGCAGAATCATTTACTTGATGCTGGAGAATAAGTTAATTACGGATCTCCTGCCTTTGATTAATGGATTTAATAATCATGTTACAGTAGAATTAACTTATACTTCATGTGCTTACAGCACTAATGATAAGAGTCATGAAAGCAATGTGTCAGCAAACAGGACTGGCACCAAAAAAGGCAATGTTTGGAGATCCCAGGACTGCCTGTGCCTGTATTGCTCATGGTCAGCAGCTCTGTTTGGAACCAGCAAATGGCATCCAACCATTTTTGCCTCATCTGTCATTAATCTCCACCATTTGCCACTTATTTCTACAAAACCAAATACTGTTTTCAGGTGAGCTGAGAACCTCAACTGAAGCTTCATTCTAGATACTGCGGGGGGGAAAAATTATCCTAGGAGATTGGTACACTATTAGGTAATGCACATACCTGATAGGCACAGCCACCTGTAGTCTGCTATTACCCAGTATAACAGACTAAATATTCATTTTCTTTAATGCTCCTTTTGTGCACATAATACAAGTATAAAGTTTCTTGTATGGAAACACGTTGAGTCAACCAAGATTTACTCTAAAGGAATCTCAAGAATAGGTACTTAATGCAATCTAAGAGACAGAGCACTATAGTTTCCAAACTTGACTTCACCTGTTCAAGGAGAGGAAACATTGCAGGACACAGAAGGTAGAAAGGGACACTTAAAAACTTTATGGGTTTTGCCATTATTCCTCCTGTGTATTTCTGTGTAAGAACCAGATCCACGAGTCTGGCAGGAGCCAGATTCAGAAACCTGTACTTAAGTAAAACTACACTGACACAATTAAAAACACAATGAAGACCTGAACCACATTTTGTCTGAAAAAGCAGCACCTCAGGAATCACTAGCAATAGGATTTCAAGTTGCATCAGCCTTAACTATTACGATGCAAAGTAGAACAATACAATACAAGTCAGCAGCTTAGCATAACACTGGGCCCCAAGAAGAAGGCAGGAAATGAACAGGAATACAATTTCCTTAACAATTTACTTACAGGAATTACTCTGAAAGACGTTGCCCATGTCCTGGTGGACGATGCAGACTGACGGTACAGGAAGAGCTGGGCCATTTTGCCATGTCCCCTCACGGCCCATCATCCAATTCAGATACTACCCCTTCCATGAGGTGCTGGCAGAACTCCTCACGCTGATCACATCACACGGAAATATCCAGAAAAAGTCAAGGAATTGCTGCATGGCCAGCACAACCCTTCCTGCTGAGGCCAAGGGGATGCTAACGATGTTCAACCTGCCTGTTAAAGAAATTATTCATCAAAACATTATTTCACAACCGATGGTAGAAAGCTCCCTTCACACTCTGCAGCTGTGTACCTCCTCCCCTCATTGGAGAGGTTGTGGAGGCCTCATCTGCGCTGCTTGTCAGCTCTCTGGGCAGCATTTGGGGGATGGTGTCTGAAAAGCAGACAGTGTACTTTGATGCCTGTCTTGCAGCTCCACCAATGACATTAATCCACTGGGGCCTGTGTTTTGTTCTGGGAGATGCTTAGGGTTATGATAATTCAAGGTTTGTGATGAAAATCAATACTTTTTTCCTCCAAACCCATGAAAGCAAGCTTCAGGGATTAGAGACATACTGAAATAATGCATATTTTATTACTGAACCAGGTGGGACTATGCCTTTAGATGTGCTGCTTCAAACCCATCTGCACACCCCACTCTCTGTCCTTGCTCCCCCTTTCTCTGACCCTGCCACACATCCATCCCATGTGGAGAGTTACAGCATCATTCTTCTCAGCTTGTCACAGCTGGCTTGCTAATGAAAGCCATTTTAGAGAGCCATCAGGCCATGTCTCCATGTCACACCACAGTGCTTTAACCTCTCCCCTCACCAGTTTGTTCCAGGTGAGCTCAGGAATCAGTGGCCAAATAACCTTCAGCTGTAGATCACCTGCCAAGGGGCAGCTGTTCAAACGAGACCACAGGCATGGCCAGTTTTTAATTTAGAGGCTCAACCCACTAAGAACTCAGATTACAGTAGTCAGATAAATGAAAAAAATGCTTTCTCGGATATTTATGATGGGTTTCCTCAGTGCCAGGGCACAGGAGGCAGTTCCTTGTATACTTCTGTTTTACAGCTCTCAAATCACACCTTTTCTGGAAGAGGACAGGCGAAGTTCAGCCTTAACAGGGGCACTGCTGGCCTGCAGCCCCTCCCTGCTTTGGTTCCACTTTGCATATATGGTTTCACCACTATAAACATTTTTTTTACTTTATATGAGCCTAGCAAATCTTTGTCTTCTAGATACACATCCCCTACAGCTGTAGGCACAAATAATAAAATAGACAGTGATGAGAACACCCTATAATGCAAAACTAAATGTCCAATTCGAATTTGATGAGGAAGTGTGAAAAAAAACCACATTAAGCAGAATAAGAAGGTGGGACAAGAAATCAATTTCACATTACATTCAGTGGTTACATTTTTTTCCTGACTCTCAATGTTAAAAGCATCAGTTACACACATAATTTACTCCTTCACAGTCTGATTCTGTGTTCAAAGCAAAAACATGCATTACAGAATATGAATTAGGCCAGCCATCACATGGAAACAGGCAGTGCCCTGTAGGTCCCTCCAGGCTGGCTTTAAGAAGCATTCCACCAATGTAGGCCAGGGGGAAATTGCTATATATGCGGTTTGGGAGAAGAAGGTGACTTTGAAGCAGCCTGCTACTTCACTCAAAGCGAGAGGTAATCTCAATTGGTGCAGAAGGTACGATGTTGAACTTGTGAAAAGCCATGGAGATGTTTGGGATGGAAAGTAAACATACATCCCCAAAAGATTTGCCTTTGTGGATGTGACCAGAGGATGTAAGGCTGGTACAACAAAACACATCCTTCACTGAGCTTATGTAAGCAGCTAAGCACCATGAATATGAAAAAGGTAGAAAAAGCTGCTTGTGGATGATTTCTGGACAAGTAGGCACAAGCACGATTTCTCTTTTACTTCATCTTGTTAACAATGTCTTAGTCTTACATCTTGAAAATGTGATGCACGTAGAGTTATTTTAAGCTAACAAACATATAAAGATGTTCTATTTTTAAGGAGTGGTGATCCTTGACCCATGCTATTGAGTCATACTTGCAGGGGCTCTAAGTCCATCATGCCAGTAAGATGCATCTCTGCTGAGCTGCACGTGGTTTGCACAGTGGTAGCAGCAGCCTATGGTCTATAGACAAGAAATCTCCTCAGCACTGCAAGGGAGGGGAGTTTTCTGGAATGAGGTAGGATGATACGGAACATGCCTAAATCCTGAGATGCACAAAGGAAAGCGCAACGCCTGGCGAGAAATGACCCTGCAGACCCATCTCCCTGAACTGACAGAAATTTATGCACAGAAAAAGTGGGAAAAGAAATCAGAGTTACCTCTTTCATCCTCCTTCATAACTCACAGTTTAAGTACCTCTTAAAAACAATGACAGGACAGTGCTATGAAAAGACAAACGATGCATCTAATACTTTAGCAAAACCTCCTTCTGGTGTGTCTAGAGATGCTGTGGGGGCTTGCTCATGTTTGTCTGTCCCCTAAACCTTCTGCACTTTGTTCTTAGAGCTAAACGTGGACCACATTATTTTGAGTTGCAAACCACAGACACCCATAAACACTGGAAAGAAGCTTAAATGTAGAGAGAACAATGTGTTCTTTAATGGGTCTAGGTACCTCTCATCTTAAATCCAAGAGTCTAAAGTCAATTCCTGATATCTTGGATTGTGCCTTGCTTGCAAAGAGCCTGTAAGCAAATTGTTAATTCAGAACCCCCTAGCTACGATCTTTAATGGATGGAATCTAGTGTTAAACCTTGCTCCAGTCTCTAGAGCACTGGCTCAGCTCAAGGGTACTGGTATCCTGGGTGCCACCTTGTACCCACATTTATCTTTTTGTGACCGTTTTTTTTCAGCTGATGAGAGGAAAAAAAGAAGCTCATTACAGTTAATTTATTCATTTTACACTAATTTAGCCCTGTTCCCTTTTCTACAATAGCTGCAATATCATGTCATTTCAGCAGAGCAATGCTTTGCAAATTTGGCTCAAGGAGACACTGAGCAAACAGCTTTTCAGAGAGCTTCAACTCAGCTGTCAGAAGGGGCAGTTTGGTTTCAGTGCAAGCAATACTTGCATTCCAAACTGCATTAGAGAAAAGCCGGTGGGTTTGTATGCATTTTTATTATCAGTTCCAGATTAGGAATCTGATGCTAATTTCTTCTTAAAGCCCGTGTTTTCAGTAGAATTTATATTCTAAAACAAAAAAAGGATTGTGATGTTTTTTTCTCACTAGGTCATTCTTTTTTTTTTTTTTTTCTCTGGCTTTACTCCAAGGACCTTTTCTCTGCTTGTTTGTTACATTCTCAAGATGAAGCACTCGATGGTTACAGCAGTGCTGGTAGTACTGGTGCAGGTTTCTGAGAGTTTCCCTGCCTTGTACCATCGAGGTTGGTGGAGGCTGTTACGGGAAGGAGAGAGTTGTGGAAAATGCGACTTGGCACTTTGCTCTGAGCCTAAAGACTGTCCAGCTGGGACTGTATTAGACCGTTGCGGCTGCTGTCCTGAATGTGGAAATGTGGAAGGTCAGATCTGCGACTTGGATCAGGGCAATCATTTTTACGGGCAATGTGGGGACAACCTGGAGTGCAGGCTGGATGCTGATGAAGCAAGGTTTGGGGAAGTCCCTGAGCCCCAGTGTGTATGCAAGTCTCAAGAGAGTATCTGCGGACCTGAAGGGAAAACCTATGAGAACATCTGTCAGTTCAACAAGGCTTACACTACGAAAAGAAATATCAGCATGAAACATAAAGGACCATGTGAATCAGGTAATACGTACAGAAGCGCTTCCAAACAGATTTGTTACTAGACACCGCAGTCTAACTTTATTAAACTAATACTCCATTTCTGTTATAATGATCATTATTTTTTTATAATACTACTTTGTGTTAAATATGCGGTTCAGCAGCTGGTACTTAATCTTGTATGTTATAAGCCTCTATATTAGACTAGTGGATTTAAATCACATGGTGACTAATAAGCCATAGATCTACAGACCAGTTCTGCTCTGAATGAGCAGAGTATGAGATATTTGCTACAAAAATTGTATGTGTAACTGGGAGTAGGTAAACAGACAGGATAGTCTGGGAGGACTGGACAAACAATTATTATTACATGAGGACTGGCTTGATATTAAAGTGGTGACAGCAAGGCAGATCTCATTCGTATATATATACACACACACGTACACGTATATATATAAATGTGTATGCATGTGTGTATCCACCTGTGTGTATATATGGTAATCAGTAAAGGAGAGGCAATAGAAGAAGATAGGGCTTAATTAACAGGTCTGTTCTTGTCACAAAAAAGTCCAAAATAATCCAATTTTCTAATCATCATAAAACCTAGCTAACTCATTAAGTAGAAATCCAACTACTAGAACAAAACCAAACTGAAACAATTTCCCTAGAGACACTTACAGTGCATGAACAGTTCTCTGTGATGACTGTTAGTGGAAGGATTCTTAGCTGGGTTGTACAGGGGAATCCTGCCTCCTGCTCATATGCTGTTCTCATTCTTCACATTATTACAAGTCTTTACTCCTGGGCACCTTTCACCTAAAGTCACATGAATATAAAATGAAAAGGAAAAAGTGAACAGGCTTTTGTTTTCTGAATGAGAATTAATTTATTTTTTTTAAGTTAATGAAATATTTTCTCAAATGAAGTAAACAGAAGAGGTCTCTAGGTCACAAATGGGTCACAGTTCTGAGAATCCAAAATTGCATCTCTGTCAAAGGTCCATATATGAGAGTAACTGGGGTACATTTTACCCACTCCTTGCTAGCAATCTGTTCCCTCCAATTTAGACTGTATGCTGTGCTTTTATATTGAATGAGCACTGTATATTGAATACTTAAAAGGAAAAGCGATGAACAGCTAATACCAGATTTCTTTCCTCTTTCTCTAGTTGCAAGAGAAACATCCATTAAAGAATCTCTTATTTGCCATTAGGGTATTAAGCTGTGAAATGAGGCTTGTCAGTAAAGAGACATTCAGAAAACTCAACGTGTACCAGCCCACAGTACGATTGAAAGCCTGTTAGCCCTCGGGTAGGTGTTCTTATTTGGGATTAAAATAGCCCTAGTTCTTGTGGTGTAACCCCTTCGGGAATATTTCAGTTAGAAGTGCCACTCAAGTAGCAACTGATGTTAACTTTGCAGCAGAGGTAGCTGTTCAGGAACACAGGCTTAAAGCAATGGTCTGCTCTAATCAATTAAACAGAACTGGCCACATACAAAAAGCTTTAATTTGGAAGTACTCCCACTTTTAATTGGCCATCCACCAGGCCTTGCAGTCACCCCTGAGGTGTTTAACACCGCTCATCAAGCAGGAGGAAGCTGCTCTGCATGCAGGCATCACCCTTAGCACTTTCCCACTGCTTCCGTGGGTCCCCAGAAAGGCTAGACCCTCTCTCCAGGAATGCAGAGAAATTTCCGAGGATGGCTCAGCTTACTGAATTGCACAGAAGCCTGGAGGCAAGTTCATAGCCATGTCAGTGCTGTGCGGAGGTTAGTTAAGAAAAATGGGGGCCCATCTCCTTGGCTCTCACAGAGGGAAGTGCCCAGCTTGCGTACGTGCCCTGCTGCAGCAGAGCCCTTGATCCTGAGGCAGGTGCTGGGCTCGCAGCGAAGGGGAGCACCAGTGCCCCTCTTCTCACCCTCTTGGAGCAGCAGCTGGCCATCCTGGGTTTGTAGCTTCTGTTTCAGACCCTGGAAGGAGCCCTTTCAACAAGCAGTAGGGCACAGAGGTGCTACCAGGGGGGCACCATGGCTCTGTCCCCAGTAAGAGACAACCAGTAAGCCCCCTCTCTGCCACAGCAGCTATCTGAACCAGCACAGCGGGCATGTGAAAGCGCACCGTGATTTAGACTGGTTTTTCATGGCTGCAGCTGATGACAAAAGGCAATGGAGAGCCTGGCTCTAAGAGGAGCAACCTCACTGTGGCACTAGCTTTCTGCTGACTCCAATTTGCATGAGAAACAAACACTGAACACTGTGGGGTTTTGGTACCAAGCTATAAATATAACCTTCACTCAACTCAAAGTACTTTGTTTTGTTATTACTCCTTCAAAGCATCTGCTGTTTCCTATTGATGCCAAATGGATTAATTGTATACAGCAACCAATGAATAAATAAATAACAATAAACTTCTTTCATCAGAAGAGTATAGCCTTTTATCTTCCGTCTGTCACCAGAAAAAGAAGAAAAAGGCCTAGCTCCCTAAAGAAACACTGAAAAAGCCCTTCTTTTCCTGAAAGCTAGTTTTGATCTGTTTATCTAATAATTTACCAAGGTTACTAAGTACATTGATTATACACAGATTCTCCACACTTAATCCATCCCCATTCACATTCAAACCTCTCTTGCTGATGATTTAACAAAGTAACAGAACAATCTAGCAGTGATTCTCTTTGTGTGTGTCATACAATTTATTTTAAATGTAAATTTTGGAGTAAAAAACAAGCAATCAATCCGCCAAGTTTTCTGCCATTTTCATCAAATCAGACCTAGATTAGCAAAAATTAGTATGAGTTAAGGGGGCAGGGGGGTGGGGGGAGGGTGGCGTATTATCTTATTCATTAGTCTGGAGTGATACTGGGTTAATGTTGATTGTGAAAGGTGAAGCAGTATTTTGACTTTTCCTGGCTTCTGGTTTATGTAACACAAGAGGATAATTCATGACTGGGACTGTAAAACGAAAAGAGCAACTACTGTGCATTCACCTCCAGATACTGAGCCATCAGAATGCTTTCTATAGCTATCCAAAAAAAATTTCTCTACTCTGGTTATCATAATGAGGTTATCATAACAGTAAAGATCTGTTTCTAAAGACAAGGTTGTGCAAAAATAGTACACACAGACATGCATGGGAGAAGTTGGCTGAACACAAAATATGAAACACTGAAAAATGAAGTTTGTAGATTTTTGTTAAAATGATACATCATGATTTCAATTTCCTTCTGTAAAATACAGCAAAATGGTCTTGTGAGACAAGTATTATTTTATTTCTGGAGGCACTTCAAGTTTGAGTAGATAATGCAAGTATTTATTGTGTGTTCAGATTCAGAAAAGGCAGTTTGGTTAAATCAAAACCGTGGTTCTTCCTACTTGCTATGAGTGTGATCTCTCATGATGCCAGTCCTGGTCAGCCCTGGTCCAGCAAAGCCTTAATGACCTCTATAAAAGTACTCAGCTGGGTGGAACTCAGACCATGCCTAGGCATTTCCATCCAAGCTATCATCTGGATTCTCCTTACAGTTAATGGAGAAAGGGGTATTTCCAGTGTGGAATTCCTCTTGGTGTATGGTAGACAGTGCTAGACAAATTTCTCGTATGTGAACAGCTATAATGTAGATTTGTAATTCAGACTCCCATGTCCTGGAGTCTAAGGATGTGTTTACACGGCGTGGTGAAGCCAGAGCCCTCAGCCTTGCATGGCTGAGCCCCGGCTGTGGACAGTCACATAAGCAGGACTCAGTTCTTAGCAATACCTCAGTGTTTTCTGTGTATCCATAGGACACCTGTGTTAGCACCAGAACAAAAGCACTAACTGCTCAACATCTGCCTATTTAAAAAGTTTTTCATGCTGCCTCTGTACAGTAATAATTTCAAGAACTCATGTGAGTCAACACAGACATTTGGTTTCTTTTTTACACTTTAATCTTAACCAAAAGGAATGTGGTTGCACTGAGATTCAATATTTCAAAGTATGTTTTAATATCAGACCCTACATGGTAAGTTCATAGGCAAAAAATTTCTTATCCAAGCTATTCAGTTAATACTGATTTAATACATGATTTTTGAAATAATATACAGATTCTGAATATACATTTCTCATGAAAGAACAAGCATTTAAGGGTTTAAGTATCCTACTTTGAAAATCTTACTTTTGAAGAGTACCAGGATTGCTTAATGAGGCATTCATAAATGGGGAAATCGAAACTTTGCTGTAGAATTTGTTTGCAATTAATTTTTGATATTTTCTGCACAGATATCAATTCTGAAAAACTGACAAATATATTAAAAACTTTGTTTGAAAATCTGGAACAGGCTGTTACGATTTCAAATGCTGAACCATAAACGTTGTACCTACATATTGATTCAAATATTGCAAGTAAAATATATTTATTATTTACTATAAGTTTCTATTTCCAAGCATCTGGGATCTGTACAAAAATAAAAGCAATAATTAAATAAAATTTTAATTGCCCAGAACATGCATTCATTTTTAAACACTGGTATGGAAATAGAAAGAAAAGAGACTTTAGAAGGAAAAACATTTCTTGCTGAGGACAAATAGATCAGCAAAAAAAGCAGAGATCTCCAAAATAGGAAAGCTATGATAACAGTAAAGATGTTATTTCGCTCTCTGCTGGTAAGTATTATCATCTCCTGTTAACATATAGTATGTTCTTAAGTGCTTACAGAAGGATATGTATTTAAATTTTGTACGAATGTATCAGGTGATAGTTTACTTTTAAGTCTTCAAATCCCTAAACTGGCTCCCTCTTGTGGTTAACGTCAGCTTTTTCTTTGGGAAAAAGTCGGAGAGGATAATTCAGAGGCAATAAATAAACAGTGGAGGGGTATGAGGGTAAGAGAACAATAGGAAACAAGTAAGTGGAAATCTAATATTTATAAAAAAATAACATAAAACCTTATAAAAATAACTGCATTTCAATCAGTTTATCACTTGTCTCATAACAAGACTGTCAGATGAGGATAAATGTGAAACCTATTAATGGTGTCATTCTGTAACTTGCAGCAATCAGTTCCATGGGTAAGAGAGGGGGACAAAATTTAGGAAGTGCAAGGCAATGATGCACTCAGAAAACGAATTTTGACAAGCTAGTAGTCTCAATATTTTAGCTCTAAAGCTAAGTGAAATATAACACAAATTAAGAACTATCATGTACAATCAAGTTAACTCTGTGATTGTCTGCTACAGAATTTCTTGTACTTTCCTCTGAAGGTCTAGTCGAGTACTGGCTGCACGACTGGTGGGCCCTGAGTCTAGTCCACGATGATAGCTCATGGGACACAAATTAAACTTCGAATTTCAGCTTAAGTTTCACAATCATGTGTAAGGCAAAGATGGGTCCTTTGAAATAAGTGTTTTTAAAAAGCCTGTTCACCCTTTAATGAGACACAAGGCGTTCTGAGCTTTAAAAGCTGCTTGGAATCATGTGGCTCTTCATAATGTGTGAGATGGCAAAGGGCAACCTGGTTTTATCACCTAAAATAGGAATTTATGTTAAATGCTTTTGTGTTTGTGTTGTCTTTTGCTCACTGTCTTCTAAAGCACCGTTATGTTGGTTCTTTGCAGCTCCTGTTATTGCTATGCCACCTCAGGATGTCCAGAATTTCACAGGCAATGATGTCATTTTTGGCTGTGAGGTGTCAGGCTATCCTATGCCACACCTCGAATGGAAAAAAAGGGGGAATAAAATGTTTCTGCCAGGAGATGACGCCCACATCTCAGTACAGGTAAAACCTGAGTTTTCCATGTCATATAGTTTGGGATGAGGAGTAGGGGAATTAGGCAGTGAAATCCTCCTACAGGATACAATACTGTTGCAATAAATAGATTCCCAATAGGGGCCCTCTGACTATGTAAAGGATTCTGATTTCAGTCAGTGCAAGGATCATTATTTTGGCAGTCCAAGCAGAAGAAATAACAGGGAGGGGACCATCCAGCCTGCTTCAGGGAAAGAAAAGATGGAAAATTCTCCTTATGTAGGTATGATTCTGGAAAAACTACATGAACATATAAATGGAACCGTTTAGGCTACTACCAAAAAGAAGGTGCATGCTGGGAAGGATGGCTGTTGGCAACCATTTTTCTACTCTTGATGCAGAAGTAAATTCTGGCAGGTATCTAAACTTCTCCTTTGCAAGATGCTGTTTCTGGATACCTGCCATTTGGGTTCAGTCCCTGAGACATTCAAAAGAAAAGCAAAGAAACTTGTTCATTTTATGGAGGACACTGTGTTTTAATCTGAGGGGAAAGAGGAGAATGACATTAGTATCAGTTCAAGCAAATCTAGATACAGCCTGAAAGTTTGAGCTAAAATTAAATAAATGAAAATGCAAATTATTTTAAATGGAAATAACTTTCTGGGGAGATGAGCTAATAAAGCCAGATGTACAGGCAGAATGCAGTAAGGCTGAAGCCTGCATCTGCATGCCTTCTCCAATGCACAAAGAATATGAACAGAGACCATGCAGAGAAACGCATGGAAAATCTAGCTTTCTGGATACACAACCCAAAAATGAGACGAACCAATGGCCACGGGACATAACCTGAAGAAAAAGGCAGGTAGAAAAAGCACAGAAAAAGCTAGCTAAAGTACCAAAGTACTGAAATACTGAGAGTCTAAATTATTTAGAAATATTCCCAGAGACAGGATAATGCAGGTGGGATTAGTAGATTTAAAAGTTGCTCAGAAAAAACAGTGCAAGAAGCCACATCCAAATGCTCGTCACCTCAGAGGCTAAACTGAACCCTGTTAACCTATCTCATTGATAGAGTCAGCATGAGAGCACCTCTGCTAACATTTGTTAATGGTTTTGTGTTATTTGTTTGGAAAAGAAAGCTCGCCCCTTCAAGAGGCTTTAGCCAGAGTAAGTTGAAACTGACTGTCACAGAAGTGTGAAAGCTCATGGTATCTCATGCCAATCCATTAAAACCTGGATGAGCACCAGCTTGGTCAGGGCCCTGGGCCCTCAACAACTCACCCAGACTTGCCGCTGTCATCCTGCAGAAATTCATGAGCTTGAGAAGTGGTGGCAATGCTTTGAAGCAGCAGCAAAAAGCAGTGCTGGGACACAGGACAGGAGTGCTGGGAAGCAGAAGCACCAAAAGGATAGGGAATCAGAGCACTGTGAGGTTTAAACAGCAGAGCAGGGAAAGCATGAACTTGGAGGCACAGAGGCAACAGGGTGTTAAAATATAAGACAGTAGAATCAAAGAGAACCAAAGCATGATGGCAATAAACAAAAAGCAAAGATTGGAACGATGTTTAATCCAGCCACAACTATTTTGAGAAGTATCATGGTGTCTCCTAGCTACTTAATTTCAACTATTTCTTTCTCTTTTCAAAGGCAAGAGGTGGGCCTCAGAAGTATGGTGTGACAGGCTGGCTGCAGATTCAAGGCCTCAAAAAATCAGATGAAGGCATTTACATCTGCCACACCAAAAATAAGTACGGTGCAACATATGCCTCTGCAAGATTGAAAGTCATTGATGGTAATTTTTTTTTTATTTGGATGTGAAGAATATAAAAATGCATACAAGCAGGCTGCAAAGGGTGGGTTTATCAGAATGCAAATAAAGGATATGAGAAATTACCTAAAGATGTCCATATTTTAACTTTTCTGCATGCTTTGCTTTTATTTTATCCCCTAATGGGAGATTTAGTCCTAGGTATTTAAAAGTTGGAAGTGCATCTGAATTTTGGGGAAAAAAATACTTACACGTTAATATTGTAATATTTTACTGCAAATTTTACCAGCTTTCAGAAAACAAAAAGTTGTGGATTACAGCCACACAGACGAGACACATATTATTCCACTATCCTTATCCTACAGAATTCCTTTGATGTTAATAGGAGCTCTGCACCCAGAACAACAACTGCTGTAGCTGAGGGAGTCTTTGAACCACGGCAGTTCTGCTTAGCTGTTTGGTTTTCATAAAGTAAGGAAGGAAACAGTTGTGCTCCTTAATGAGAGTGTTTGCAAAGATCTAAGAAATAGCTTTACTGTTGTTTTGCATTAGGCCCAGTCCTGCAGAATAACATCCTTCTTCCTTCGGGGAGAACTGGGTTTCCTGGCAAACACAGGATAAAGATGCATTGTCTTACGTTTGCCTCCTCTTCTAGGGCAGTTTGTCACTGACCTTGTTTCAGCAAGTGGTTTTCACAGCTGTATTAGCTCTGGTCATATTTTCAGGTGCATTGAATCTGCAGAGAACTGAACTCATAGTTTACTAGTACTGGGAATTAAATATATTTTCAACATCTTAAAATGTGAATGATACAGAAATTTGCTTATATACCAAGAGCTTTGATGGTATGAGGTCAAGTCATCGGATAAAAACCCTCTCCTTTTAATAGATGACTTAACAAGGATTCAGAAACACTGAGCTTGCTGTACAGATCCAAACCCATACTTTCCTCTTTGTTCCTATCTACAACTAATTAAATCTGGATTCAATTATGTCTTGCAGGCTCATCTCCTGCATCTGCATTTACTGCTGGCAGTAGAAGTGCAAGCTACAGCGTTGAATATGGGGACTATTATGACGATTCTGATGATGAAGATGAGGAAGAATATGAATCCGGGGACTATGAAAATTGAAACAACTCTGAATAATAATTTTTATACATCTGTTGTCCAATAGCTTTCACACTCTGTTATATTTACTAGTAGTCTCATGCTGTAAACGTTGCCTCTGATAACACACATTCACCTGTGTATCCACCTTCCTGAAACTCAACTTTGGCTGAAGTGTGTCATGCTACTTACCAGAAATAAGAACAGTTGTAAATTCATACATTTAGACTGTTAAATAAAATTCTTAAACATGCACCTGTCTACTAAGTATACTGAAGGGATCAAATTTTATATTCATTTTTAAAATGTAAATTGTAATTTCTTTCAAGCATTCTGTCTACCAAAAATGTCCATAGTTAAAAAAAAATTGTGCTTTGTATCAATTTCCATTTTTCGATAATGTACTAAGAAATATCAAGAGATTGTTCACATGGCAACAAGC
The DNA here is from genome assembly GCA_013396915.1 of Stercorarius parasiticus. Classification (NCBI taxonomy): domain Eukaryota; kingdom Metazoa; phylum Chordata; class Aves; order Charadriiformes; family Stercorariidae; genus Stercorarius; species Stercorarius parasiticus. Next base: position 551,069 of record VWZL01005928.1, on the reverse strand, counting down.
CTAAGTATGAAGGTTGCAAAAGAGACTTTAATCTCCTTAGTTCATATTTTCTCCTAAGTTTCAGCAAGATTTCCCATCTCATTTGAAATTTTCCATGGTTACTGTCATCGAGGGCAAATTATCTGTCTTTTAGGGGGTTGTTTACAATTAATAGATACATGAAGCAATCACAGTCTAAAGCAAATAAGTGCTGTTTTACTAGCAATATTCCAAAATACCCAGAAAAGAATTCTTGTGCATTCAAACAGATGAGCACACCTTTTAGCCTCTTTTTGTAACTGTTCTTGCGCTACTCCTAAGAGTGTTGGCTCCTTTCCACCAGCCTAGGCAATGGTTCAAGGTTTGGGATCATTATTTTTACTCCTAAAAGCATCGTGTTTGGTGAGAATTACTGCAGTTTAAAGAAGGTGGCTGATCTGTAGCTCAGTGCATGCCCTTCAAACACACTGACATGCGTGCAACAGGGCCAGTATCTGTCCTTTGTCTTGGACTGTCCAAGACTTGCTCCTATATGTCCAAGACTTGCTCCTATATATAACCCATCTATATGTCCAACTAAAATATCTTCAGCATTGCCACGCTTCTGGAAAGGGCAGACAGAAAAGCAGGCATCATTTTCTTTCTTCAAACCACCAGAACACATGCACGTTTTTTCCAATTGTCTCAACCACTTCTTGATCAGCATGAACCAGACGGCAAATGAAATGCAATTCAAAACCACAAAACGTCCAAGTAATTACCCTGTAAAATTTCTCCAATTGCTTTTGTTAACTAATTACATGAAGGCTGGCTCAGCATTAATGGGTGATGGAAGAGACTGAACTATGAAAACCACCTTTGGGAGGCAGTTACACCTATGGGTTGCCATCGGCTGAGGATAGATGAATAACAGTAAATTACTGAATGACATTAATCACAGAATCACAGAATGACTAAGGAAGCAAAAGTTCAGGCATCTGAATGTAAAGCCTCAGTATTTGCAGTCGTCTTCATCCCATACACTGCACACACTGAGGTAACTTTAAGTTAAATTAATGTAATTAAGGAAGCTTTAAGGGTAATCTTATTGTATGCATACACATACTGTGTAGATTTTTTTAATGTATATACAGTGCATCACAAACTCCTCCTCTAATGTTGTGCTGCTTTGTGCTTTTTGCCATTAGGCAGATTTTTCCTTTCAATTTGAATTACATTAAGAGATTGGCTATAGACTACGTTTGCCCTGAGGTATTATTGATCTGTGTCCAGGTAGCAAACAAGCAAAGAATAATTTAATTTGTCCCAGACTTCCTGGAGTACTGTGAACTTATAAGTAGAAAGCATGCCACTGTGTCATTGAAATGGCTTCTTATTTAACTACTGATTTTGTTATTTTGGTCTCTTCCTGGTCTTCTTAGTGATATATCTAATAATTTTTTCTTATTATCTACCATGTATTAATTTGAACATAAAATTGTCTGGTAGAAATCACTGAATTTTTTTTAAAAGTGAGAATTTTTATGGAACTATTTAATCTGCAGACATATTCAAGATCAATTGTGATCTGCATTGCAAATGAATGAATTGGATTACTAAACCAGTCACTAAATTGTGGCAATATATTGGCATAGACTAGTACATGGCACAACAAATGATCTTGAAATCATTAGCCATTGAAATAAATTAGAATTCTTCAGGGCCTTTTGCTGTTGTTAATAAAAAATGAAAAACAGAAAGAAAAGAATGTTTGAGTGAGAAAATGTGTAGCAGAACCATATCCAGTATCAGTCTGCGATTGTTTGGCCTGATGGACTATGTTGATTTAAATAAAGCTAACGTTCCCAGAACAAAGGGTTCTAAATTAAATATATTGCATTTGTCTCTGTATGTATTTTTTATATATATTTAATAATTTGTTGTAAATTATCAGCCATTCCTTTCAGTAAGAAAACTTCATGTTAGGGAAAATCCTGATGTGATGCAAAAAAAGAAGGAATACTGGTACCCTGATCTTGCTACTTCTTTTGGGGGGAGGGACAGAAATGGCTGGTTTTGTTTACATGCTTTAATCACATCACTTAAATAAATTAAAAAAAAACATGGAGAAGATTCAGCCCGCTGTAAGCAGTGTGGCAAACAAATGGATCTAATTGTGAATGCATTGCCTGGGGCAACAGATCTATTCACATAATCCAAAGTAACATCAAATTCAGGAAGTTGGTTTTATTTCACCTAGCAGAAAACAAGGCAGACTTGAGCTGGAAACTGTATAATAATACTGCAGGGAGGTTTCTTGTGAGGCAGATCTAAAACCCTCCTTTAATTCAGCTTCCCTGGAACATAGCAAGAATTTTGTTGTTACCTTCCAGGGAAGCAAGCCTGAATTTCACAGCACAACTTCCTCCTGTCAATGCCCATCACATAAGCAACTTCACTGGGTCACTTCCCCCTCCCATATAAAGATAACGGAATGGCATAAAAGTTCATTAATAAATTACAGTCCTTAATGCAGCTTTGTCCTTTGGACTAGGACTCTGACATAGTGTGGGGTAGTTTCACAATCTAACATTCTTACTTGCTGTGTTAAATCTCAGGAGTTTTGTCAAGTATTAGTCTAGGAATCCATTAATTCTTTAGCTAGACCAATTTTTTTCCCCTTGAAATAATCAGGCTATAGTTGACAGAAATCGGATACGGAAATGCAATTGCCTGCATCTGAGAGATTAAATGATTCAATTGATGATTAAATAAGGTACAAATAGTCACATGGCTGCACTGTGCCACTGAGCACACAGCAGAGCCTGTGCTCCCTGCCTCCCGCGTGGTACAAGCTCTGTGCTCTCACTTCTGTCCGTGCTTATCCGCCCACACAGAAAGGAGACCCAGGTCGGAGGGGAGAGGGTGTTTCTGGCTAAGAGAAAACACACTCCCATTTAGCTACCTATGCTGTCCACAGATTACACTCAGCTCTTGTACTATTTACCTTATTAACCTCATTTATGCATGCCTTTCCATAGCTTAATGGCACAGCCTAGGCAATGGCCCATCACCTGCAGCAGGACACAGAGTCATTGCTAGAGCTTAAACTCTGCTCACACGGTCAAGGTCTTTGAAGGATACGCAAGAACTTCCTCTTATCTTTTCGACCTGCATTGGCAAGCTGCTTCTGGCTCTTCCAACAGTTTATAATTGTACTGCATCAGAAAGTCTCCCACAGTTTCCGCATTATAATTTATGGCTGACTTTTCTCACCCCCTAAGTCACCATTTCATTCCCTATTCCTCATTCCACAATGTCCTTGGGGCTACCGGGCTTCACATGGGAATTTTTGCAATGTGGGCGATGGAGCAGTGGGGAAACACGAATAATTCTACACAAACTGCTTAGGCCCTGTATCATCTGTTAACCAGAAAAAAAATGACATGGACTACCATGGAGTTCAAAGCAGGGGAAGTCAAGGCAAAAATTCTTCCTACTGTGTTAAAACACCAAACAACAGTGTGCCCAACAAAAATTTCAAGCTTTTGGGTGCAATATTCATCAATGCTTTCAGCTGGCTATAGCAGCAGTCCTTGCTGCCTCTCCTCCATCACACTTCATTTCTTGATCTTTAATCCTCCTTCCTCCCCATGCCACTGACCCCAAAAGTGTCATGTGAAGCCTAAACTAATACATGTTGCTGAGTTTTACCCTGGGCACTGTGTGGCCCCATGCCATACAGTACCACTGCTCACCTTTAGCAGGACAAGGAATACAGACACGCTCCTCTTGCTTTGGCCTTTCTTAAGTTTCTTCATTAGTGACAAAAGCTTGTTGCTCTCTGATTGCGTACAATGCAATGTTGCAGGTGCACACAGTCTCTGACGGGCTCTGTAACCCACGCCAGACAACCTCACCAATTTCTGCCCAAGGCAGCAGCTCACGTACCTACAGCATCACCTTTTAGGAAAGTGACCACTTGCTCTAGGAACAGGGAATACCCCATCCTTTGGTGCCAGTTATTCCAGCGGACAGTTGCCAGCGTTGCTTAGTTCTGTTCCAAATTTGTCCAGCTCATAGTTCATAGTGGTTAGAATCAATTACGCCTTTTTCTTTGAAGTTAAGAATCTAGCTGCATTAAAAGACATTTTTCACATGCAGATACTCGTAGACATTGTTCAAGTCACTTTATGTCGTTAATGTGGATAATCTCAATACTGACCTTTTTCTGTCTCCCACTTACATGGTGTATTTCTTCACTAAGATTGACTTATTCCTTTAACTCTAGAAAAAGGATGTATTGGATAAGATTCTCTCTTTGCAGTGCTTGAACTTAAGAAGTGAAATATCTATGTTAATTTTGATGTCACAGACCCCACATGTTATCTGAACCAGTGCTTAGCAAAGATGGGATTCATCTCATCCAACTGGAGACTGAGACAACTCTATTCTCTCAATTTAGTTTCTGCTCTCCTTTCTAGGTACCTGTAAAAGGCGATTTTCCCCCTTATCTGGAGTAACTGAGCCACCTGTCCGTTCAGGCGCAGCTGCAACCACCTCAGCACCAGCTCCTTGGCCTTCTGGACTGAAGTGGCGTTCAAGCATTTTTCCACTCTGAGCAACCTTCCAGCACTTCCCAAAGCGTAATCAACATCTCAGATGCTGCCCGGGTCCAAAATCTGCCTCAGCACCACAGGCTTTGGTTTTGTTTTTTTAAGCAGCTGAGGTAGAGTGGCATTGTGCTGGCTTGACCCACTTATGACTATTGATTTATAAATGTAGGAAATTAACGCTACATTGAATCACATCCATTCAACTTGTGAATTGCTGGCTATAAATTGGGAATATTCTTACAATCTCTCATGGACTGTGTGACCTGAAGCTCCCACGTTCGCTGAGGAAAGCTTTCCCTTTGCTGGTGCTATCACAATCGGAAAGTAAATTCTTTGGAAAGTGTATCTTAATCTGCATTGTGCAAAGCAAAATATCGATTTTCATCAGCACTTAAATGTGGTAACTAGTTAAAAACACGCCCTTTTCAGTCAGGAGAGATGCCTCTGCTTGGCTGCGGGCAGCAGGAGGGGATGGAAAGCCCGCCGACAGCCGCGCTCCGCAGACCACTGCGCCCTATGAGGGCTGCACGGACAATATGGCGCCGCCTACGCCCGGCGCCCCTTCGCCCCGGCGCAGGCGGGGCTGCTGCCGCGCTCCGCCCGCGGGAGGTGGCCCCGCGCTCCGCTCCGCCCCAACGGCCGCCCCTGGCAGCCGGCCGGCCCCCAGCCCCGGCCG